>NTHP01000044.1:1389371-1548744 GCA_003416845.1 Oplegnathus fasciatus | reverse complement strand
TGACCCCTCATGCCCTGTGGACAGGGGCATCGTCATCCTGGGAAAGACGACTCCCACCAGGATAGAAATGTTTTATCATAGGATAAAGGTGATCACTCAGAACAACTTTGTATTGATTTGCGGTGACCATTCCTTCTTAGGGGACAAATGGACCCAAACCATGCCAGTAAAATGTCCCCCCACAGCATTACAGAGCCACTGGATCCCCTCACTGTAGGGGTCAAACATTCAGGCCTGTACCGCTCTCTTGGTGTACACCACACATGCACTCGCCCACCTGCCGAGAATATGGTGAAGGATGAGTCATCTGACCATGTCACTTTTTTCCACATCTCTATAGACCAGTGCCTATGGTTTTTGTACCACTGAACTCTCAAATGTGCGTCTTTGTAATGAGGGTTTTATGCACCGCAACCCTACTATGATATCCCTCTCTATGTAATTGTTGATGGACGGTTCTTGCTGTTGTGGTATCTGGAGTTCCATATATGGTATTTGGTGTTCTATATGGTTTACGTTAAGGGTACAGGTTGAAAGGTCACATTCCATAAGGAAGTGGGCCTCTCAGTCCCTCTCGTTCTTCCTGTTATTCTCTCCCTCAGTTTTTGATAAATGGGATTGTTTTGGTTTACCTCATCTTTGCAATAACAACTACCCTGTATAACTGGGCAGACCAAGTCGTTTTTTCAGAGCGATCTTTTTGGCTTCGGATCCTCTCACAGGCAATCCATGGTGCTTGTTTTGATGCTGTGCTTTTTGCAATAAACCTTTTTATGCAAGTAAGTCGGTGTCAGCGGAAATCTCTTCAACACATCTTCACATCATCGCTGCTTAATAAACAACACTGTCACAGTGTGATCACATTCTGCATTGACTTTAATTTGTCACCCGTCTGTAGAATAGAATAGAGTATCAAATATAGTATGGTATCTTATGGTACAGTATAATATATAACAAACATATATCAACAAGTATGATGAGGTATATAATCAGTCCAGCAGTCCAACAGAGAGACAGTGGAAAGAGAGAGGTGAGGTGAGTGTCTCAAGTGTACCAGACACTATGGAGAAATGGGTCTGTGTGTGCTGTGTGGACTGTGGTCACCACTGCTGTTGTACAGTCTGATGGCAGCAGGTACAAATGAGCACCTGAAGCGCTCTGTTTTGTACCTGGGTGGTATGAACCGGTGACTGAATGAGCTGCCCATCTGCCACAGCTCATTATGAAGAGAATGAGAGGGGTTGTCTAGGATGGCTTTGATTTTGTCCTTCACCTTCCTCTCCACCACTGACTTCAGACGGTCCAGTTCCAGATCGACCACAGAGCGAGTCTTCCTTACCAGCATGTGGAGTCCACTGGCCTCACTGGTCTCGATGCACAACCCCAGCACACAACAGCAAAGAATAGTGCCCTGGCTACTATAGACAGGTAAAAGATCTTCCGTAGCGTGTTATACACACTGAAGGATCTAAGTCTCCTCAGCAAGAACATTCAGCTTTGTCCCTTCCAGCAGAGGGCATCGGTGTCGTGAGACCAGTCCAGCTTTTTATTGATTTGGACCCCAAGGTACTTGTGTGAGTCCACCCTCTCCACTTCCTCTCCCTGGATGGTAACAGGGACAGGGGGCCTCCTGTTCCTCTCGTAGTCCACCACCAACTCTTTGGTCTTGCTGATATTGAGCTTTAGGTGAGAGCGCTGGGACATCCTATTTTACCTCAAGGAAAGATTGAAGAGGTGCTGGAAGGCTCCTGCAAGCTGCCCAGCATATGCTTGGAGAACCCTGGGACTGATATTGTCTGTCCCACTGGCTTTGTTGGTTCGGAGTCTGGAGAGCTCCCTTTCTACCTGGCTGGGATTAAGAGTGGGACTGGGAGATGGTGTGGGATGCAGTGAGTTGTGAAAGTCCAGCAGTGGTTCACATGTCATAGAGGGGGGTGGGGGTTGCAATGCACCGACATGTTGGTGTTTTGTAGGAGAGAACTGGAGGGTGAGGAGGGGCTGTCCTCTGAAGTTATTGGTGTACTGAGAGAGGAGGAGGTGACTATGTCCTTGATGGAGAGGAGAAAAGAGTCTCCAGCAGAGGTGTGAATGGGGGCAGTGATGGCGCATGGGCACCTAGACACAATATCTGAGCACACAGGGGTGAGGGTTGTGTCGAACCTATTGAAGAATAGGTTCAGCTCAGTAGCAAATTCTGGGTCCCCTTGAAGTCAGGGTACAGGTGTACTGCATCCATTTCATCCCACTCCACATCTCATTTGTAGTTTTCTGTCCCATTCTGGACTCATCTTCTCCCTGTAGTTGTTCTTGGCCTCTCTGTTTCCTCTTTAAGCAGCAAACCTTTTTGGATGGGACAATGGTGTCCTCACAGAAGTGGATGTAGTCTGTTATGCAATGAGAGAGCCCCTCAATGTCATCCCCATAGTCCTCCTGGAACAATTCCCAATCTGTGACATGGGAACATTCCTGGAGGGTCTCTTTAGACCAAACCTTCACAGTCCTTGTGTTGGCCACCTGTTGTTTCACCAGTGGCTTGTGGGTGGCTACAAGGTGTATCAGGTTGTTTTATTCCCTCTCGTTGCACATATTCCAATTCAGCCATGTCTCTGTGAAGCAGAATAAACTGCCCCCCTGTAAGCACGCTGGCTGTTTACCAAAGCTATTAGTTCATTCATCTTGTTGGCGAGTGACCTCATATTCCCCATAATGACCGATGGAAGAAAAGATTTAAATGTGCAGTCCCTCTTAATCCTCTCTCTCCTGCTGCGGTGCTAGGGTCTCCATATCTCCTCTGGTATGTGTGATGAAGGAACTCCAGCTCCACACCGGTGTTCCAGGATCTCATTGTGGGTGTACGAAACCATGGTCTTCCAAAATAATGCAAATGAATAGTGTTGTACTGTGCGAACCAGCCTGCTTAAAGTGCTCATGATACACATAGTGAAAGAAAAATAGAAAAACAAGGAAAGTAGCGAGAGAGCTGCTGCAACAGGTTGCCAGCCACTCCGCACCATCTTACATATATAATGAATAAAACCATTTTGATTTTAATGATTCGATGGCCTTTCTTTTGGCACCAGGACAAACTTTTTCAAAACAAATATTTTTAACCTACTACTACTTAGGCTCTAACAATGCAGTGTCTTCAGTATGACTGTTCCATTCAACACTTTTACGTGTAATCAACATAGCAGTGTCTAGGTGTTGCTAGTGGGGTCTGCACAAATTATTTTTAAAAAAGCTGCTAATGTGTTGAAAATGTTGCATATGTCTCCCTTCCTTTCAAGGAGTGAAAAAAACGGCTCATCTAATGCCTTTATGTTTCGCCCCCTCAATCATTTGTACTATCTTCTTCCCATTCAAGTGAAAGCTTTCCTAAGGAGCTGACATTTTCGGTACTCTCCTGAGCACAGTAACAACACTCATTTGCTGAGGGAGACGCGTGATGGATAGGCTCTCCATGTCTGGTTGCACCATGTTTAATAATATTTGTTTAATAGGCTTGGGAACATGGCTCACCGGACAAAAGCAAGTCTTGGTGTCATTTTGGACTCTGATTTAAGCTTTGAAGCTCATATTAGCAAAGTGACCAAGACAGCATTCTTCCATCTGAGAAATGTTGCTAAAGTGAGGCCATTTTTAACAAAGCAGGATGCCGAAAAACTGATTCATGCTTTTATCACTAGCAGGTTGGACTATTGCAATGCCCTCTTCACTTGTCTACCAAAAAAGCTGATAGGAAAACTTCAGCTAGTTCAGAACTCTGCCGCCAGACTGTTAACAAAGACTAGGAAAAGAGAGCACATTACTCCTGTTTTAGCTACCCTGCACTGGCTGATTTTAAAGTCCTTTTACTCACATACAAAGCTCTGAATGACTTAGCACCTTCTTACATTTCAGACCTTTTAACTTCCTACCAACCAACAAGAGCCCTTAGGTCCTCTGATGCTGGCATTTTAACTGTTCCCAAAGTAGCCCACAAAACAAGTGGGGAAACTGCTTTTAGCTACTACGCTCCGAGACTGTGGAACACCCTGCCCAGTTACATTAGATATGCAAGCTCTGTTGACATTTTTAAAAATCAACTGAACAAGAAGAAAATTAAACCTCCCGCTATGTTGCCATAGACAATTCCGGCTTCCAAGACGTAGTCGGCCACAGCGTCACCACACTCCAGCAAGGTAGCCCGACAACCAGCCTTCATCAAATGTTCGGATTGTAGCCTTCCTTCAAAAAACACCAAAAGGTAATTCCATTTCTACATAACACAAGCAAAGCTTTTCAATGCTCTCATGTCAGCCTGTTGTGCCCACAGAGAATAGAAGTAATAAGTAATACATAAGAACATTAACTATAGTAAGTAACTTTGAATGATAAAGTAAGTTTAATAAATAAATAAATATTTATAAATATAAATAAATAAATAAGCCGAAGCCATTGGAACCGGGATGCCTGCGCCCCCGCTGCCCACTTCCAGCAACTGCAGGAGCTTGCTCTAGCCGGGGCTCCTGGCACCAGGATGCCAGTGCCCCCCGCTGCCCTCTTCCAGAAACCGCAGCAGCTTATCCCTGCCTGGGCTCCTGGCTCCTGCTCGCTAAGAAAGTCAAAGAAGGCTTCATGATCAGCCCATATGCTCATCCTCTATTCTAAACTTCCGCATCAGCGCCCTGGGTATCGCAACCAGGAAATACTAAAGAAACGCATTATCGTCGACCCTTTAGCGCCATCCCCAGCACTAATAGCTTGATTCCGAGCGAAGACTTCTCCCTTCACTACGTCACCATCAACCATGCCATCGCCCTCATCAAACTCACTGGGAAAGGGTCGTGACTCCCGAAAACGGACATCACCAGCGCTTTCCAAGTTCTCCTCATCCACCCTGACTTCTGGCGTTTCTTCGGCGTCCACTGGTGAGACGCATATTACTTCGCCATCAGGCCCACCTTTGGTTGCAAAGCAGCCCTAAACTCTTCGACACCCTGTCAGAAGCCCTCTGTTGGAGTCTGTCAAACAACCATGAGATTCCATTCCTTGTCCATCTCTTGGACGATTTCCTCATCATTTCCCCTCCCTCCTTCCACTCACTCTGGTTTGGTCACTCCGACTTCAGTTTTCTCCGACCTTGGGGTTCCACTGTCTGCTGAGAAAACAGAGGGTCCCTCCACATCCCTCGAGTTCCTCAGAATCATTCTCGACACAAATCTGTTTCAGGCTTTACTCCCACTCAAAAAGCTCAACCGAATCAGCCTTCTGATCTCCAAATTCCTCCCCGGCACATCCTGCAACGCCAACTTCTCTCCCTCCCAGGCCACCTCAACTTCGTCCCACGCATCACTTCCCAAGGGCGAGCCTTCATCTCCCACTTGCTGTCAATCACTTCTCCCATCCTATCACTCTTAAATTCCAACGAACGTCTTTGGCTCAACCTCCTCGCCAACTGGAATGGGATGACCTTCTTCTACGATGATCAACTGACACACCCTCATGACATCCATCCATACACCGATGTTGCTCCTTCTGTTGGTATTAGGGGTTTCTAGAACGGAAGGTGGTTCGCAGCAGAATGGCCCCTGGAGCTCACAAGTAAACGCCAGGACACTTCCTCCGTGCTCTTCGAATTCTACCCAATAATAGACGCAGCCATTCTGTGGGGACATGAATTGTCCCGCAAGTCCATCCGTATTCACTCAGACAATCTTGCCTTCGTAGACAATCAACAAAGGACGATCCAATGTCCTATCCATCATACTGCCATTATGTTCCCACTCATTCCAATGCCATCGCCAACTTGCGTTCTCGTTTTTCATTCCAGAAGTAGTTTCCAGTACTCCACAACCATTACAACATAACCTTCCCGTCGTTCGATCTTGCCACCATGACCCGTTTCGTCACCTATGCCCATTCCGTGATGGCCATCAATCTCATACCATCAAAGTTTACCTTAGTGGTATTAGCTTCTTCTCTAAATTCCTAACCGGCAGCCAGGGTCCGGCCTCAAGCCATCCTCAGTTAACTTCATTTCTCAGAGGATGTCCGCAAAAATCCTCACCACCTTCCTCTTACCACAGATTTGCTGTCAGTACACATCCACGACATCCGCACCGGATACATCATCTCTCATGCTGCTCGAACCTTAGAAACCATGTTCTTGCTTGCTTTCGGTTTCCTCAGATTCTCCGAGTTCACCGCTACTACCCTTCACTTCAGCCCACACCGTCACGCCCATATTTCAGACACGTCTTATCTCTCAGACGGCAGCATTCTATTTAAAGCGAAGTAAGACCAATCAATCCGGCCAGCTTACACCCGTCTTTTACTTCAAAGTACATTCACTGCTGAATCCTTTCGAAAACCTTGCAAACTACTTGCAATTCCAGAAATCCCAGTACATAACATCGGCAAATTCTCTCTTCATCTCCGAGTCTGGACAACTGGCTACTCGATTCTGGTTCCTCCAGCACTTCTGCCACATACTCTCCTCATCTACCATTTGTCCCGTTCTTTACTCTGGACACTCCATCAAAGCCACTACCTCGGCCTCTCACAACGGCATCGCAGAACACTTAATACAAAGCATGGGCCGCTGGTCCTCCCAAGCATATCACCAATACATCCGTTCAGATCTCAGACCCGCTCAATCTTGTCTCAAGTAACTGGAAGTTTTGGGGGTTTGTGTCTGTGTTAGGTTTGTTTGCTCTATGATTGTATGATGTGCCTGTAGTTACAATAGTGCAAAAATAAAAATTGATCTTGTTGTTCATTCCAACTAATTGATTGATTGCATTTTGACACAATTAAAAAAATATATACATATTGTATATTAATTTTAACTTTGTAGCTTATTCATTCTATTTTTTAAATAATTTTCAATAATAGAAAAATCACAAAACCTCCACAGAACAGGAATAGTCTGCCACTAACAATTAGATCTTCCTCCTGCATTGACACCTTTAAAACCCATCTACAGACCCATCTTTTTTCTTTAACCTCTTAATTGTCATCATGAAGACATGCCTGACCACACTCTTTATTTGTTGTTTGTGCAATGCTGTTTGTGTTATGATTTTATCAAGATATTTTATGCTTATTTTATTTTTGTTTTTGTTTTTATTTGATTTTAATTCCTCTGTAAAGCACTTGCGTCAACGTTTGTTGTTTTTAAATGTGCTCTATAAATAAGCTGACTTGACTTGATTTGACTAATATAAGAAACACTTAACAGACACAAAACTTGCAGTATCCAGATCTATCTATTATCTTGCCGGCATATTGATAAATCTGTTTGTTGCCTGAGTTTGAGAGTTTGAGAATTTTACCATCCTCAGCCATGCCAGGAGGCCTGTTTATCTTCCACCACACAGATTAAGCATACATTTGAACATTGTTAGAAATGTTAGATTACATGTAAATGACACAACTGCGACACACAAGTCCATCTGTGCAGTTTATTAAGAAACGTGTTGTTTTCCCCAAATACTTCTCCACCTGTTCTCTCTCCACTTGATCATGCCGCTGTCAGAGTTGCATACGTGAAACCACTGGTGGAGGAGTCCAAGCTGATTTCTGGAGGGGTGGCCGAGGGCTGAACCAAGTGTGGTAGAAGTAGGAGGGGGGTTTTGTTTTGTTAGAAGAGGATAGACTTAAAGTAAAATTATGATTGTTAATTTTGCATCTGTATATGAATTAACACACTGCATGTATCTGTTGAAATGACTCTCAGTCGGCAAGGCGGCTGTGGCTCAGGAGGTGGAGCAGGTTGTCCATTAATCACAGGGGTCAGTGGTTCGTTCCCTGGTTCCTCCTGTCCACATGTCTGTCCTTGAGTAAGACCCTGCACCCCAAATTGTTCCCAATAGGCAGGCTGGCGCTTTGCATGGCAGCCCTGCTGCCATCAATGTGTGTGTGTGTATATGAATGTAAAATTGTGAGAGACAAAATTACTCTATCATCACTGTGTCCGTAAAGGTAGAAAAGCGCACTATAAGTGCAGTACATTTACCATTTACCTGCAGTAACTTCCATACAAGCATATATGCTTCCACACAGTCATTTTTTTCAAATGGTGCTTTGTTGAATTAATAGTGGAGGTTTACTGAGCGTACAGATTTTGATGAACACCTTGCCTGAGTAAATTTGACCATTGATAAGGTGTGTTTTTGTGGATTTGAGTGTATGTGTGTGTGTGTTTGCAGAGCAGATTACTGTGGTGGGCCCTGGCCCTATCTCTGTCCACCAGGTGCTCACTGTGACACATCACTCACATGACAACTCAGAAAGAGAGAGGGCTGTTATCTCTTTCCATCCAGATCATGCACTTTCACATCACCCAACTTGCCCCCCCCGCCTCTGCCCACTTCCTTTTCTCTGTCTCCACATTTTTTTCACTTTCATCTTTATTAATTCAGGATTACTTTACTATTAACCTGTAGGGCTCAGTGTTTTAATCACAACAATTATATAAGGATTTAATGTAACTTTTTCAGGCTAGTCACTTTGAAAGTCACTTTAAGCTGCAGTGATACATACTGTACTATGTAGATATCTATCAGGGGAGGCTGGTTCATCGAGGCAGAGGAGGTTGGTCCTCCTCTATTTTTGAGGGGCAAGAAGGAGATCAAAATATAAAAAAGAGTAATTGGTTGAAATAAACCATTACCGAATCTCAGTATCATTTATAAAATATTTTTTCTCTCCTTTTTGGAAAAATGATTGAAATTCTGACTAAAATGCTTCAGCAGCGACACCTGCAGGCGAGAGGGGACAGGGCAGCCTGTGTGAAATGGTGTTGGGGGGCAGAGAAGGACGGCCTCCTGCTGTCCTCCTAAGGGCGGGGTCTCTTATATCAATTTAATGTACTTCAGTTTTTTTCATGCTAATCTGTGATTGGCCAAAACACGTAAAATGATGCTCCAACGGAGGACGTCCTCCCTAACCAATCAACAACCAGAACACAAGATTGACATCACGTTGGTCCAATGAGAATCTCCAAATTTCATCTTCTCTACTGCAGATTTGTAGCGTATTAGAAAATAAATTATAATGTGCAAATTGCAAACTATTTTTAAACTCATCACTAAAAAATTACATTTTATTTAGGCCTTTTTAACAGTCCAAAGGGACTTTTTTCAGAATTACGTTTCCCTTTTTTATCGAGCAGTAGCTATAACTTGTGTTAGCCAACGCAACAGTTAGCTTGTTGTAGCAGCTCTGAAGGACTTCAAGCTAATGGCGAGACTGGATTTGGACTTGGGGGGGCACGACAGCAGCAGGATGCTGCCGGGGGGCGGATGGAGAGCTGTGCTCTGCTGGTGCAGCCTCAGGCCTCGCTGCCTCAACTGTCCGGGCTGGACCCACGGCGGGACTACGGTGGCGTGTGGCGGCCCGATGTGCTGCTGCACTCCGCTCACCCAGGACTGGATCCCGGTATGGACGATGGGCTGCTGCACGGGCGGCACGGAGGATGTTCAGGTGAGTCAAAGATCACAGCTGAGATTTACAAGAGTATACTGCATGAAGTTATCACTTTACTAGACAAAGGTAAAACTACACACCACAAGTCAAGTGTTTTCAGGTTGGGTCCAGGGACTAACGTTACCAGGGTCCTTTGGGCAAAACAGGGAATATGCCACTGCAATTATATTACAATTAATTGAATATTATCTCAATAACAGACAAGGGATTTATGAACTGTAATCATGAATTTAACCCTTCATATTTGCAACAAAGACAATTTTACAATCAACCAAAACAAACATATTTCATCCAGGTAGCCTACAAATGTTTGCATGCCAAAATATAACAACTCATTAGCATCTTTTTCTTAGTTTGGAGGGCAGAAAATGCTGCAAATAAACCAGACTAAAATAAATTAATTCAGATTAATTAAACTGTTAAAGCTTGATTTGTGTTGATATTAATGACTGATCTGAAGAAGACTGGAAAGTTCTAGGTTTCTTCTGTCGGTCGGAAATGATCTCTCTTGCTCTTGGAAGATTGGATGCAACAACAGGCCTCACAGCTGCTATGAAGATGAGTGGAACCCTCCCACAGGCTGAAGAATTCACAACACTTCATTTTTGCTTTGTTTTTAATAATTCAAGATTTTCATGGTTTTTGTTTTTCCTTTTTAAATCAGAGGATGTTGTGTAAAATTCCCACTGTAACATACTGGGTGTTGCGTCACCCCTCGTTGGACTGACAGGCTTCTAGTGGCACATTATGCCCACACCAGGTTCATTCTCATCCAGCAAGTCACCATCGTCAGTCACCACACTTTCCTTCACAGGTGTTGAACACTGGCTTGCTTCTTGTTACATCTCACACCCTTGATAAATACTGTATCTTCTGCATTAGACCTGTATGGTTTATCTGGAAACAACAGGATTGAATAAAATTATTTAGTTTTTTAAGAAATCTTGTAAGTCATGGTTTTACTGCTTAATTTTTCATTGAACGTAAGAAAGTAGAGGTAAGTAGCCAACTAGTGTAAAACAACATGACGCCGTGGGTTGGTTTTCCTCCTGTCCTCCCCAGTTTTTTGAGTCACCAGCCGCCACTGCTATCTATCTATCTATCTATCTATCTATCTATCTATCATCCATTTATAGTACTACAATTTAGAACATTTTAGGCTTTATCACATTTTTGAAACATGTAGAGAAAGATTTTACCACTTCATAGTTTTTACATTATCAAGCTCTTATGTCATTACTACAAGTCATCCTTATTTACATATTGTCATCTGTAATTTGTGTTTTTATTATTTTTATTTTTTGTCTTTTGTCTTTTATTCTTTCTTTGGATTAAAAGAAAAAGAAAACCTCTTTACCACTTTAACAGCCTTTTTCAACAAAAGTTATCTTTTACTAGCCGTCTGTCCTTTTGTTTTTCCACCCCATATTGCTATCCCTCCTATTTACAGAGGTAGTGAAGGACAGCAGAGGGGTGAAATGAAAGCATTGTTTCAAGAGGAAAATGGGGAATAGTGGGAAGGGTGAAAACCCGAGCCAATCCAGGCGGAGTGTCTGTGACGTTACACACCAGTGATTCCCACTTCAATACCACCCCCACCCTCAGCTGTTCAGTACCCTTCTACACACACACACACACACACGCACAGTAGGCTTCATACATCATCCAGTGTTATTTACACACACTACCACCTATATAGCATGTGAGTATCACCTACAGACTCTCACACACACATACAGTACAGGTGATAAATATTTGTTATTCTTCCAGTCATTGTCAAAAATAATGACATGGATGTTTGGATGTTGTTGTGTTTCTCAAGTGTTCAGTGTTCAATTTCCATGTAATTGTAAGCCATGAACCTAAAGAGCCTTTAAAAAATGAGCATAAAAACAAAGAAATCTTTGCCTTCAATAAACCATATATGGGTGAGGGAAGCTGTTCTAATTTATTTCCACAGCAGGTTATTTTCAAATTTTCAGAATTAATGCTTGTTTCACAAAAATGTATGGGATCATTTTGTTATTATTTTAACATTTTGTGGGAAAATTCCCCCATATGTTGCTGTACTGTAGAGCCCAGACATGAGGGCTGGATCTGGTGTGTTGTGCTGGGGGAGGGGGCAGATAGAGAGGTGATTATTAGCGCTCCTCTGGGGCTTTTGTCTGGGCCCCATGAGAGAAAGAGGTTAACGCCACTTAGCCTGAGGAAGGCCTGCTGATGCCCATTGTGTGTGTGTGTGGCTCCCGGGTGTATGTGAATGATGTGCATCCCTGCTACGATCCAAAATCACTTACTATTTTCCTCAACCCATCATACCCCCCCTGCCCCTGTCAGCTTCACATTGACACAAAGGCATATGTGTGTGTAGATTAACAAGGTTGTAAAAAGGCAAATGTTTGCAGTGGAGTGCAGTTGTGTTTTTGCTGAAGGTTCATCTTCACCTTTGGTGAACCGTCGAGTAAATCACATTTTCTGTTTGTGTCTAAATCTCAACAAACCTTTCCCCCAAGATTTGTTTCTGAGCAAACTGGATTTGGTTGCTAAGTTTACTGCAAATTCACAGTTTTAAGACAATAAGACATTTATTTTGAATGTAGTTTTTTCAACCCACTCTCACCCAATGGCGTACAAATAACACGGGTTTACACTTTGAAAAAACGTACAGTGTGTACCCCAAAGTCAAATTTTGCGTGCAGTTGATACGCCTGTCATCTGACACCATGTCAGGTGACGTAGTTTAAAGTGCGACAAAGTTGCAAAGGAGGAGGAAGGGTTGGATGGATGGGTCAAACAAACATAGGACTTTCACCCAGGAGACTGCAGTTTGTGTCCCATGTGAAACCAAAAGTCAGCGTTGACTTCTTTTAACTTACATACGTAACTTAACTTACGTAACTAACGTACTTATTTTAACACAAACCATTATGTTTTCCTAAACCTAACCAAGTACTTGTCGTGCCTAAACCACGTGGTATTTGGACGCATCTGCTCTCCACAGAAGTTAATGGTATGGATTGGCGTATCACCTGCACGCAAAATTGGACTTTGGCGTATGCACTGCATGCTATTTCAATGTGTAAAGTCGTGTTATTTGGATGCAGATTGAAGAGACCGGGTTGAGTTTTTTAGTGTACAGTCAAATCAACAAACACACCTAGGCCGTGTTTCAGAAAGCGGGTTTAGTGAAAACTCTAAGTTTGTTAACCCTGAGATGGGGGAAACTCTGGGTTTTCCATTCCAGAAAGAGAGGTAACTTAAACTCAGACTCAGGTAACTTAAACTCTGTGAACCTAACCTGGCAGGGTTTCTTCAACAAACTCCGAGTTTCTCTCTATCTCCTCCTTCCTGCTGAGCCTGAAGCAGCTGTCGAACGCAGGGTGTCGTTTCCTCGTTTTACCCAATCGATGTTGAAGCCGAATTAATTCGCATAGCCTTACATCAGGAAAGGATTTTGAGACCCTGATGAGATGTTCTGTCATTCCCTGTTGACTACCTAATTGAACGTTACTGTTTTTCATCACATTCTATCATTTATCTGAACATTCTTTGGCCTTAGATCTCTAATATTACACACCACGGACGTGTTCTCAGATCAGAACAAAATTTCTTTGCGTACCTCTTCATTTTTTTGCCAGAGGGAGTTTCCTTTATATGCCATAATTTGCCGGAATCACTTCACAGATTAAGCTACCACCACCCCCAGCAGTCAAATAAAGACAAATCACTCACATTTCATTTGGTCTTCTTTATTTCCTACAAATACAAATCCAACAAGTAACATAATTCACCTGTGACCATGCACCCACCTCTAACTGGCATTACAGTAGGCTATCCTAATTCATTTACTAATGTGGTATCTGGAGTTCCATATGTGGTATCTGGTGTTCCATATGGTTTAAGTTAGGGGTACAGGTCGAAAGGTCACATTCCATAAGGAAGTGGGCCTCTCGGTCCCTCTCATTCTTCCTGTTATTTCTCTCCCTCAGTTTTTGATGAATAGGACTGTTTTAGTCTATAGCTTACCTCATTTTTGCAATAACAACGACCCNGCCGTTTCGTCAGAGCGATCTATATTGGCTTTGGATCTTCTCACAGGCAATCCATGGTGCTTGTTTTGATGCTGTGCTTTTTGTAATAAACCTTTTTATACAAGTAAGTCGGTGTCAGCGGAAATCTCTTCAACACATCTTCACATCATCGCTGCTTAATAAACAACACTAATCTGCCGCCCCAAGTAGGTTACACCATTTCTTGGTCATTTTTTGCCATTTTCTTGATGAGATGCATTTTGTACAACTCCTTCACTGGTTACTGGGGAAACATAAGGATGACATTAAATTCTACAGTTCAACATGCGGAATTAACCTGCCATTTCTGTGTTGTGGAGGTTGATGCACTGTCCTCCTGGTAATGCCCAGCCATGGTCTCTTAAAAAAGCATAAGAATGTGCAAGTTGTTTTTCCATTCATTATTTATTCTCATCACGTCAGTGTACATTTCAAACTCAAAATTCCACACAAGAATGAAAAAAAAATTAAATGGGTAGAGAACTATCAGTAGCTACCTTACATAATGTTAAGATGTAGCCTATACCTCTTTAGGCCTCTCGGAATCTTTCTCTGTGGCAGCAGACATGTGTCTTCATCATCATCATCATCATCATCATCATCATCATCATCATCATCCTGTGATGAAGAAGAGCATTCTGTTTTGGTATACTTTAAACTACTTCAGTACATTTGGCAAAATCTCTGGAGTATTGAGTACTTACAACTGCAAGGAGTTCTGTTGTGACAGGAGGCTCAACCATATATAGGCTATATATTGTATATGCAGTGTATAGGCCTATATAAATGTTAATCTACTAAGCAGGATATTAGGCGAGAGGACATTTATGTGTGTAAAAACAGCATTCTGTTGGGGGTTAAAGCTACTGCAAGTTGAAATAGCCACTGAATGATATTTACTTGGTTTAATATGTCAAATATGATTAAAACCAAAGTGAGGTACATCAAATATGCCTTACCTGTGCCTCACCATGTTTTTATATTTCATTTTCAGCTGCTTCCAAGTGCACTTTGTGTGAAAATAAAATTGTATTCAATAACATTCAACCACTTTTTCACCTATAATATTAAAAGAAAGTGTGGTTAAATGAATAGACTACTGCATTCAAACTTACGCGCTGACTCGAGCAGCAATTCTCTCCGACGGCAGTTCTTTCTCCTTTGCCGCTGCAACTGTGTTGCTTTTTTTTCCTATTTTTTTCTCTATGTGCTCATACTTGCCATAAGTACGTACTGTATTGCAACTTGCAACTCCAGTGGGGTGACGTAGGACGATCTTTTTTTCTCACCGGTTGTCATGGTGAATCGTAGTATCGGAGCTCCATTGATGATGGATTTTTATAGTTGTCAGGCAAGCACACGCCTAACTCCGAGTGAACACACTCAGAGTTGATTTACCTTACTCAGATCAGCTGTTCTGGAACCAAAAACTCATTTAGAGTTTCCCATGTCAGCATTCATCAACTCAGAGTTCAGGGTTAGGCTCAGAGTTTGTTAAACCTGCTTTCTGAAACAGGCCCCTGATGCAAAAGCAAAATCCACTGAGACCTAAACAATCACAAAGAAACTCAATGGACGCAACATAAACGTGCTTTTAACACAGTATCAAAAAGTGTCAAAATGACATAAGTCAGCCCACATAAAGCTTATTTCTAGATATTGTATAAAAGGTGCCAAAGATTCCCTCATGTGCACTTAAAGTTAGAATTAAATGTTTCCAAATGTATGACATTTTTTTTCCATGCTTTGAGGCTGTGTTATTCATTGTTGTTTTTTTCTTTTTCGGCTATTGCCGTTCATATCGGGAATGGATGGTAGAGATGGGAAAGATGAGTTTCCAATAACCAAGACTCTGTGACGAAGTATAGTATACATTGGAGAACATCGGACAATCCCAAAAATATGTTGGAGAACAATAACATAATTTGACAAAAATAAAACTAACATGATGTGGATGTTGTATATTTTGGCTTTCATTAATTAATAAATAATCAATTATAGATCAGTGAATTTGCCATGTAGCATAACAGCAGTTAGTGTTAAACACACAAGGGGCTTTGTTAAGCTGTGTTTCCACTAAGCAGTCCGGATCAGTTCAGTTCATTAGCACGGTTATTTTAGCGTTTCCATTGTCAAAAGTTGTGTATGGTACCAAAAGAACTGCTCCATAGTGTACCCTTTTTTCGTCACCCCTCTGTTGAGGTACCTAGCACACTGACCCGGTACTAAAAGGTGGAGCTAGAAATACTGCAGTCCGCTGATTGGTCAACAGAATCTTCACTCTACCTTACGTGCAGAAGTGTACTGCTGCCAGAATGCGGCGAGCGAGGCTCCGGGACTTTTTTCCATGTGAGGAAACAAAATATTCACAGTTCACATAATCCGGTTGAAATTCATAAACAGTTTATTAAGCCGTGAAGATCCGATCATCACTAAAGCCTATTTCATGTAAGAGAGCCAATAAAAACAAACGGAATGGTCAAAGTCGCCATATTGATATTTAAGGTGTGTTGATTGATTCACGACGTCAACTCATGCACTGAGTAACATGCAAGAAAACATTCCACCTTAAAAGTTGCCGGTATAGCTGGCAGTGTAGCCTTTGATCAGCACAGTGAGTTAAATTATTTTTTCTCCAGTCTTCAGTGAGCTAATGTTAACTAGTAAAGATGAAAAGGCAGCAAAACATCCTTTCATTCTAGAGAGTTTTGCAACTTTTCCTCAGAATAGATGTTTTGAATGTGGCTTAATTTGCTCGGCACAAGTAAGTAAATGAAATCATCTGCTTAATGTTACATGGTTGACACACTATTACCCAGTAACAACCCCGCCTACATTTAAGAGTACTGTCTGTGGTGGAAACACAACACAGGTCTAGGGTTTAGGTACTTTTGAGCAAGGGTACTATATACCATACCAAAGGTACTATACCGGAGTTCTTAATGGAAACACGGCTTTAGTGTGGGAGTGCTTTGAGTACCGAGATGATGATGATGATGATGATGATGATGATGATGATGATATGATCCATAAAAGCAGGTTTGAGAAATCAGTATGTTTGAACTCTGAGTTTCTGCCACATTAATCAAGAACTCCAAAACCCAGACAGACAGATCACATGCACCCACACACACACACATACACACGCACTGACGCAGCCTGTTGCTTTTCAGAGGAGGCTGCAGTTTCCTGAGAAGGCTGACAGGCATTTCATCATCCTGACCTGTGTGTCTTCTCATTAGGCCACAGTGTGCATGCAGTATTAGCCTTGCCACATCTCATTGTTGGAGACGTACACTCCCGCTTAGAGAAAGTTGCCCACCCCCTTATAACTGTCCTTCAGAAATGAGTTTAGTGCTTTGATTAATCTGGCCCTTGTGTCATCTGTCCCTCTCAAAATGCAATTATGGCTTTGAGGTAAAGGACAAACCGTCCATCAGACAAGCTTGATTAAATATCAAAAAGAAATTGTGACTGGCAGTGGAATAGGAGCTGGGGGGATCACATAGAAATTTGTTATTTACTGTACAAGAGAGACAGAGATGATTGTGGCAGAGAGAAAGAAGCAAACAGAAAAAGAAAATGAGTGAAAGAAAAAAGAGAGTGAAAGATGGGGAAAAAAGGAGAAAGAACAAGAAGAAAACAATAATTGTGTGGCACTTAGTCAAAGTTTTAGAGGCCAGATAAAGGCAGTCTTTCTGACCCTGTTGAGCTCAGGCAATGATCAACATCTAGTAAAGATGACAACAAAGGAGGAAGAGTGTTCCAGGAACTCTGTCTCCTAAAAATTATGTTCCTTTATATTGAACATGTTGTTAACTGTTCACTGTATTTCATTAGCTTAATTGTTCCATTGTTTAATTGTTAATGGTTCTGTTTAGGCAACTTAAAGCCTTTGGTTAGAGTTAAGGAGAGATGGAAACTACGAAAATGAGACCCATGTTGAAATAAAATAAATCTGAATCATCCTCTAAAGTAAATCTTCTTATCAAGCAAGCTGGCTGAATTAAATGGTCTTAGAAAATGCTTCTTTTTCACAACGCTTGTCTATACAGGTTTAGGCCGTGGATTTTGATTTTGATCTTTTCAGTATTCCATTTCCATCACCCTCAGTCTTTATTAACATGTTGTCACTTAAGAAAGATTGTTACTCTGTTTTCTTGTACAAGCAATAAAAACAAATACATCAAATCTGATTTCGCATTCAACCACGTCTCCTCCTTGTCCCTTATTCTCTCCATCAGATTTCACTCTTTTCTCTTTTAAATACACTCATTCCCTCCTCCTCCCCTCTTTCCTCCTCTGTTCTCCTGTAACCATGGTGACCGTCAGCTGAGAAATGGCAACCGTGGCCCTTCATTAGGTATCAACAGAGACTCAGACAGCCCAGATAATAGCCAATAAGGAGAGGTGTGTGTGTGTGTGTGTGTGTGTGTGTGTGTGTGTGTTTGGGATGGGGAGGGGGTTTTTGGCATTATGTTGGGCAGTAAATGAAAAGCCCCCAGGGACGAAGCCAACCTTCCTGTCATGCTTCAGAGAGTTATGGATGCGTGTGTGTATCTGTAAAAGGGGATGGGGTCGTCCTTCACTTCACTGCATATGTGGGAAAATGTGCACATGTAAATGTACACATACACATGGATGCCTCATGTGTATATGCATGCACTCACATATCCTGTCACACACACAAGTACTGCCTGTGAGGAGGGATTGACTTAGGCTAAGGCCTATGCAGAGGTCAATTTATTTGATTCAAGATTCAAAGACTTATTTGTCACATATGCACAGTACAGCATGCAGGGAAATTAGTAGTTACCATCTCCATAGACTGTGCAAGTATATAAAAAAAAGAGAAATAATACAGACATTTTTAAAAAAAGGAACATTTTAAAGACCAAATTTAGGCAAAAGAAAAAAAGAGAGACGGCCGAAGAAGAGTAGCCAATGAAAATAAAAATATGTCTAATGCAGGAATAAATAAGTAAATAAGTAGTGGATATGGAACATGGGATGTGAAATAAGGAGCAATATTGGAATATGGAATAGAATGTGACTATTGTTAAAAATAACAGTAAAGTAGCTTACAATTTTTAAGTATATATGAGAATAACATAATGTTCAGTGAATATGCTTAGATATAGTGTGATGGGATGTTTGCACAGGTATTTATGGCTATATTTGTGAATATATACAGATAGGCCATAAATACCTGAACAAACATTGCAGCACACTTTAGCTATACATATACAGTATATGCAGCATATACACAGATGTGCAGTGCTAATGGCAATGGTAGCATTAATGCGACAGTGCAATAATGGCACTTAAGAATCAATGCTGCACTTTCTAATGAGTGTCAGTACTCAAGATGTGGTATGATGTAGTTATTGTTAGGCCTGCTGGAGGCAGAAATGTGCAGCTATGTGAAGTAGGCCTACAATTATTAGGCTAGTTCTGTCAGAGAGCTGTTGGGTTAGATTTCTGCTCGCCCCTCCTAAATCCTTGGTCCATAAATGGTGTGCACATTATTGTAGGGATTGCTATTAGTATTTCAGATTACAAATGACTAATTTGTACTTTCAATTGAACACTTTTTGCACACAATACATGCCTAAAATGATGCATGTGCTGCCATTCAGGCTGATGGTTAAGAATAATGGAACCTTTTTATTCCATGATGACATAACGAGTCACCTCTCCAAAGTCCTGAACCTCATTAAGAACTATTAAAACTAGCTGTTAATAAAAATGTATCATAATTCAACAACCCCACGGTCTATTTCTCACAAAGTGACTAACTGTTGGTGTTTAGTTTAGTAGGACGTTAGGCTAGTAGGAGAAATTTCAGTGTTTCCAGAGCTGCTGAGAATCAGAATCAAAGTCTAATAGCAGCCCATCAAGTAGTGTGCTCGTTCATTGAGGTGTAGGAAGGGCCCGCGTTGTTGTTTGAGTGAAGGAGACAACTGACAATCAATCTATTCTATTGTACAGATAATTCCATCATAATGTTTACTCATGTTGTGAATCGCTGGTCATTTTCATACATTTTCCATTTGAGATTATCCCTACTGAGGACAGGGCCCCTCTCAGAGACCCCTGAACCACTAACATCCAGTATTAGTGGATCACTGATCACAAATTCAGTTCATTAATCTTTATCCCTGTGTGTGTATGTGTGAAGAAGCCACTGTCTGAACAGCTCAGTCTCCACTCTCTTGACGCCATCAAAATGGCAGCACCTCTTCCTTTTCTCCCTCAGAGCTAATGCCTTAGTGGCTCCATCCCCCCTCCCACCACTCTGTATTTCAGTTCCACACCACCGTTTGGTGCAGACATCTCAACACACCATTGGTCAAGCCACTAAACAAATGGAAATTCGCCAGCTCACTGAAATTACTGATGGTTATCTTTCTTAACACCCCCCAACACCACCATCTTTACTTACTCACTCCATTCAGCCCCTTGTCTTCTGCTTCTGTCTCCTTAAGTCATCTTCCACCAACCAGCCTCCCCTCAGAACCCCTCAATTTTTTCAGGGCAGAGGGGGCTGAGGATTTACTCTTTCTTCACTTTTCCCTTTTATTTTTTATTCCTTCACATCCCTCTCTCCATTTATCTTCCATCCAGATGCTTATAGCTGGATGACCCATTATGTTGATTCACAGCTATTTGCAATAGAGATGCATGGTCTTTACCTCAGATGATCAGACTAAATCAAATACAGTACTGTTTTATGTGTAACCTGCCTGATTGGCATAAATGTAAAAAAAATATGCATTCAGTTTTCCAAAGAAAAGTACGCTAAAAAGGTAATTTGTCTTTGCCCTCTTAAAATTTTGTGAACCTGTGCCCATGTCGACAGGATGACATCTTTTGTCAGTGCCCCAACAACAAAGATTCATATGACTGTTTTCTGATATGCCACTGCTGTAGTTAAGTTATTCATTAAAGCTAGGAAACGCCCATGGTCATGGCCAAAAGAAAACATTGTTGACTGTAAGTAGGAAACAAGAACCTGTATGCTTTGTATGTCTGAACATCCACCCTGACCTCCCTAAAAGGCTTTACTGTGATATAACAATATTACGCTACTTCTGCCTTTGTTCCTGACAGACAACAGTCATAATTCGCAGCTCTTGAGGTTATTGTCAGGAAAACATAAACATATGTTGTATCAGGTATTTGAACAAATGACAGCTGATGTAAAGAGTGGCAGTGTAGGAAAGCACATGTGGTTGCTGACATGGAAGGGATTCATCCTCTTGCCACTCATTTGCTCACACTGCTGTGTAAGAATCAGGTATAAGAGTCATGTTCCATGCAAACATTATAATATGATCTACACCAGGATCCAAAAATAGAATAATGACAGAGACAGTTTGTGAAGTGGAGCAGTCAAAGACACTTCTGCATGGATGATTAGTAACCTGGATATTGTGAGAAACATACAAGGATGTTGGTAATCAGGTTATGCCCCATATCATATCCTGAACATTATTAAAACCAGAATAAGACATAAAGGGAGCAGTGTTTATGTAAATATACTAATTAACAGATACTGTTTATGGCACAGAGCAAAAATGGAGTGAAGCTTAATAAAGTTACTTTTAGATATTAAATGTTATAAAATATTATAATTGTCATAACATTTTATTATGAAAAGATCGACCCCCCCTGGGGTGCCAGTGGACATCTCGCCAAGGGCACAAAATGTCCATAAATGGCCCTGTTGACAGGGCTCAAAAATAAGTAAAAGACCAAACACACACCAAACATTCTAAGCTAATTAGAGTAATGCCATCATCAGGTTTTAGGGAATATATTTTATTTTAGATTCACTTCGTATTCTCAGGTTTTATTCCATATTCTGAGACTTTCATTTCATAATAATTTGGCAGCTGCAGTTATCTTCTCCATCTCCTGCTTCATTGCTTCTTTTCTTTTTTGCCATTTGCGCACCAGCGGCCATCATGTAGTGAGAGATCATAATGCACTCACTGGGGCGTATAATAACTTCTTTGGTTTGTGTCCACGCCTGTGTGTGTGTATACAGAATGCTGGCTACATTACTGTATTGATCTACATAAACATCACCCAGTGCAACGCTGCTTTTGCTGACTAAAGTTATAGTTTTCTCTTTATGTGGCATGTTCCTCAGTGCCTTGTGTGTGGGAATGGTCCAGCTCTGCTGTCTGTCTCTCTTGGATTTATTTCCATATTATTAGCTGGTCTTTTTGTCCATGCTCCTTTTTCTGTCTCAAATTGCCTTTTTACCAATGAAAATTAAACAACAATCACGTAGACAAACTCAATTACATTCCTTTAATTTTATCGACAGAGAAAATTGCATTTTGTGGGTATCATGTGACAACCTGGTTGCTTATAGGTTTATTGTCGGTGCTGTGTCCAGGCAAAAAAAAACTCTACATGCGACTGCCAGGACACGTCCATTCATTGCAGCTCCACTGTCTGTGGAAACACAAAGAGGGAATTTGGTACTAAAAGACCGTGAGCCAGATTTACTAAGAAAAGAGCGTTGTGCAAATCAGCAGTAGCTCATTACACAGTCAGCTCCTGGACTGCACCTGGTACTGTCCTCCAAGACACACTAATAAAGGAGAGCTCATGGGCACAGTTCAGCAAGTTCAGAAAATAAATAATAACGTAGAGATCTTGATTACCAAACATGCCAACACTTTATTTTAAGTACCCCTATTTAGCATTCATAAGCAGTACATAAACATTTAGTAAATGGTTTATAATACACTATTGTAGTCGTAAGCAGATTTAAGTCCTCCTGTGGGCACCTATAAGTGCAGGCTGTTGTATAAACAGATAATGTATTAAAGTTATAGGGTCTAACAAACACTGTACAACACAAAACACTTGTTATATCTTCTTACATTATAGTGTGTTATAAACCACGTATTAAAATTTGTGTAGTGCTTATATGTGTTAAATACAGGGACTTAAAGTGTTGTCAAAAACATTTACTTTGGCTGTGGTTCAACTCCACCTGAGAAAAACTGTTATTACTCAAAATATTATGATATTATAATCTTTAGCATATATCCAGTTATTAGTACATTAGGACATTAAACAAGTTCATAGAAAATGAAAAAGAGGCGGTGTGATATACGAAAATATATAAGAGAAATCAAACAGCAACTGATGGGGAGGAGAGAAGAGAGAGAGAGCAGGACTGAGCAGCAGGTCCAGCCACAGCTCAGAGCGTAGCTGGTGGAGAAGGAGATGATGTTGATATGGATGTTTAGTTGCAGCCTGTAGTGATTTTACAGTTCATTGATGTTCAAGTTCAAATTCAAATTTGATGAAGACAAACCAAAACTCCCCATCCACTACTTGTTTGCGTTATAGTAATCAGATGTTCATTTACTAATGCACTAATACAAATTCACGACTACAACTACAACTAAGATGTTAAGGTGTTAAATAATCTGTAGAACCTGCGCCTTGCTGTGCATTTAGAGATGTTTCTGGTGGAGTGACCGCCCACTGAGCTCCCTTAATCAGCACGAGTGACGAGTGAATTTTTAAATCCTTCATTACAAACCAGTTTGCGTCTCTTTTCCATGGATCTGACACCCCACATCTCCATTCTCCATATGCCTGCTCACCAACACTTTGCTCTGTGCTCCATAAGAGTAGTTAATGTTATGGATCTGATTTGGATTGTGATATTAAAGATAAGATAATAATGTTAAACAGAACATGATGCTGTGATGTTGTCGCAACAAGCACAGACGCACAGACTTTTAAAAGGGAGCCGTTGTTTGAATAGAGGAGACATTGCTATTAAATAGATTTTTTTAATGTTTAAATATTTTAAATAAAATGTCCACTCTTATAAATCACCTCATAACCTGGTGATCGGATTGCCTATCAGTATAGTATGGCTCAACCTTCCGGCGCGTTTAAATTGACTCAATAGCGCCACCTGCTGTTGTGGAGGGCGAATTTCTCAGGACATTTGTGAGAAAATTTTCAGCACAATCACGGCAGAAAGTTTGTGCCAAAAGTCACGTGATATTTTTGTCTTTGTAGGATGTATTTTTTTGTACTTGTAAAACTTGCTGTATTTGTTTCTGAAGCATGATGTATTAGAAATATGTTGTGTATTTGTTTGATAGGTACGTTTTGTATTTGCAAAGCAAAATGCATTAGTTTGTTAATGGTGTTTTGTATTTGCAAACCACACTGTGTTTGTTAGTGAATCGTAGGGCATTTGTAAAACACATTTTGTTTGTTTGTTAAGTTCTGGCAGGAAATTTGCTCCATACACACAAACTACGGCTCCTCTCCGGTGCATCTGTTTAGTACATGTGTTAGGGGCAGAATGCGTCACATCTGTGCTTTTGGAACACTTAATTGATTTGTCTAATTCCATTGTATACTAGCTCCAGCTTTAGAATGTATTTTTGCACAAAACTTACTCTTGCATTGGAGTTATGCTATGAAGGGATCACTTCACAGCCAAAATGGAGAGGAGGAATAATTACAGAGACCAGTAACTCTTTAAATGTACTTAACATGTGAGTGTTAAGCTATTAAGATAAATGTATGGCTTTTTGAAAAAATAACAGTCCTTTCCTCAAACAGGTATTTGGCTTCCAGGAGTTACTGACTGGAGGTCATAGTATTTGTACAATATCACTGCTAATATTTAACAGATTTATTTGGTGTAACTGTCTTACCCACTCTTCCCCACACACCACCACCACCACCTTCCCTTCAACTTTGCTGAAGTCATGAACCTGTAATTGAAAAGATGATGGAATTAATGAAATACTGCTAATGCCAGAAGATGAAAAAGGATCTGGCAAATTCAAATTAGTTGGCTATGAAATTGCTTCTACAGGACAGCTGACAGCGACTCTGCCGGCTTTTGTGGGTTTGGTTGCATGACCTGCAGCTCTGACAAAAAGGAATAATTTTCATCTGAGGGGAGAGAGAAAGAGACAGAGAGGGCGGGAAAGAGAATTAGTGGGCTAATAAATGGATAATCTTGTAATCTATGTTTTTTCCCCTCTCTTCAATAATTTATGATTGTATTACCTCTGTGTACCTTTGTGTGTTTATCAGTACAGATTAGTACAAAATTATTCAATACATAAAAAAATACAAAATACAGGAACCATATCTTTGACCTTCCAGGTCCATTGTAGATATGTTTAGAGAACTGTTAGAGTCAAAGAGAACAGCAGGGGAACATTGCTGTGTAACCATGAAGACATTATGAGAACATTCCTGCAGAGCAGTTAGTGTTGGTCTTGTTCTCATATTAAAGGCAAAAAATAAATTTTCCGAGTTCTAATCCTTTTTCCTGTGAAAGTGAAGGCCAATAGTTCTCTACAGCTCCATCACTGTCACTAAATTCCTTTTTTAAAAACTATAACTATATATTTGTGAGCCGTTTCTGAATATTTACATCTTTAGTAGGAACCAATGGGCTCTGAGCTGAATGCCAAAGACAGAGTAGGGAACTGAGAAAGTACCGAGAGACTGAGAGTACAGATCAATCTTGTGCTGTTCAGCTTGGGTAGGCAACATTGGAGAAACCAGCAAGAGTAAGCTAGATTTTGAAAATATCCAACCACCCCCCCTTCAGGCCTCCCTCCAAAGCCACTACTCCAAAACACATGAACATGCACTGCCTGACAGGCCCTTCAACTCCCTCAGTTCTCGCCATCATTGAAAAGCCATACCGATGTTGACTCTGGTTTGAACTCTTGCTTTAACATCTTTTTGGTCGTAGCCTTTTTTACTTCTGTCCTTCTTTTCTTTCTCTGCCATTCTTGTGCGACTAGTTCGCTAGCTTTAGCAATATGTCCGCCTAGCCATGTGGAAGACTCCGGTCATGCGCAATGAGTGCATAGATAGAGTGCATGCAGGTAGGCAGGTACGTAGGCAGGTACATGATAATTCGCTCCAAATGAAATGATTGAACGGGCTTATTAAAAGCTTGCGAAAGCCACAGATACAGGATTTTTTTCTTTTTTTTGTCAGAGCATTTGATTTATTGATCACTGTCGGGATGTAAAGAGAATTTCAACAAATATAACACAAATGCTTTAATAAAAGGTAATTTACTGTTATTTACTATTCATGGGATATCTGGACAATAAGAAAATATAGGAAATGTCAAACAAGCATCAGGATATATGCTACTTCAACTGTGGCATCTGCTGCAATAGCATATGGTGAAGTTTGATTGATTTCATGTTTTATGTATTTTAGAATGACACAGTATTTGTCTATGGAAAGCCATCACCCTGAAACGCCATGAAACGGATAATACCAGAAACGGTATTACCTTTAAACATTCCTTATAAGTGGAGTTGTGGTCTAGTTCTGGTAGTCATTCAGGCAGGCTGGTCTTTTTTTCATGGGCACAGGAATGATGGTGGACTTCTTGAAGCACGTGGGTATGACAGACTGAGCCAGGGACAGGTTGAATATCATTGTGAGCACCAGCGGTAGTTGGTCAGCACATAGTTCGAGGGCCTGCCCACTGATACCATCTGGTCCTGCTGCTTTCTTGGTGTTCACATGCCTGAAAGCCCTCCTGACGTCATGCTCAGAAAGTGTGATAGGTGTGGAAGGTTCATCCACCCATCCATTAACCTCTGCTTCAGCTGTTTTTTGTTTGTTGGCTGCTTCTGGGATAGCCCTCCTGGAATTGTAGTTCCACTTTCTTCCCGTAGACCCTTTTTGCCCCCTTACTACTCTTCTTACATTGTACGCTTCTGCTTTATAATTGTCCATGTTATCAGACTGCAGCCCTAAGTTGTAGGCTGCAGTGTGTGTGTTCATGGCATCCTGGATGGTTCTGGTAATCCATGGTCTCTGGTCGTGGAATGATTTAACTGTAGTTCTGGGAACAGTTGCTTCTGTTGTTTTACAAATTAAATCCACCACAGACTCAGTGAATCCATTGATGTCATCTGTGACATCAACGGTGGTGTTCTGGAACGTGCTCCAGACTGCGTCATGTAGTGCAGACTGTAGGGCGGCCTCTAATTGGCTTGTCCATTTCCTGACCTCATGCAACACTGGGGGTATGCGCCATAGTTTGTTTACATACTCTGACCTCAGCAAGATGGCCGCGTGGTCGCCCTTCCCGAATGCGGGTAGAGATTCCGCTCTGTAGCCGTCTTTGAATGGCATGTAGCAGTGATCCACAGTGTTTATCCCCTCAGGCATAACTTTCTTCAGGTTAGCCTGATTAAAGTCTCCAGCAACAATGAGCGCAGCATCAGGATTACTGGTCTGTGAGCAGTTCAAGTCTTTGCAAAGATCCAACAGGGCAGCCTCTGTATTAGCTTGTGGAGGTATATAAACTGCTGTGATAATGGTAGGCAATGCGGTCTGCATTTGATCGTCGATAACTCCAAATCAGGTTAGCAAGAACAAGATAGCATTATAATACCCCCACTGTCACACCAGTCCTTATTCACCATAAAGCACACGCCTCCTCCTTTTTTCTTGCCAGAGTCATCTGTTCTGTCAGATCGGTATACAGAAAAAGAGTCACCAGGTTGAATGGCACTGTCCGGTATTCCAGGATTTAGCCAGGTTTCGGTGAAGCAAAGGACACATACAGTTCCTGATATCCCGTTGGAAACTGATGTGGGTACAGAGATTGTGCAGTTTATTATCCAACGCCTGTACATTGGCTAATAGGATGCTCGATGTGGCCTGGATTTTAGCCTGTGTTTAACCCCTCTACGATGGCCTCCGTGTTTCCTCCTTCGGTGTTGAGATGGATGCAGGGACGGACACAGAGATGGTCTTGCTTGACTTTGTGGTAGGGGTCGTAGCTGGTGTTTGTCCCCTCCAAAATAGCATTGGGTAGCTATTTATCAGTGAAACCAGTTCATTGCGCTTACCCTCTTCCAAGTGCCCAAGTACAAACATGTCGGCCATTCCCTCTCCCCAGTAACTGCCCCCACCAGAGAAGACACCTCCGTATTTACACAAAGTGCAGGTTTTACGCATGGGACCTCATTGGAGCCAGGGGACAACAACACAGCAAGGTTGTAGCAAATTGACATGACACAACTGAAATTTTCCTTTAGGCACTGAGATCAAATAATCCTGTTCAGACACTTGCTGTTTAACTGTACATGGATGAGCAAAAAGTGCCTGAAATGCTAAACCCACAACCCACAGAAGACACATGACCTGATCTCCACGACTGAACTGCCACTATTTTACTTTATGGTCAAACAGTGATTTAATTGTTTTTGGTGATTTTTTTCAACCTGCGTTTTGCCATTTGCCCCGCCATATAGCGTCTGTGCCTAAAACTATCAATGTGGTCAATCAAGTTCTGTGGCGGCTCAGACTGTTGGCAACCACTTTGCAAAACTGTCAATGGTCCGCTCACAGAGTGCCCAAAAACCAGATCATTTGGACTGAACCCAGTGCTCACCTGGACTACCTCTTTCGCAGCCAGCAGCAACCAAGGCAGGCTCCCCTCCCAGTTGCGATCAAGCTCTGTGCAGTAGACGCGCAAGAGTGACTTCAGGGTCTGCTGAAAGCGCTCTAAAGCATCTTGAATTTGGGGATGATAAGCAGATGCCTGGTAGTGCTTAATCGGTACTTGCTGCAACACCTGTGAAAACAGCTGAGTGTGAAAATTGGAACCTTGGTCAGTTTGACTTTGGGAATACCAAACACAGAAATGAATTGAGACAATGCCTCCACCACAGCCTTCGCTGTAATAGAACGCAACAGGAAGGTTGCTGGATAGCAGGTAGCCTGTAACATCAAAGTCAACAAACATTGGTTACCAGATTTTGAGGGAGGCAGCGGACCTACCCAATCCATAATTAAATACTCAAATGGCTGATCCAAAACTGGAATGGGACACAGTGGTGCCGGACTTATGGTCTGATTAGGATTACCTGTCAGCTGACAAGTGTGGCAAGTCTTGATGAAAGCAGATGCATCCCTTTTCAACCGGGGCCAAAAAAAATTACACAAGATCCGATGTATGTTTTTTGATCACCCATATGACCAGCTACATCATCATAGGAGGCTTTCATCATAGCTTCTCTGAATTTAGCAGGAACCACAATTGGTTTTCCCACAAAATTGTCTCCCTGTGCACACCATTTACGCAACAGGACATCACTTTTCACAAAATACCCCTGAGCAGCAGTTTCCATGTCCACTGCAGGAGACTCCAACTCAAAGAGGGCCTTCACAGGGGGATCAAACTTTTGTTACTGAACTAACTATGAGAGACAGACTTAAGAGGCACAGGTATTACTACAACTTTTGCCTCAGCTTTTGCTTGCTGAGCAGCCTCATCTTTTACGTGACCCATAGCTCAAGTTACTTGTGCAAGCTGCTCCACCTCAGGTTCAGACTTTTTCCACCTCTGACTTTGAAGGCAGCGGCACAGCAACCTGGGTGACCACATTGGATGGTGGAGCCTCAGCCCAAACTCTATCTCCCACTAAGTAATTCCCAAGAATTATATTGACCCCTTCCACAGGCAACGCCGGGCGCACCCCAACTGCCACCTCTCCAGTGACAAAACCACAGACAAGCCTCATTTTATGCACTGGTATTGGAATAATAGTCATACCTATACCCTGCATCAAAATGAAATCACCGGTGTTTCTATCTGAGGAGAAAGGAAGAATTGACTCACAGACAAAAGTATGTAGCACGCCAGTGTCTCTCAAGATTTTTAACTGCCACTTCCTTCTTTCCAGGGACACATAACCATCTGAAATAAATGTTGAATAATCACCTTTGCTTTCAGACTCATACAGTGAGGCACAGGGCATCAGAGTGACACAGTGCCAGCTGGGCTGAAGAAACCACAGAGGCAGCCAGAGCAGCAGGTTTTACTTGCGCACTACCTGAAAACTTTGCTTTTCCTTTAAGAGCATTTTTCCAGTGCCCTTTATGCTGGCAGTAATTACAAGTCCTAGTGGAATCATTTTTCTTCGTACTATGCTCAGGCCCGGAAGAAACAGACTCCCCATGTGACACAACAGGTTTACCTGTGCACGATTATACTCATCAGCCAAAACTGCTGCTTCTTGGGGCGTTTTTACCTTTCGTTCATTTACGCAAGTAGCAATACTATCTGGCACACAGTTTTTAAGTTGCTGAAGTGCTACTAATTCACACAGTTTGTGAAAAGTCTAAACTTCTGATGCAGAACACCAGCGATTAAACTGTACAACCAAATCCCGCACAAACACAACTCACAACATGAGTCTGGTAGCCTATTCCTTCATAACTCCTGAAACGTTGCCGATAGGCTTCGGGAACCAGCTTATACGCCCGCAACACTGTAGTCTTAACAACATCATACTTCTTACTGTCTGCTACAGTCAAAGAAGTATAGGCCTCTAGTGCCTTACCTGTGAGGACACATTGTAACAACAGTGTGTGCTCCTCGTCAGACCAGTCCCACGACTCTGAGAAAAACAGGTCTGGATCTTTTTGTGTAAACTTGGGAAGCAATTTCAGGTTATTTTCAGCATTAAAGGTCCTGTATGTGACATTCAGAAAAACAGTGACACCTGTGGCCGCTAAGTAAACTGCAGTCAGCATCCTGTTGCTCACGATCGAGTGTGCTCACACTCTGTAGGCGCAATCCAGCATCGGCCAAAACAGTGATGTCACACACATGAGACTGAACGTGATTGACAGGCATCATGTTGATAGCTTGCCTCGTTTGTCTAGCTTTCACTGAGAATCTCAGCAACGTCAGCAGAACTATATTATCTGGATGATAACACTAACGGTGAGTGAACTAGACGGAATATTATAAATAAGATGTGTTGCCTGTGTTGAGTTGTGAGTCTGTGTTGTGGGGGGTGCCCCGGTAGTTTGTTGACGTTAGCTTAGCGGACTCCAGTTACTACAGCGGTATGATCCCAAAATAAACAGATTTTGCTGTGATTTAATTGGAATAAACAGATCAAAAGGATGCCGAAATAACTACATCAAGATGCCGATTTGTAAAAAGTCTGAATTCATGCTTTGTCATGTCTGTCCGCAAGACGACGAGCAAACAACTTTTAAAATGGTTGTTTTCTGAATGGAGTTTGGATCAGGGCTATGCTAACATTGTAGCTGCTCCATCAGCATTCATCATCTAAATTCTGTATAAATATGAAGTAGTATCATAGAGCTAACTAGCTAGCATTGCACACTGTCAGTGCTGTAGTGGAGCTGAAGAGAGGAAAGGCACTCGGGAGCACACAAAACCGTCCTGAGTCCTTCACATAGAAATTAGTCCACAGGGTGTTACAGTCAACAGAAAAAGTCAGGGAAGGTCTAATTTTTTAAGTTATGTTACAATCTGTTCACACATTGGCAACAAAAAACGATTATATAACGCTTAAAAAACACTTAATACATGCAAATTGTTACATACAGCCCCTTTAAATATATTTTCTTCCTAAACAGCACCCCCACCAGACAGCTTTCCCTCTCTTATCAGAACCAATTTATAGTGTTCCAGTTCCAGTTTTGTCTGCTCATTTTTTTGTTTCATCACTTCCAATTCCAATCGTTTATGCTGTGTCATTTTTTCGTGTTCCAATTTAAGCATTGACAACTCTTTCGTTGTTCAAATGTTAAAGCCTCAGGGGTCACTGCAGGAGAAAACACATCATTCTTTACCCACATCTACAACAGATAAAATCTTATCTTCCACCAGATTATTTTTCAGAAAAGTTTTTATATTTTCTTTCAAACATTTATCAGTCACCTCAGTATCAAAGTGCTCAGCAATCTTTGATAATTGGTCCTTCGTATACTGATCCAATAGCTCCACTGAAGGAGTCTAAATACAACACAGCCCATATTCAAAGCCACTTATCTATAAGTAGAGGACAATCAACAGTGCAACATATTCTGGAAAAAACTGGAGTCCAATCCCCCAACCTATCTAACCTTACTTACTCAACCGTACTTATACACTCCAAATCAGTGGAGTGGGAAGGTGGTTAAACCAGCGATCCCCCCAGAAGCCACTGAGGTGTTCCCGAGCAGAACGCTCTACCCACATTCACCACCACACTATTGATGAAACAACAGATTCCCTAAACAGAGCCCACTGTCTGAAACAGCAGGGGAATAGAACTCCAAAATGCAGGGCCACTCACTTAGAACCAGCACTACACCAAAAAGAAATTGAGGTATCAGGGACTGACCAAGCTTTCACTCCCCCAAGACCAGAAACCAAATACCTGTGTGCATTTCCCACAACAGTTTACACTAGTGAAGTAATTTCACAATCAAGTGTGACACAGAATAAACCTTCCCAAGTGTTACTTGCCAGGGAAGTCCAAAATCGCCACCACTACAAACTACGCCAAAAAGCCACTTAACTAGTCCATTTAAACAGGACTTGCCCCCATTTTGTCATGAAGCAGCTCAGAGTCCAGACAAAACAAGGGAGACCACACAGAGTATTACGACAAAAGAAAAACAAATTTATTTAACCAATACTGAACTATACACAAAAGTACGGTGAAACACAAATTAGTATTATCATTGGTGTATGGAGTCCATGGATGTGGGCAAATGTAGTGTAAGCAAAGTGTAAGGTGAAAAACAAATCTAACAAAACCCCAAAGCACACACACACAAAATCCCTGTTAGCTGGGAGGAGAGAGAACCAGAACTGACATACCCAGCCCTCTTACATGCAATCAGGAGGAGCCATCAGGAGGAGCTGATTCAGGTGTGGCTCATCGTCCAGACACACCTTGCTACTCTGTCTCCTACACAGGAACAGGAAACACACAGGAAAAACACACACAAGGAGCCACAAACAAAGTGGGAGGGGTTGTCACAGTACAGCAGCGGATACATCTACCTTGCTTGCCAGACGGCAGCAGGGCGTACAGGCTGTCGCTGGGGTGGGTATTGTCTTTGAGTATCCTTCGGGCTCTACGCACGCACCTCACCTCACCGATGTCACTAATGCTTAGTAGATGGGTTCCAATGATGCTCTGGGCAGTTTTAATCACCCGCTGCAGAGCTTTTAGGTACATGGACAATGGTGGCTGTCTTGAAGCAGGTGGGAACACTCTCCTGTGACAGTGAGATGTTAAAAATGTCAGTAATGACATCAACTAGCTGGTTGGCACATGTTCTTCGTACATGACCAGGGATGTTATCAGGCCCCAAGCTTTACTCATATTCACTCTCAGCAGGGTTCTTCTTACATTCGCTGTGGATAATGACAGTGGCTGCCCTCTCGAGGCAGAGTAGACCTGAAAGTTGACTCTTTGTTGAGGAGATCAAAGCGAGCATAAAGTGTGTTAAGCTCATCTGGCAATGTGGCCTCACACATGATGGGGGTGCTCCAGCTTTTGCAGCCTGTGATGTTCAGGATCACCAGTCACATGTCTTTGGTGTTGTGGGTGTTGAGGTCTCTCTCCAGTCTCTTCTGATGTCTCCGCTCTGCCTCCTTGATGCCAGCTTTCAGTCTTGCTCTGGCTGTGTTTTTAGCTCTGGATAGGGCCCTCACTTCTCCATTCATCCAGGCTTTCTGGTTGGGGAATGATTTCATTGTCTTTGTGATCACCACATCATCAACACATCTGCTGATGTATGATGTCACTGATGATGTATATTCCTCAAGATTGATGTGGTACTCCTGGGTGGCAGTATCTCTGAACATGTACCAGTCTGTGCACTCAAAACAGTCCTGTAGAGCTGATGTGGCTTCATCTGTCCACACTTCAACTGTTTCTGATTGTTTGACCCTTTTAATCAGATGGATGTAAGTAGGCAGGAGAAGCAGGGAAATATGGTCTGATTGACCTAAATGGGACAGGGGAGGGCTTTCTAGCTGCCAGGAATGTTCGTGTAAACATGGTCCAGGGTGTTGTTTCCCCTGGTGGGGGAGTGGACATGCTGGTGGAATTTAGGTAAAACAGATCTGAGGTCTGTTTGATTCAAATCACCAGCTACAATAAAAATACCATCTGGCTGCTTTGTCATGTGACTGCTGATGACCTCACAAAGTTCCTGTGGTGCATTTTTTGAATTTACATCTGGAGGAATGTAAACAGCAACAACAAAAACACTGGTGAATTCTCTGGGCAGATAACAAAAAGAAAGAACATCTTAACATTAAAAACTCGACATCTGGGAAACATTGTTCATCAGCTTTGACCACATTTAAGCACCAAGCATCATTGATGTAAACCATAGTTACACAAAGTGCAACCCGCGGACCAATGGCGGCCCTCAGAACCATTTTGTGCGCCCCTGAACGTGACATGAAAAGCATGAATTATACTTTAATCATCCGCAGTCCATTTCAATATCTCCACTTTCAAGAGCCTGCATTTAATACACTACTCAGCTACTGCGTCAAACTGCACCCCCCTAACAAGCGTCTGCCAGGTTAGGAATGACAACTCTACTGGCACCTCGCGCGTGTTCCGCCATCAATGCTAGTGCTTTTAGCTAAAGTTTGTGAAGTTGGTGGACAACTCAGCAGTTTAATGTGAAAGTGAGATGGAAAAGCCACCCCGGAAAAAACGCTGTATTGTGGAGAAAAGGAGGTTTCAGGAAAAATGGATCAACTCTTACTTCATCGGACCTCGGGGACAGATAAAGTGATTACAGGTGAATTCAGTGCTCAATGCTCAAGGAATTTAATGTTAAATGCCATTATGAGACCAATCACAAATCCTACAACAAGAGCGCAAACAGTTTAAACAAGGCTTATCTGTGTGCATTATTTCTGTGCAGCCCTCAATCATGGATCCCTAAACTGGCACTCAGTCATCAAAACTTTGAGAACACCTGATGTAAACACAGAGTCTGCCTCCCCTCATCTTACCGGACTCCTGTGTTCACTCCTTCTGTTCACGGTCTGCCCACTATGTTGTTACTAGTACCTTTAGTAGCTTTTTGCATTTATTGCAAAAAACCCTCTTGACGGTCTGCAAACTGTTTTACATGCTTTGATTTCTTTTATCTCTTCACGCTATGCCTGACTGACTCCCACATTAAGAGAGTTCTCTTAATGTGGGAGTCAGTCAGGCATCTCTGTGTCTCACGCAGCTAGTTTATAATGCAACAACAAGGCTTCTCGCTGGTAACAAGAAGAAAGACAATATGACCTCCTTTCATTGGTTACCAGTGAAATATAGAATTTAAGATTTTTAAGACAGAGAGAAAGAAAGAAGAATGACAGAAAGAGAGAAATCTTTGTCACAGTAAAACAATCTAAAATTAGCAGTTGAGGCAACATAAATAATATCAGTAATGTAATGATTAATATCATTTATTTATTTGGCCCAGATAGGCCACTTTGGGACATTGTATGTTGGGGCCAAACTTAAAACTAGGGTAGGAAGTGTATTTTAGAAGCACTTTTTGTTATATTTGTTGAAATTCTCTTTACATCCCAACAGAAATCAATAAATCAAATGCTCTGACAAATAAAAGAAAAAATCTGGTGTCTGTGGCTGTCGTAGGACTGTAATAAGCCCGTCCGATCATTTAATTCGGACCGAATTAAATGATTGGAAGAGCTACCTGCTGGTCTACCTATGTACCTGTCTACCTGTGTGCACTCTGCCCGTGCACTCATTGTGCGTAACCAGAGTCTTCCACAAGGCTAGGCAGCTAAAGCTAGCGAACTAGTCGCACAAAAATGGCAGAGAAAGAAAAGCAAGACAGAGGAAGAAAAGGCTATGACCAAAAAGCGTTTGGATAAAGCAAGAGGTCAAACCAGAGCCAACATCAGCATGGCTTTTCAACAATGAAGAGAACTGAGGGAGTTGAAGGGCCTGAAAAGTGATGCTGTGAGTATTAACAACAGCCATGTTGGTTGTTTACGTTCATTATGATAATGTTTTTTCAAACATGTGAATGAGACATGAGGTAGATGTGACGATGTGCTGCGCTCCTCTCCCCAACGCTCTCTCATGGACTCGTCCTCCAGCAGTAGTCAGGCAGTGCGCATTTGTGTGTTTTGAGGGGAGTGGCTTTGGGGGGAGACCTGAAGGGGTGGTAATCTAGCTTACTCTTGATGGTTTCTTCAACATTACCAACTCTAGCTTTAATCAAGGTACACACAGATCAACAATATCAGATATAAACTAAAACTATTAGGTATTACACTTTCTTCTACGCAATAAAGCTGACATTTTTCAGAGCAGCTTATAATGAGAATGCTCTCTATACTCTGCACCATCCTGACAGTGTATTTCCTGGAAAGAAAACCTGATGAACAGGAACAACTGTTTCAAAAGTAAACAATATTAAGAACGGTATTGACACAGTGAAATTAGCTTCCAACAAAGCTGGAAGCTACTTAAAATAATTTAACTTGTGCTCTTATTAACAGTAAAAGAGTGACTGACAGTACCAGACTAATAACTGGGATGCTTCAATGGCAATCCATGTAAAGTTGTATCTTTGAGTAAAGTGTTTCCACTCACATCTGGTAGCGTCATCACAAAGTCATGGAGGTAGGCTTTCCTAGCCGACTCAACAACCTCTTCCATGCTGACGCTGCGTGTGTTATCGCCATACTGGATATTCTCCGCTATGCTGCAGTCAAACAACACTGGCTCCTGGGACACTATGCCAATCTGAGATCTTAGGAAGGGCACATTGACTGTATGAGACGGGTGTCCATCGATCAACTGCAAATAAAAAATGACATAATCAAGACAGAGTTGATGGCTTTGGAATAGATTAAACGCATTTTGTGATTAGTAAAATTAATGTCTAAATCAGTCTACATACCACTCGCCCCTCATCGGGGTCATAGAACCTTTCCAACAGTTGAACACTGGTGCTTTTCCCACAGCCGCTGCTCCCAACAAACGCCAAAGTCTGACCAGGCTTCACAGACACAGCCAGGCCATTCAACACCTGGATATCTGGCCGAGTTGGATAGGTGAACTTGCAATTGACGAACTCTATTGCACCTTTGAAGTTATCCTAAAGATGAATAACTAGGTTTAATTGTTTGAAAGTAACATCATGACAAAACAACATCCTATTATGTATGATTTCATCTTATTTAGTGAATTCACCAACCCATTTCCCTCCATCTGTGTGGCTTATGCTGACTTTAGGAACTCGGTCCAATACTTTGAAAAACTGAGCAGCAGCAATTTTGGCTTTGGCGTAATCTGGAGTGAAGGAGGAAGCTTTGCCCAGTGCTGTCCCGCTGGTTACTATAGCTGAAATCACTCTGGAGAAACACCATATGAGCACTGGGTTGGTGTTTGGTAATCACATCACAAAACACAAAATACACTTCAATAAAGGATCTGGAAAAGACAGATTTTACACTGAAAGAAATCATTTTACCAACCTGAAAACCAGCATGTAATGTAACTTCTCAGAGCTAACCAGATAGCCTCCATATCTAAATGAAGCAGCATATGTCATGAAGATGACACACTGGGAAAAACCAAAACAGAGCCCATAGATGTTGGCTTTCTTCTTGGCAGATTTATATGGAAGCTCGAGTTTCTGCTCGTATGATTCCACAAATGAGCGCTCTTTGGCCAAGCCTGCAATTGTCCTGATGTTGCAAAGGGCCTCACTGGATATCTATGGGAGAAAGTTAAGATTATATACTGAAGCCTTTGGTTTCTCAGAGAAACATATATATATCAGTGGGCCTAAATGGTAAATGCTCTGCAGGGCTTACCTGGCCTGCTGCTTCCATGGCTTTTTTATCTTCTTTTGCAAAACCTGTCAGCATTTTGCCTTGGAACACCCCAGACAGCCCGATGAGTGGCAGGAAGCATAAAACTACCAAAGTTAACTTCCAACTGAAGTAGAATGCGATGATGAAAGACGCTCCAATGTTGGTCACCGAGTTAATGATCATGCCAATCTGTGGTCCTGTCGCCTACAGAAACCATACCAGCCGCATGCAAAACAATGTTGTAAATGCCAGTACCAAACCTGTGCTTTTTCGTGTTCTAAATAATGTGAAATATGGATACAGGCCTGGAAATCCTTTACTTACCCCCTGCACCATGGATGCATCAGTGGCTAGTCTGATGGTCAGTGCCCCAGGGCTGTTTCTGGGGTCATCAAACCAACCAATCTCCTGTCTCAACATGGCCTGGAAGCCCACTTTCCTTAGACGGCGGGTCAGCAGCTCTCCAGACTTTGCAAAAGCATATCCCTGGAACATTAAATCAGAGTCAATGTACACGTGAATAGTAGATTATTCTGTTCTGATTTTTTCTATATCGAGTTGACAAAGAAATCTATGCTCTAAATGTCTTAAATATGTTCCAAACCTGTAAAAATTGGGAAAAGAAACTAATCACAGCCACGAAGCAAAACAGAACACATATCCCATTGATCTGCTCCCTCTGTTCGTCCAGGTCACGAATGGAAAACGTCTGCAAATACAAAGATCATACAAGTCATTTGCGCTTCAACACACTGCATCAGCTCGTAAAACAGAACATAAATCCACCACAAGCAATGGGAGCATGTGAGCCCTCACCCCAAGAATTTGGCTGAACAGGATAGCATAGATGGGGTTGACAGAGCCATTGACAGCAGCTCCCAGTGAGCCCACCAGCATGTATGGCCATTCTGGTCGGTTGTACTTGAGGATACGTGCTACTGGGGCAGGCTCTTCGTGTTCTTCTGCATCATCCTCACATTTCTGTTAAATAATATGCATTGGAGCTGTTAATTTCCACAGTTTGTATTAAAGCAAATGCATGACATGACATAAAGGAGAATCTCAGTACATTTTCTGTGATCTCCTTGTCCGAAAGGAGCTTGAAGCCACCTGATGATCCATCATTTGACAATTTGCTCTGAGATCTCAGTCGACCAGAGCTCCTACAGGAGTAAGATTGAGAATGTCAGATTATTTCATTGTGGTATAATGATACCTGTTCCTACATTTCCATCTGATGCGATCTTTTTGAGATTGATTTACTGTACCTTCTACTGGAGCTGCAGCTTCCATGGCTAAAACTCCTCGCTTTTAGATAAGAGTCTTCCTCAAGACCTTCACTGATCACATCTGGCAGAAAAAAAATAACAAATCAGTGCAGCTTTAACACCAGTACTGAAGCTTCTGCTGCTCTTTAACAGACACAGGAAGGACCTTCAAACACTCTATAGGATTGCCCTCTGACTCCTGCTGAGTGCTTTGAAATGCGCAGTTTCAACCAATCAGGCTGGACCCACAAATCTCTTGTGACACTGAGATGAATTTGTGGTTACAGGATGTACACAGAACATGGATCACAATACTGGTTTTATTTCCTACATAGTTTGCCTTCTAAGACACTCTATAGGCTTTTTTCACAACAAACTCCTAGATTTGCCACAGCAGCAAAAGCACAGGTGTAATTAATAACACATAACTCACGTAATGTGCATGCTGGCTCAGTGGCAATGCTTAACAAGACGCTATAATGGAAAGGGACCGTTGTTAATGTTATTAGTAACACCTGTGCTATTCCTGCTATGATAAGTCAAAATGTCTGCTATGGAAAAGGCCTATGGGCTTTATGTGACAAAGCCAATGCTTGTGCCTTCTGATGACGTGACACAAAGCTGTGACCCTGCGTCATGCAAAAATGCAGCGGGCCACTTCAACATCCTTCCCACATAGGTCTGACAGAGTAAGGCCACGCTTACAAGCTTGTACAGCATCACTATGGTAATGATATGGTAATATAGCTGGTAGCTGAGTGGCCAGCCTGACTGGCTGAACCAGTAACTCTGTATGCAAATTTCGCTGCCCCACAGGGGTAGGCAGGCAAGCCAATATGATCAACATGGTGCAATGGAACCTTGTATGTTTTAGGATGTGAAATGCACTCTACATTAGAGCTGAAACAATTTACCAATTTACTGAATAGTTGATTAACAGAAAATTAATTCAGTCATTTATTAAGCAAAAATAACAACCACTCTATTTTCCAGGCTCTAAAATGTAAGGATTTGCTGCTCTTCTCTGTTGTAAACTGAATATATTAGAAACTAGATGTTACCTTGGACTCTGGGAAACTGATGGATATTTTTCACTATTGTCTGACATTTTATACACCAAAAGATCAAAAAGAATAATCGGCAGATTAATCTATAATGACTATTATAACCATTGGTTGCAATCCTACTCTGATGATTAACATCCATAATCCATAATCCATCCATAAATTACATGAATATTACCATTAGTTGTGTTGGCTGTGCCTTGGTTCTGCAGGGTGACCAGGGTGAAGTAGACACCTTGCTTTTCTATCAGCTCACTGTGTGATCCCTTCTCCACAGCTTGTCCATGCTCAAAACCAGTGATGACATCTGCATTTCTAATAGTGGAAAGACGGTGGGCAATAGAAATTGTTGTCCTGCCCGTGCAAACCTGCATATATCAGTTGCAAGGGTGTCATTCCACAAAACATGATGTGTTGCTGAAGTTAATGGTCAAAGTGCACTTAATTATGTAGTCTATGGGTAGTGAGTGGCTCACCTTATCCAGTGCCTCCTGGACAACTGCCTCACTCTCATTGTCTAAGGCAGATGTGGCCATATCCAGCAGCAGTATCTTGGGGTTTCGGATCAGAGCTCGAGCGATAGCAATCCTCTGCTTCTGCCCTCCACTCATCTGTCCTCCACCTTCTCCCACCAGAGTATCAAATTTCTGGTGGGTGAGTAGCAACATGTTCATTTTAAGCTTGTTAAATTACAAACACAAGTTCACATATTTGACTGTGGAACTGTTGTATGTACTATAATTCCTCTGTATCATCTTTAAATATATATAAACATACCTGTGGCAGATCCATAATAAAATTGTAGGCATTTGCCTCTTTTGCTGCCTGGATGATGTCTTCCATGGTTACTCCAGGTCGACCGAAACAAATGTTTTCCGCAATGGTTGTGTCAAACAGCACTGGCTCCTGCTCTACAATACCAATGAGAGATCGGAGCCACTGGAGGTTTAAAGTACGAATGTCATGGCCGTCCAAAGTCACCTGAAAATGAGAATTATATATGTGACATCACACTGAAGCTGTCAAACTCTCCATTGATGTCCTGTGTGTCTGTGCGGTTGCTCAGTTTACCATTCCTTCCTTTGGGTCATAAAACCTTTGGATGAGCTGGATTGCGGTGCTCTTTCCAGATCCGCTCGGCCCCACAAAAGCAGTGGTTTCTCCTGCTTTGATCTGCATGCTCAGATCATTTAAAATCTGAAAACGCAGTCGTAGTAGGGATGAATTTTAAGGACTGAGAAATGGACACAAAGAAATGCTAGTTGAAGAAATTTACCTTGACTTCAGGCCGGGATGGGTAGAAGAAAGTAACATTATGGAACTCAATGTCACCTTTTACTCTGTCTAATTTGTAACCTTCTTCTGAGAAACAATCAATTTCTGGCTCCTGTGAACGTAACAGCACAGAACTTTATTTTATGGTAAAGATTCTTTCTCTTAACATGTACTGTTTACAATGTGGATTGTATCTGTAATGAAGTCTTAAGTAGCATCCTGATTTTACCCGGTCAATTGTGTCAAAGATGCTCTTTGCTGCAGCGCGTCCAGAGGCGAAGGCCTCCAGGCAGGGGGATGCTTGGCCCAGGCTTATAGCTGCCAACAGTACTCCAAAGAATACCTGAAAAAAAAAAACATGGTGAAACAAAGGCCACTGTCTTTCAAATACTTGTATTATGTTATATAGAGTATCAGAAGTGAATGCATTTCATTTTACATACCTGAATAAGAGAACCAGGAGACAGCTCCTTGGTGTCGATGACCAATTTAGAGCCATACCAAAAGGCCAAAGCGAAACAAAAGAAAATGATGCACCACAGGTATCCTTGAAAAACTCCTATGACCATGCCCTTTTTCTCTCCCCAGTGCTGAGCTTCCACAAGGTTTCTGTCATATCTGTGCAAATTTCACATTTTAATTTCATTTCAAATCATGGAGTAATAGCTAACTTCTTAGAAATCTTAGAAAATGAAGTAACACCTTTCAGCTTCTTTTTCCTCCCCGCCAAAGGCTGCTACTGTTCTGATGGATGACAGGACCCCGCCAGCCACTGCCCCTGCCTTCGCGTAGGCTTTTAGCTCTCGTCCTGTCACCTTGGCCACAGCCTTCAGCCACAAGACACAAGACAGAAAATTGCACACACAAAAAAAATCACTATTATATATATATATATGTATATGATACCACATGCAGCAGCTCTCATCAAGCAGCAACAAATCATTCTGTTTGATTCACAACTGGCCCCTTACCATGGCCATAAGTCCAGCAGCTAGACCAATCAGCGGGCTCACTGCTACGACCACCAGAGTCAGCTTCCATCCGCCAATGATTCCAACCATGAAGCCAAACACAAAAGTAGAGATCCTCTCAATGAAGATAGACATCTGGTCAGCGATGGCATTGTTGATCTTGTTGATATCACTGTAAAGGAACAGAAACACTATCCTGTGTAAAACATTCCCCCAGCTTTGCACTGATAACAGCCTGATCTGCAGATAAAGAGCCCCAGCTCACTCTGATATCCGTGTGTTCAGTTCACCAACAGAGTTGCAGTCAAACCATCCGATCTCCATTTGCATTACTTTTCTGAAGTAAGTCTTTCGGATCCTCTGAATTTGTCTTGCAGCGGCAGACACCCAGAAGAAAATCTGCAGTGTTAACAAAGTTATTTTGAGTAGATATAATGCGCTACACCGTCATAAGCAATAATAACTCTGGAGGGTTTTAAATTAAAACTGAATATGGCAAGCATGAATACTTACTTGAAAGTAACCAACAAACAGAACTGCTAATCCAATTCCAACATAGTAATATGCAAACATGGTCATCTGTGCTTCAATATCCACCCTGGAGAGAGAATAAAATGAGCCCATGCATGAACAACAATCACATTAACAACTAACTAAAGACTTACCCACAGTGCACAGTGATGTTCTCAGCTGTTTCATATATGGAGCCATTTTTCCAATAGATGATGTTGTTGTTGCATTCCTTGTTCGGGTCTTTCAGTTCTTGGATCTCAAGCTCATAAGCCACAAACGTGTTTGTCACCATGCCGTACACCAGCAGCATAAGAGGTGCACCTGCACCGTGTATGAGGGCACACAAACTCCCCACTACCATCATCACAGTGTCTTTGCAAGTGGCAAATCGAAACTGCAAAAAAAAGATTCTTTAAACAATGTAGTTGTGAGAATTTGCTCCCCTTTTTAAATTTCACCTGAGGGGTAATGAGATGAATAATTGGAGAGGAAAGAAGTTAAAAAGTTCTGCTTCAAAGATTTGTATTCATATTTTGGACTTTTCTTTCATCTTTTTTACCTTCTTGGGCCTCAAGCAGTTATTTAGATTAAACCATCAGAGAAGTTTAGTGGGGATATCACTTGTTGGTGGAACTGCTAACAACTCAAAGACTTCTGAAATGTAACAAGGGGCTCCAACCACACACTGCTGGGGGGCCACTGGTTTAAACAATGCTTTGTATTTTATAAGCTTATAACACGTTTTTATGAAAAATCTTTATCTTAATCAACTAAAGTGCCTCAAAATGTAACTTACAGTACTTGAATAAACATATCTTCATCTTTCGCAACAGGCTAAAAACCCACCTTTTCACACTGCATCTCAACAACCCTTGGTGGCACTTACATATGTCTCATTTATTTACAATAAATAAATAAAAATTAAATAGAAAATACTGTAACACTGAACATGCTTTTAGTTATTTGTTTGAAACACATATTTGCCTCTTGCTCCTACGTGGTTTGAATGCACTTATTGTAAGTCTCGTAAAATATACTGAGTACTTACCAGCTGGAAGTATCCAACGCTCAGTATGTTTTCTTTTTTCTTCTCGTCTCTGTAAAAACATGTAAATCAAAGGAATATTTCATAACAACTGCAAACATATTGCGGTCTGAAATAATAGTACATTATGGAAAATGTCAGTCTTGTAATACAAACTTACCCATTCTCAATGTCTGCCAAAAAAAGAGAGAAAACTATATTTAGAGATACATGTAATTACTTGTTTTTTTATACAAAACTGTACCATTATTGTGTTGTTTTGTTTTGTTTCGTTGGCAATTAAAATACATCACTCACCGATTGTTGTAAGTTTAATCGCTTTCTTCATGTTTGCTGCCGTGACTCAGGCAGGTGTGTCCTCACCTCAGACAACTAGATAGAAAACAAGTCTAAATTATAATCTATAATCAGTGGGATGCGTGCGGTTTAACAGGATATCTGTTCTCTGTGTCTCGCTCCCGGTTCCAGATGTTGTGTTGCTCATGCATACATCTATAAAGTTTGAGAAAAAACTTCCAAAAAAAAAACAAAAAAAGCATATAACTTTGAAAGTTTAAGTTAATATTTATCTAATGTTATACTGAGACTGAGAAGGTTTTTAAAGTGAGTCGATTTGATGAAAAAACTCCTGTGAACAGCCTCGCTGAGTATTAGCAGTTCCTTGTGGAAGAAAAAGTAAACATACTGTACCTGGGCTTCTCACTGAGTGTCTGGTTTCTTCAGAAATCCTCCAGCACTACTGAGGCTCACCAGAGTAAATACCTATCTTAACCATCTCATTTTCAGGTAACCTATGCCTCTCCTTTCCCATTATCTACGCCTCCATTAGACTGATATGGGTCGTGTTAGCATTATGACCTTCACTGGACTGCCTTTGTAAGGCAAAATTCAATCATTACACCAAGTTAAATAATTATACCACTGCATTTTCAAAAACAAACCCTGTGGGATTTTTTAAAAGTCAAATTTACTAACATTGTTTGGTTACAGAAAAAGCATCCCTCGGTATAAATGACTTTACTTGTTATCAGAAGTGATGTAAATGGGTTTAATGACCAAAGGCCATTAGTTATGGGCAGGTGTTGTCTCACTACACACATGATCCAATAATCCACAAAATGAACATTTGCTCCCTAGCTGTCATCAGAACTCAACAGAACGGCCTCATGAAACTTCAATTAATTACACATTTTAATGAACATTTATTTATTTTTACAAGGCTAAATAACCAAAGTAGTTCCTTTTCTAGGGAAAGGGACTTACCTCAGCAAATGTGTAAACCCAGAGACACTTTATATTCACATTTCACCTGTCTTGTGGGTAATTATTCATTTCAGAAATTACTGATATTACTGTATACTGAATTTTGTTCAAACACTATGGCATTTCCTTGTTTCACGTCAGTTACATAAGTATTAGTACATAAAGTATGAATATATAAAATATACACAATTATAGTAATCAAGCAGATGTTCAGGGGGTTAACGCCCGCTAGGACAAGAAGTTGATGGCCTGTGTTCGGAATTTGCTCCTTTTTTACAGCTTGTTATTATTCACAACACAGGTGATTGATAATACCAGAGGAAGGAGGGGGCTCTAGTCAAAGACACACTGTGATAATAACTGACTTTCTGTCTGGCATGGAGAAGCCTGCACTAACAACTGTGTGCAACATGGAATCAAGAAAAATATAATCAAGTATATCCAATAAAAGTATGTGTATACTTTGGTATGCCTTTCATGTATTCAAAAGTAATATGTTAAAGGAAGTGGCACTTGTGGATAAAATGTTGTTTTTAAGACAAGTTTAAGTATATTGAACATATATTGAACAGTACTTTTTGATTACTTTTGGCTGCAAAAATAGTACACTATTTTATCAGTGTACTTAGACACTGTATGATGCATTAAAAGAGTTTGTTATTTTGGGAAATACACTAATTCGTTGTCATGCCAAGAGTTAGATGAGAAGATTGAGACCACTCTCATATTTGTATGGTAGATATGAAGCTACAGGTTAGCTTAGCTTAGCATAAAGACTGGAAACAGGGGGAAACAGCTAGCCTGGCTCGGTTCAAAGGTAACAAAATCCACCTACCAGCACCTCTAAAGCTCATTAATTAACACCTCATTTCTTGCAAATGAACCCTTCAGTTACTCTTTGAAGTTTAGAAACATATTGATTTATGCAGCTTTAAGTACAAGTTTTAATGTGACTCTGGTGGATTTATAATGTTACAATAAAAGTAAAACTGCTCTTTTACTTTGTAGAAGAACACACGAGGACATACTGTGTATAAATATCATGGAAATATAAAAATATTCGTGTATACTCTGTCTGGCATTATCACGTGGTGTCCAGCAGATGGAGCTCTTCACACATCATTTCTGTGGAAAAGAGGCCGGAGGAGATCAGCTGTGTTCACCGGAAGTTACAGTAAAACAACTCCAAATGAAGTAAAACAAGACAGCAGACAAACTTTGCAGCACTCTCCAACATCCCGGTGTCTCTCCTGGAGGCTGCCGCGCGTCTCTGACTCACGCGCTGCCCGCAGAAAATACGCACGTAAGTCTCTTGTTTTCGCGAAGTTTCTGTGCTGTAAATCAGACAAAGTGAGAATTTAATAAACCACAGGGCTATTTGACATTCAGATTAGTAAAAGATGCATGTCCGGGCTCGGTATACGTGAGTTTTGGGGCATGAAATGAATGAAATGCAGCAAACTTGAGCAAATACTGGAAATAGCTGTGTCATGATTCTACCTCTTTTAACCTAAGTTTTCTAATACTGCATCATTTTAAGAATAAAACCAAACATATCTTTTTGTTAGTGAGGCATCATATTAGAGGAGGGCAGAGCTGCGTGTTTAATCACACAGGTGAGTCTTTCCTGTGGGCGTTTTAAAGACATGTTTAAACTTTCCTTTAATATGAGGGTTAGGTGTTGAGGTGTCTCATGGTCTCAGGTATATAAGACATGTTTCACTTTCTTTTATTTGGGGACTTGTCTTTCTGTGGATCATGAGTGTGAACTGCCGGAAGTCTTGATTTGTTTGTTGTGTCATCATGAGTCATGTAATCCACTGTGGGATGGGCCATGTCAGAGCACTGACATGAAGACACATCTACAGTTGCGCTCACAGATCATCTAACTTGTCTGACAAAGACATAAACACACTCCCTGGTCGTGCTGGATTTACCTGGTGGGCCAGACTGCTCAAGCTGGTTTAACTGGTGATCAGCAGGATTGCAAAGGGAGTGTCTGCTGAGGCCGGGGATGTATTGAATATGAGATATGAGATTTGAAAGTTCATTCCTGACATCGGAAACAGTAGCTGACACCACAATCTCACCTTAAAGGGATAGTTTGGATTTTTTGAAGTGGGTGTTGTATGACACCTCAAAAAACTTGTATCAGTTTAAGTGTACGCTATATTAAGAACATTTTCACCGCTTTACCTTGCCGTCAGACAGCCTTTTCCTTTGGCACTACATTTTGTCAACCATAGAACCTCCGTATTCCTACGCGTAAGCCCGTTGAGTCTCCATCTGCAAAAGTTCTTCTGTATACTCTGGTTCATAAAGGTATCCTCTTGTCTCCACAGTGAACGGCATTTTGTCGTTCCTGTTGCAATCCCTCATTTTTATTGTCTTGTATGTGTTGTCTCTTCCATAAGCCGCTGACCCAAACAGCTGATCTCCAGCGTAATACAGTGTGCTGCATGTGGAAGTTCTACGGTTGAGAATAGTAGTGCCAAAGGAAAGGGCTGTCTGACGGCAAGGTTAAGCTGTGAAAATATTCTTAATATAGCGTACACTGAAACTGATGTTGATTTTTTTTAGGTGGCTAAAGTACGTCTTGCTGCTGACCCCGTCCACAGCAATACGTAGCTGAGCTTCTGCGCCATGTTCTCCAGGCTGCTTCTCCAAACTGGGAGCGCACCAACCGCCATCTACTGCAGGTAAGATACTAACTATGGATAAGTACCTCATACAACCCCACTTCAAAAAATGCAAACTATCCCTTTAAGGTTCATTTAGTAGCTGTTCCAGAGCTTCATCAGCTGATGGAGCTGTCAGTTTTAGATGTTTTTTTTACAAACTGATATTGAAATCTCAGTCAGAGGAACCTCAGCGAGATCCTATAGCGACGTATCAGTGCGTCAGAATAAAACTATTTCAACTGTTTAACTACCAAGCAAAGGAAAAGCATCAACAAAACCTCTTTGTATGCAGATTTAGATGTAGTGTCTGTGGAACATTAGGGCAAAAGACACACACACATTACACATTATAGACCAGCTGTTCTTTTCCAGAAGGAAAGTGGAAAAAAAAGGTAAAGTCAAAGCATCACCAAAGCCTGTTACAGTCACGCTTTGTTGTGTCTGTGGAACAGTCGGGCAAAAGATGTTAAAAATTAAGATTAAGTTACACATTGTTGGTTAGCTGTGTTACTTTTAGGAAACCATTAATCTCCAGAGATCATGCAAACAGTGTAAGAAGGTGGTTTCTTCTTTGCTTTAGAAAAATGTTCCTGTACATCCTCGGACTGGTGCCTCTCTGGTTTGCCTATCGCTGGTACAAGGAAAGCAAAAGGGTGCCCAACAAGGAAGATAAATATGTCTACATCACCGGCTGTGACTCTGGGTTTGGTCATCTCCTCGCCAGACACCTGGACAAGCTGGGCTTCTGCGTGATTGCAGGCTGTTACACTGAGAAGGGCGAGGATGAGCTGAAGAAGAACGCCTCCGACAGGCTGGCGAGCGTTCACCTGGACGTTACTGACTCTGAAAGTGTCGGCAAAGCGGCAGCTGACATCAAAACTTTGGTTGGACAGAAGGGTGAGTGCTCAGAGGGGCTCATTTAATGGCGTCACGTTACATCGTTAACATTTAATGTTTGTTTATCTCTTTATGGGTGTTATGTTCATCACAGCAGCCAAGAGATTTTATAGGTGAATCAACAGTATTCATATGTCATTTATGTTTGAAACTAAGGCATTTTATTTAATGTATTTTAAATAAAACTCTCCGTCTTTAAAGGAATAGTTCAACATTTTAAGAATTACACTTATTTGCCTACTTGAGATGAGAAGATTGACACCACTCTCATGGCTGTCCGTTCAACATGAAGCTGCAGCCGGTTAGCTTAGCTGAGCATAAAGACTGGAAAGAGGGGGCAACAGCTAGCCTGGCTCTGTCAAAGGTAATAAAATCCACCTACAGCCCCTCTAAAGCTCACTGATTAACATGGCATAATATCTCGTTTGTTTAATCCGTACAAAAACTGAAGTGTAAAAATGACAATTTTTTTGGTTTGGTTTGGTTTTACAGGGAGTTGTGTGCCGCGTTTCAGATTAACCTGTGAGCATGTTGACTGGTGGCGATTACCTGAATGCGTCAGTGTTTGCTCGCAGTGACTGCAGATATTTCTTACCTTACTTTTTCCTTTTCACTTCCTGTTTTCACCATCTGCAGTGACCACAAGTAACCACCGACAAATTCAGGCAATCGCCACTAGTTGTTTATTAACCCATTAAACCAATTAACAAGTGAGCTTTAGAGACGCTGGTAGGTGGATTTTGTTGCCTTCAGACAGAGCCAGGCTGGCTGTTTCCCCCTGTCTCCAGTTTTTATGTGTGTGGGTGTTATCGTTCTCATGTCCTTGTACTGATCATGTTGTTGTGTTGCTCCAGGCCTGTGGGCTGTTGTGAACAACGCTGGAGTCGCTGTGCCATCTGGTCCCACCGACTGGCTCACTATAGAGGACTACAAGGCCATGCTATCTGTGAATCTGTATGGCGTCATCGACGTAACACTGAGCGTCCTCCCTCTCATCAAGACGGCCAGAGGCAGAGTGGTGAACGTGGCCAGCGTGTTTGGGCGGATCAGCCCGTTCGGTGGACCTTACTGCGTGTCCAAGTACGGAGTGGAGTCCTTCAATGACAGTCTGCGGTGAGAGGAGATGTAACTTCTTCGTGCTGTGCACACGCTGTTATTTTCCCGAGTGTCGTCTTGACTTACAGCAGCTTCCTGTGTTCCTGTGTTCCTGTGTTTCAGTTTAAATATGGCACCGTTTGGAGTCAAGGTGGCATGCATTGAGCCGGGCTTCTTCAAAACTAATGTGACTGATAGAGAGCTCATGAAAAATAACCTGAAGAAGCTCTGGGAGAGATTACCTCAGGACGTGAAGGACGACTATGGATCTGGTTTCTTGGGGCCATGTGAGTTAACGCATGATAATAATAAACTTTTTCAGCTTTATTTTTGTTGCTGTAGCTCAACACTTCACAGAACAGTTCACAAACATAGAGGAGATGATCTTCTCTGTTTTCAGTTAAAGCTTTGCTGTGATCTTCTCCATGACGTCACTGTTCAATATTTGGAGGATGCAGTTCAACCAGGAGACTTATTTATTTATTCATTTATTTATTTTTGCTATTAGAGGATAAATTCCATAATAGATAGCTAAAATTATTGTGTCATACTGACACACTGTTCTCAGGTAGGATACCAAGAATAAATAAAGTGCTGCATTCAGAGCCAAATTAATACCCAAATCTCTTTACAATAAACTTTATTTATAAAACAGTTTTTAAAACAAGGTTATTAAGTGCGTAAAGTAATGAAACACTCAGGAAAAAGAGATTACTAACTAAAGATAGTAAAATAGAAAAGAATCAGAGCAAATCACAGCGACGGGAAAAGACGGGACACAGTGTACATTGAAAGAAGCAATGAGGCAATAATTGTTTATTAACTTTATTTCACCAGGATAATCTAATCAGTATCAGCGCTGCTTCACAGAGAAGCCTGAGTACTAACAAACAATAATACAGATAAACATGTCAAACAGTCGTTACGGTCTGTTGTCCAGCTGATTCCAGATAGAGCAGCATTATTGGCTGCAACAACAGTTACTTCACTTCTGTCCTGCATGCTGTCGATACCTGCCCCCTGCTGACGTTTACTTTCAGAGCATTACCTGTCACGAGACGTGCAGCTCTGTCGATCACTCGCTGGATCCAGTCAGACCCTGTTCCGTCACACTGCGGCAGAGTTCCAACCTTCAACTTTTTCGTCAGGCAAACAGACCTTGAAGATCAAAACGTTGCATTATTACACAAATGTGTAACTGAGAGAAATGGTCTGATCTTAGAGATGTTTTTGAGCTGATAGAAATAAGCCTGAAGTACTGATTGTCTTGCTCTTTCTCATCTTTGTTAAGGGTCTGGTGCCCACCGGTGGCACAGAAGAAAGATGCACATTCAGTTCTTTAATGAATACGTTTTGAGCTGCTGTGTTGTAGTTTATAAGAGATTGTGATTTTTGTTCCGTCTAAATACATGCCTATCTTTCATCTTGAACATATCAATTATAGTTAAAGCTTTACTCATCTAACATAAGTAATCATTGTTTGAAGGTTTCCTGGAAAGAACTCTGTAATTTAGAGGGAATAGACACAATTTTCTGAGACTGTATTTTATAGTTTATATAAACTTNNGGTTCAGCTGATCTGCCGAGCACTGACAGCCTTAGTGTTTAATCATGATTCATTATGTGGTAGTGTACCAAATGAATCTGTACTTTACCTATAATTAGTGCCAAATTACAAAGCTCTTTCCAAGAAACTTCCCAGGAAACTATTAGGAATTAATTAGGAATTTACTGTGAAATAAAGCGTCGCCCCGTATATAAACCACATGCTTCTCTTCCAGCTCTTAAGAAGTTGGATGACAGGTTCAAGCTGCTGACGGACGGGGACCTTATGAAGGTGGTCGGCTGCATGGAGCACGCCATCTCCGCCGTTCATCCTCGTACTCGTTACTCTGCTGGGTGGGACGCAAAGTTGTTCTGGCTGCCTATGTCGTACATGCCAACCTGCATCTCGGATAGACTTTTCCTTAAAGATGCCCCCAAACCACAAGTGTCTCTACTGTAGTTTAATTGGTTATCGGAGAAAAAAAAAGTTTGGATTAATTTGAAGATGTGTCTTTTTATTTTTACTGCAATAATTGCTTGAACATAAAACTTTACACCATGGACAACATGTTTGCCTCTTCATTACGTTTTTGACTTGACTCCAGACCTCATCATGCTGCCTGTTGATTATAAGATCCAACTTAAACACTTCTCAGGTAATGAATGACCTTTGAACATACTGATCTGAAACACAGTGTCACACCTCTACTTGTAAAGCTTCTTGATGGACTTTGGCTCATCTGCCTCTGTTTAAACCTGCCCTACAGATTGTTGACAATATCCATTAATCTTCAACATTAGATACAGAGAAGAGTGTTCTCTCTCTGTTACCTTTGTGCTCACATGTTAGATTTGAGGTAAAAGGGGGAATGCAGTTATCAAAACCAGGGGTCATGTAATCTGGAGTTGTCTGTTACACAACCCCGTGTTGGTGAAACGTTGAGCTCCGCTGTTCTACCCAATATGGACCTTGACTCTGCAGACACACTGAAGCCAATCATCACACCCTAACACAACTTCACCCGCAGCTCCCAGTGTTGGATGAGAAAGGATCGTCACTGCATTCAGTAAACTTTTATTCTCTGATGAGGAAGACACATCTTCATCTAAGGAACTGTAGACATGGTATGTTTGCATTATTATTGTTGTACATTTTACATAGCTTAAATTAGCTCATTGGGAGCAGCCAAGCAGCTGATATCTGGATATTAGCTTCATTATTTTTATTTGTCTGACACAAAATGAAGTAGCAGACACTTACTCGGAGTGGACTAATTGAGTGATTTAGTTTGTTTTTTTGTTTTTTTCCCACAAACCAGCTCAATGAGATCTGATGCCATCTGGTGGTGGAGAGAAAATTGTTGAATTAAAGGATCAGTTCACCAAAAACAACCAAAAAGAACAACTGAAACTTCTCCCACTCAACCTCTTGTGGTGTCTAGCCACGGGTAACTGCCCGGGTGCTACTAAGATCCAGTACTATGGAGGTTACAGGTCACAAAATGTAATTAGGAATTTTTTATTATTATTTATTATTTGATGTATTCAGATCCTTCACTTGAGTAAAAGTTGCAACAACATAACACAAAAAATACTCAGTTACAAGTACATTTTAAATACAGGGATATTAGTAGAAAGTATCGAAAGTAAAAGTAGTCATTATGCAGGGAAATCGACCCTGTGAGCGTGGTTATATATTGTTATACATTACATTCTTGGGTTAATATTTCTGATGCATTCATGGGTACAATGTTCCCCTCTGAAATGTGGCAAAGTAGAAGTATAAAGTACCATAAAATGGGAGTAAAGTGCAAGTACTACTACGTACTACAAGTAATACTTTAATAAGTTGGTTTCAGATATTAAACTGAACTAAATGCCACTCTTTTGTTATTTGGTTACATTTCCCGCATTGTTTACATTATTATTATTATTATTATTATTATCATTACATATGTTATTGTTATTACATATGTATAAGGGACTCACATTTAATCAGTTGATATAAGGTCTCTATTATAGGAATAGATGTACAAAAATAGATATACAAACCTGCTTTTGGTTCAAATGGAAGTATCATGCTAGTGTGTAAGTGTGTTACTGCCATGACCAGATTCACCCACTAGGTGGCCCTAGAGCAAAGATCAGCTGTGGGCCTTTATTGTGGCAGCTTGGTTTAACATATTTATTTAGCAATAGGCGCCATGTACATTTTGACACAAGTCAGGTCTCCAAAAAACATCAGAGGGGTCGTGAGATGATTAATGGGAGAGGAAAGAAGAAAAATCAAAGTTCTGATACATAAATCTGTATTCATTTTTGGACTTTTCTCTAATCTTTGATTTTTCTGTGAAATATTGGATAATCTGAGCCTCCAGTAGTTATTTAAATGAAACCATCTGAGACGTTTAGAGGGGAAATGTGTCTGTGGTTTAACTGTTAAATCACTGACATCTGGTCAAAGTGGTTGGAAATCACTGATTTAATATTTAACAATGTATTCTCTTTTATACATTAAAAATTTTAATCTGAAAAGGAACTAAAGCTGTCAAACAAATATAGTGGAGTAAGAAGCACAATATTTCCCACTGAAATGTGGTGGAGCAGAAGTATAAAGTTGAATAAAATGGAAATACTCAAGTAAAGTACCTCAAAATTAAAAGTACAGTATTTGAGTGAATGTACATGGCTACGTTCCACCACTGCATATAGATGGATATTGGGTAATTAATGTTAATCTTCCATGCCCCTGTGTGTGGGATCTTAAATGTTTTGAAGTGAAGAAATACATCTCAAGTTTCTCCACTCAGGTGTCAACTGACAATCTAACAACATATTTATTAGAGGTGAGTTGATTTCTCTTTGTTTGCACTGTTTGCATAAATATTCACTTCTATTTTCAGCATTTTTATTGGCCTTTTACAGAGAATATGTGTAGAATATTTAGAGGAAAAAGGTTTCTTTTAGGATTTACAGAAGTCAAAGCTGTGGGTTGTATGTTTCAGGTAATCCTGTCACACCCGGCCTTAACCTGTGCTTTACTCCTGGCCACTCTGGCTGCCATCCGCTGGCACATCAGAGACTCCTATAAGCTTGATGGCTTCAACCAGAAGCATGTGTTCATCACAGGCTGTGACAGCGGATTTGGGAATCTGCTGGCCAGACAGCTGGACAGAAAAGGTTTCCACGTCATGGCCGCGTGTCTCACAGAGAAAGGTGCAGCAGATCTGGCAGCAGCGGCCTCCCCCAGACTGAAGACACTCCTGCTGAATGTTACAGACAGTGCGAGCATCAGGAGGGCGGTGGAGTTCGTGAGCAAAGAGGTCGGAGAGCGAGGTGAGCCGGGCGGATGGCGGGGGGTACATGCAGATAGGGTGCCAGTCAGAGTGAGGCACTGGAGGAGATAAAAGGCAACCTGGACCATCCCATCATCAACTCATCATCCTCCTACTGATGTGTTCAACTCACCCTCTTTTTTTAAAGAGGAGGGAGAAAATACTTACCTCATAGGCTGCATTTTTAACAGGCAGGAACACAGTAAAGCTTCTTCAAACATAAATCTGAACTATAGATGGATAAAAAAAAATAGTGAACATGCCTGGTCTGTCTGGGTTTTCTGGTGATTCTGTGATTGGTCACTCTCATCCCTAATAACATAATGATAAGACAAGGATACAACTTTCCAGACTTTATTCATCAAGTCAAGTCAATTTTATTCATACAGCCCAATATCACAAGTCACAATCTGCCTCAAGGGGCTTTACGTACCCTCTGTCCTTAGACCCTCTCCCAAAAAAAAACAGTCCCAAAATTAAATATCTATAGAGTTCAGTAGTCTGGAGTCACTCCCTTAATTTCCAAACATCATCACAACATGTGCAGATTTGTGCTGGTGTCAGTCCAGCAAAATAAATATTAAAAAGAAATATGAAAACAAAATGAGAATGAGAATTCAAAATGTGTCATAGAAACAAATATAAATGCATAAGAACATAACAATTTAATAAGAGGTGAAACGATTAATCCATTAGTCGATCGACAGATAATTGATTCTTTGATGATCGATTAACCATTGAAGTCATTTTACAAGAAAAGATGTCAAACATTCATCTGGTTCCAGCTTCTCTGATGTGAGGCTTAGATGCTTTTCTTTGTCATGGTTTTGGATTGTTGGTCAAATAAAACAAGTAATTTGAAAATGTCACCTTGGGTTAATTATAGCTGAAATCATTTCACTATTTTTAGACATTTTATGGATAAAAGGACAAATCCATTAATTAATTTGGACACAATGTACATATGTGAAACTTTACAGGGAATCAAGGAGATCAAGGCCTTTTTTACCCTTTAATTCAGAATTTTGCCTGGCGCGTATTGACTAGGAATGAATCAGATCAATTGCTAACTGCCAAGACATTTCTGATATTTAGAAGGTAACAAATTAAAAACATTCTCTTCTATTAACAAAAGAGAAATGAAGATCAGAAGTTGGTATCTGCTGGTAATCCTTCCTGCCTCTTGTCTCTGCAGGTCTGTGGGGTCTGGTGAATAACGCCGGCAGGTCCGTGCCCATCGGTCCAACAGAATGGATGCAATTGGAGGATTTCACAAAGGTTTTGGATGTGAACCTGATCGGAGTCATTGAGGTGACTCTCCAGTTTCTGCCGCTGCTGAAAAAGGCCCAGGGCAGGGTGGTAAATGTGGCCAGTATTCTGGGCCGACTGTCTCTCACTGGAGGAGGATACTGCCTGTCCAAATGGGGAGTGGAAGCCTTCTCCGACAGCCTCAGGTAGGTAGACAACAGATTCATCACACGTCCTCTTAAGATTAGGACAAACTGTAAAGGGGTTAGTAGAAACAATAGACAAACTTACACAAGTTAACGCCAATGTCACTGTTGTCATTGTCACCAAAACCATCTGGAGAAAACAACGAAAACTAACCAGAAACTAGGGGACCCCCTGTCACATCCACAGCTAGTAACAGGCCAAATTACTTCTTTTTAAAAAGCCAATAAGTGATGGAATAAAATACCTCCTGTACCTGTTTTTGACACCTCTAGGGAGGGAAAACCTCTGTCCTGATTGAAGCAAAGTAAACTCCCTGTGTAAAGTGCTGGGAGTCCGGTAAGCTGACAAATAATTTCAATTTACAACAGTGACTTTTCAGCATGCATTCACAGTTTTTCTCAGTAGGTTTTTAGTGTTTCAGGGTGCAACATACAGATCACAGTAAATGTTAGAGCCAACTCAATAAAGAAAGCGTAGAACATTTCCTACATTAAAACTTTTAACTTCCCTCAGAAGAGCAATCTTTGTTCTGCCTCTTTATAAATAAAATCTGTGTTGGCAACAAGGGAAAGTTTATCATCCAGGATGGTCCTAATATATCTGCACTGCTGGACTGCAGTCACAAGCTCCCCTTCACTGATGGTAGAAACAAGAGAAGTAGACCTCTGCAAGTCAACGAACATCTCTTTGGTCTTAGACACGTTCAGTCAGAAGTGGAAGAAGTACCCATGTCCTTTACTCAAGTGAAAGTACCAATACAACAATGTAAAAATACTCATTGTTACAAGTCCAGCATTCAAATCCCTACTTCAGTAAAAGTACAAAAGTATCAAAAGTAAAAGTACTTGTTATGCAAAAAGGTGTCCCCTGTGACTGATATATTATACTGTTGTAGCTGGTCAAGGTGGATTTAGTTTGAACTACTTTACTAGGTAGTTTAGTCTAGAGGCTCGGTTTGGGCCCCGTCCTAAGGGTGACAAGATAAATCTGAGGGGTCCTGAGATGATTAATGGGAGAGGGAACAAGAAAAAAAAACTCGCTACACAAACTGTGTTCAGTTCTCAGCCTTTTCTATAATTTCTGATGTTTTTTGGGTTTTTTTGTGAAGGTTTAGAGGGGAAATTGCTCACTGGTGGAACTGTTAACAACTCAGACATCTGAAATGTGTTACCAAAATGTTGGTAACCACTGGGTTCATCTTTAACAGTATATTGTATTTTATAAGTTTATTATATGGTTTTTCAATGTAAGATCTTACCGTTAAAAGTAGTAACTAGTAACTGTAGCTTTCAAATCAATGTAGTGGAATAAAAAGTATAATATTTATGTCTGAAATGTAGTGGAGTAGAAGTATAAAGTAGGATGAAAGAAATACCTCAAAATTGTACTCGAGTACATGTATTAAGTTACTTTCCACCACTGCATTCTGCTGCAAAAGCTGACAATCAGCAAACGTTTTTAAATATTATCATGACATAAACTTTTAAAGGAAAATCCCAGAAAGAAGAATGACAAATACTCAATATAAAGCTCTCCAGTTGCATTAAAGAAACATAATGGTCTACTTCTTCTGCCCAGGAGGGACATGCAGCACTTTGGCATCAAAGTGAGTATCATCGAGCCTGGTTTCTTCAGGACAGGTGTCACCCGTCTGGATCTTATTGATGCTGACCTCAGGAGGCTGTGGACCCGCCTCCCTCAAGATGTCAAAGACTCTTATGGAGCCACATACTTTGATGACTGTGAGTGGAAGCACACTTACTTACATTCACCAGCAGAGTCAAATAAACACTCTAAACGACTCCTCTGCTTCTGTTTGTCCCGTCAGATGTGAAAGCTCAGGACTTCTCCATGGGCATGCTGTGCAGTCCAGACATCTCTAAGGTGACCAGATGCATGGAGCACGCGCTGACAGCTCGCTTCCCGCGCACACGTTATGGTGCAGGCTGGGACGCCAAGCTTCTTTGGATTCCTCTGTCCTACCTCCCTTCATTCGTGTCTGACTCTCTTATCAACGTGCTTCTTCCTTCACCTAAACAGGACAGAAACATTTAACAGGCAACTTAAACCAACTCACCTGTTGCAACTACTGCCACTGTGAGCTGGTTAGAAATATATATAGCACGCAGCTGAATGTGATGACATGCAATATACTGTGAGAATAAAAGAAAAGTGTCAAGACTGTGTTACAAAATAGGAAATTTATTCATTCACATCTCAGCAGCAGCAATTTAAACCATATGGGCATGTCGCGCATGATCACAGATACAGATTTTTATTTGTCCTCATTATGATACAAAATAAATCATTCTGTAAAGTTAAGAATTTATTGTGTTTATAAAAACGGCCGTCTACATCTGCATCTGTCATGTGTTGCTCTTCAAGATAATCAATTATAGTAGTAAGTTACAATCCAATTATTTTTGTCCCGCTTTTGTTTACTTTCCAGCCCTGAAATGAGGTATATAAACGTGAAAGATGAAGTAAATGCATCTTCAGTTTTGTTCAGTGGCAAAAAATATCATCTCTCAACACATTTCTCTAACAAACCCTCGATCATATAAGTACTGTACATTCAGAATGCAGCTCGCTTTTTTATGTGTGTTACTGTGTTTACGTTGAACTACTCATAGGATCTATTTCAAAGATATTTTCTGACAAAATCTTACTGTTCAAATTTACAAATATACAACTTATTTATTAACATTTCTATCAGCAGCTTCAGTGCAAAGATATACACATTGTACATCAGAATAAAGAAAACATTAACACAAAAATTGGCATAAGAAATGTCAGAAGGCATAGTCACAGAAGACCTTTCTCTTCATTCTATAGAAATGTGTTTCTCTTTCCTAAAACATTTTGAGTTTTGTACACAGGCTGCATAAAAAAATAAATTCTGTGCAAAGTGTGTTTTCTTTTTTCTTTTTTTTTTCTTCTCGATTCCCGTCGGTGAGAGAGGGGTTATACGTCGCTGTCCTCTTTCACGAGGTTGGCTGTGTCTTTGAAACTGTCCTCGGTTGGCGAAAAGGTGCTCGGACGATCCCTCTTCTGAGGTTTGGCGGGGGGGGCAAACGGAGAGGGTTCGGGGGCAGAAGAGTCCCCGCTGCTTCCTACGGGCTTCTCATCCTTCATCTGGAAAACAATGCAAAGGGTAAACAAGCTGAAAGAATACCTGCGCGTTCTGTTTTGTAACCGGTGTCTTAAAAACTTACCTCTGAATATGAAGGGTTTTCAAATGTGGTGCTCGGCTTTAGTTTTCTCTTGAATAAGCTCCACTTTGACTCCTGCGAGCGAACACAAACAGTGAGGTGGCATCACGCTTGAATGATTTAGCTGACGTAGTTTCACGTGGACGTAGTGCATGCAGGAGACTCACCTGCACAGGTTTGGCGCTGACAGAAGACGTGTTCACAACGCCCACACTCTGATCTGCGCGATACGCCGGGTTCACGAAGTTGTTCTCCAGCTGTTCTCCGCTCACATTAACAGTCACCTGTTAACAGGTAGGTTGTCACGTCAGCTTCATCAGCCAGGGCAACTGAGCTCAACTGTCTTAACTAAAACATTCATCTTAATTTTGAGGGGTTAATAAAATAACTCCAGGTGCTGGATAACAATTATCTGCACAAAAAGGCCAAACATTACCTGCATTGTTGCCTATTTTTCTTTTATGGACGTGACAATATTTTGACCACAGTCTTCCCAAAGACCTGAAGCTGTCGTGCTTATGTGGAATAAAAGACAAACTGGCCAGCAAACCAACACTGAACACTTCAATAAATCGATAAATATCATTCCTATCACTTACTGCACTACTTTAAAAACGACATCTTGATCCTGAAAACATTATAAATCAAAGTCCTAACTGTGTTAGCTTCAACAGAAATCTCACATCAGCCATCAAAATCAATGAACTGTTACTTGGCCAGCAGTCTATCTATTCAGTATATCTCAATGAAATGTATTCATCTGTATATATTTAAGATGTCCTGCTCACAGTAACAGTCTAACCTCTTTGGTGGGAGTAAACACTTACATGTGATTACAGTAAAATGAAAGTGCATTTTGTTGTTTATTGTCTCTTTATATCATGATTTCAGAAAGAGGTTTTTATGTTGGAAGATGCTGAAGTTATGGAAACCACTGAACCGTGTACAGTATGTGGTATGTGGTCAGTGTCAACAAGTCTTTGTTTAAATGAGGTGTTAATGTGTAATTCAGTTTGGGATGGACCATTTAAACGGTATGATACTGACACATTCATTAACTTATGAGTACCTGTGTGGCATGAATGACAGCGGGATCACCGGACACTCCAGGAGCAGTGGCGTATAACGGGTTCTCAAATGTGATTGGCTGCCTCCCAGCTTCCATGGCAAAATTATCGTCCTATGGGGATGTTGATAAGATTGCTTTTTACGTTCATCAAAGGCACACCACTAATTGTTTCTCAGCTGCTGCTGATACAAGCAGGATTGCTAAAATGAAAGTTGTCAATAAATACCACTTCCAGCACTTGTTTGTGAGTCAAAAACGCTGATAGTACACTTTCAGTAACTTGGGGAAATATTAACTGCTAATAAGCCTCCTTCCGGGACTCACCATCTGCATGGCTGTGTCAATGAATGACACCCCGATGTGTGACGGTCCGAGATCAACATTATCACCCGAGTGAAACGTCACCCCGTTCCCTGTGTCACCGGACTTCACCAGGCTGCTGAGGCTGGACAAAAACAAAACACTCCAGTTTGAACTTTGATCTAAATTCTGCGGTCAGCAACAATCCAGTACAGTTTACATTCATAAGCACGAGCAGTGGATGGCAGTCAGGATACCTGGGTAGTTTGGGCATGGAGGGGATGAAAGATCCTGTTCGCTTGTAGTTGAGGAAAACCCCAACAGCCAAAGCTCCAGTAATCAGGATGATGATGACGGCCAGTAGAACTGCTACAGCTGCAGAAAAGTAGAAAATATTTAGTTGTATGCATACTGGACACTTGCAATAAGGCGCTGATCAACTGATGCATGGCATGATGCTGACTAGCCCATTACTGTTCATGTCGTTTGGATGGCCCATTAGTTTGCTAAACCACTAGAGAAGTTAAAGTGTGATCTAATGAAGTGTTACTTGGCTATTTATTAAGGAAATGTGTGATTTTGGCCGGTCAACATCTTCATCAGTAATTGCTGAGCCAGACTGCGTTCTAAGCTGTTTTGTTGGCTTGAGTAGCTTTTAGGTTGATGAGTAAGAAGTCTGGCTTCATCACTTTTGGCCTTGATCTGCTCCAGTAAATCCAACAGATCGTGACTGTTACTGTACGGCAGCTTCTACATGTCAACCAGTGCAAGTGTGAAGGACTACCGCAGGGTTCTGGTTGGAAGAATTTGTTTAGTCGACTCTTCAAGTTAAAGGGGAGACAAAGTGTAGCTAGTTTTAAGTATTAAGTGCCATAAACTGATAAACTGGGAATGAGACTAAATAAAAGGTCAGATAATGGATGAATTACAGTACCTGTTCCTGCTGGAGCGCCCCTCGACTTCCCCATCTCACAATAGCTGCCCAGATAGCCGTACGGACATCTGCAGAAAGTCACGGTAAAAATATTTTTCTTACATGGGAAAACAAAATCTTGAAGTGTATTTAAAAAGAGATGGAACACAAAAAAATATCAGGCATTACAGGATATGACTGATGGAGTATCAATCAATCACTGGTGTAAATGGTGCCTACAACTAAACTCACTTGCACTTGGGCAGACCACCTTCGTCAGTGTAGCAGGTTCCACCATTCATGCATCTACATGCAAGGGGCATTGCAACAGGTGGCTCAATGGCTGAAGGAGCAAAAGCCAGGCATACACAGAATCAACAACAACAACAAAACAATATCACACCACAGTCTCACAGAACCACACAGGAGCAGCCAGGCACGTGTGAAGAATGGATTTATGAATGCAAAATGCAACACAACAGCCAACACAAGAGTGCAGGCAGCAGATGCACTCAGACTGGTTTTTTTGTGTTTTTTACCTGCATCACATTCATTGGAGTCAAACGCCACCGGAGAGGACCCCTGCGGGCAGGCGCAGGTGTATCCACCAGGCCGGAGGAGACAGAGGTGACTGCACACATTCTTACAAGGGTTGGGTACTGAAGAAGAAAGAGCAAAAAGAATAACACCGTTAGATTTTGCTCAGAGCAAAAGAAAGTCGTTCCTGGAAATAAACCCAACCCAAGCTGATATCACATTTCATGACACTGTTCATTCATATTACAGTTCATCTATACACATGTGTACTTGATTGTTTATGCTGCTCTCTCTGCCTGAAACCAAAACTTGGCGTCTTTCTGTGAATTCAGCTCATTGCTACATTAACCCTAGATGTCAATGTTTTGGGGTAGTTATTGTTTTAAATTGGTCTTTTTGACAGCTCTTGGGTTGCTTTAACGGGCTACATACTGTAGGTTGTGTCTACAATGAAACCTTTGACTTTGATTGGATTCAGATTTTTATTCTTGATTCAATAACTGCATTTCTGTTTGATTCTGACTTTGTGGCATATTTTGCGCTATCTATCTTATGTTGTTTGTCTGTAACTGATTGTTATTGATGTCTTTCTTGGCTAGGACACACACAAAAAAAGATTTTTAATCCAAAGACATTTTCCTTGTTAAATAAAGATAAAATATCAATTTCAAACTATAAATGCTCATTACTATCCTCTCATCTCTTCTGTACTTTCTGGGTTGAAGGAGAAGTGCAATTTTAGATGGACCCAGTACCCATTTTGCAAAATCTGCCACATAAAGTTGTCAAATCCATTCATAATTTGTTTTTTTACTATGTGACATACTGAGAACCTTTTCTTGATATGTCTTACAAACCTTTTGGAAAAAAAGGTCACTACATTGTCTTGGTTCAAGGGGATGAGTGTGTCAGTAATAACCCAACATCAGTTTATGTGATACCTTAAACATGACACACAACATTTTTTCTCTTATTCTGAAGAACCATTATGATGAATCCCTGTGTGCTCTGACCTGACTGGTTGTGTCGGTGCTCCTGGTAAATGCGGACTTGAGTCAGCCAGGGGTTGATGGTCAGAACTTTGACTTTATGTCCTTTCCCAAACTTGTTAGTCTTCCACACTTCGCCCTTCTCTTTTGTTGTCCAGTACACGTGCCCCTCAAACACATCCAGACTGTAGGGATGTCCAATGTCTGAAACAGAGAACAGAGAAAACACAACGCTTTAAATGCACATTATACTCAATCCACAATAAAATACTCAATATATCAGTGTCGCCCATAAATTCATATCTGTTTGCATTTCTGCAGGCTGTCCTACATGTCAGTGTTCTGACCTCCTGATATGACGATCTTCCTGTCTGTGCCATCAGGCTTCATGGACTCAATGATGTTTTCTTTGGCGTCACACCAGTAGATCCTATTTCCATTCAGATAGTCCAGAGCCAGCCCAGTAGGCCAGCCCAGGTCCTCCTCCTTCACCAGCACCTCTCTGTGCTGACCGTCCATCCACGCTGATTCTATTCTGGGTTTCCTGCCCCAGTCTGTCCAGTACATCATTCTGCCAACACAGAAATAATCACAGAGACAAAATATTTAAAGAGCCTGGATGCAAAACAACAGATTTTTTACACTAATGCTCTACAGTCTCATACCCGAGTGATGGATTGACAACAATAGCAGCGGGCTGGTCGAGGTCTGTGTGGATCAACCACTTCCTGTACCGCCCATCTAGTTTGGCCACTTCAATTCGATTGGTGCCTGAATCTGTCCAGTAAATGTGCCTGTAAAAAGTGATGAATACATACTGAGCAACTGAACAAAATTTAGATCAACCTCTGCAGCGGTTAAGTCATAATCTCGGTGAATTACCCGCCAACCCAGTCCAAAGCGATGCCGTCAGGATTAGCGATGTATCTCAGGTTCAGATCCATCTCTTTTACTGGGTTGTTGCCATGATCGTTAAATGTGGTCATGTAGGCGCGTTTGATAGAGCCGAACTGAGATCCCCGACCCAGAACTGTCCAGTACACAATACCTGCAGCACATCAGGGGATAAAGGTTATCTAAACTTATAGATATTGTTTATATTCACTGCAGCCAGCAACAACATTATAAGGTCTACAGTAAAAGTCTTACTGAGTCCTTGTCCCTCTGGATCCCACAGGTAGTCCAAGGCTTGGATGTGCTCAGCGTTGTCCACATAGTCTGAATACTGCTCAGAGGACAGGTTGAAACGACGGATGCGGACGTTGTCTGGCAAGAGCAGCACTGGCGGGTTTCCTATACAGAAATTGAGGTGTGGTGAATGCTGTTAGCGATTTCAAGGCAGAGTTTGGTTAATAAAAGGGAACATTTGTAAAGAACTTTCTTCTATGTGTGAATGCCGAGCTCTTACCTTGGGCAGCACACTCTGTCCCGCGCGGCTCACCAAAAGAGAGAAAGCCTTCAGCACAAAAACACTCATAGCTGCCCTTTGTGTTCTTGCACTCCTGAGGACATGTGCCATACACCTCACACTCATTCACATCTGTTCCCACAAGCAGAAGAAAGGAAAAAAAAGAGAAAAACATGAATTGAACGTAGAAAAACATGTCTGTGTCAGCATTTAAACGGATTAAATACACGATTGACTAATCGATGTGTGGTTTACCTTCGCAGGTGTGTTTTTCTGTCGCTCTGGGCTTGTAGCCGGGCCTACACGAACACAGGAAGCCTCCCTGCGTCAGGTCGGTACAGTTGTGTTCACAGAGGTTGTCGCTGCACGTGTGCCCACTGCCATGGTCTGACAGGAGCAAATACAAAAACACACTGAAAGTCAAACTAGACATTCATGGAGGTAACTGTTATAGTTTTATCCTGTATTTATTCTTGCATCCAATCAGGTGCAGTCAAGTTGAATGTTTATGGTAATAGTACTGAACGTTTTTTATATATTTGAGTCATTAAATTAGGTACATGTGCGTACGTTGTGGTATCAAGAATTAGCTAACAGGTTTAAAAATATATTTTTCATTTCATTTCATCATCATAACTAATATGCTTTTTGTTAATGTACTCACGGCAGCCAAGCTCATCCGACTGGTCTCCACAGTCATCATAATCATCACAGGCGTACTGTAGAGGGACACATTGTCCGTTACTGCATTTGTACTCGTCGTCTGTACAGGGTCCGTGAGTGGGGCTTTGGCCTAGATGGAGAGAAACATATCAACTCAAGAGATGCTGTAGATGCATGTAGTTATTCTGGGAACATCAACTACAAACTATCACACTTACAGTTTTCCTGTCTCTCATCAGAGCCGTCACCGCAGTCATCGACAGAGTTACACAGCTCGTGGCTGTAGATGCAGCGGTTGTTGTCACAGCGGAAACGGAACGGAGTCTCGCACTGGATTTCCACTGTGGATGAACAGAAACACCAAGTGTCAAGAAAACCTGACAGCAAATTCAACACACTCACTGACAAACAGTGTAAGTTTGATGTTATTCTGGGCAGGACAACTTGGCAAGAATCTAATATGTGCCGGATGGGTGGGTGTTCTTACAGCAGAGGTGAAGCTCCTCATCTGAATTATCTCCACAGTCATTGTCTCCGTCGCATTTCCAGTGAGGCTGGACGCATACGTGGTTCTTGCACTCAAACAGGAAGGGGGGGCAATATGTGCCGTTGGGAAAGCGGGTCGCTGAAAGTCAGAAACGTTCTGTCAAACTCAATTTTCTAACCATGTTGTATTCACCTATGGTAAAACTCTCTTTTTGTGAGACAATAACTGTCACCAAAGAGTGAACAGGGAAAACCATTCACTGCAGGACACTTACGACAGGACGTCTCATCTGTATAGTCCAGACAGTCGGGGTTGCCATCGCATTTGAAGCGTTCAGCGATACAGTGTCCACTGACGCACTGGAAGTAACCGGGGTGACAAGTCCGCAACTCTGCAACACAAAACATAGCATTACTCCACATTAAAGTATACTCCACTCATGGAAAAGGGAGCACTAGCTGTGTCTTTGTCATGACTACAGTAAAGAAACATTTAGCAAGTTGAATAAAAGACTCAAAGCAACCCAAATCCCCACAATTCTTTCCTTATTCTTACATGAGAAATACTTTTTTATTTCATGTATCTCATCTAGAATAACTAGATATGTGATGTCCACTGAGACTTGAACTTCTAAAACAGCGATCTGTCCTGCTGACAAAATTCCTCAGTTGTAGCAAAGTGAATAAACTATATTTGAATAGATGACTATTGGTAGTCCTGTCTGTCTATGCTTCAAAATATGATGTTTTATTGCTTCTTTGTTTAGTGCAGCCCTCCGTTACTCACAAACAGCCGGCCAACAAAGAGCCTCCACTTACCACAGTCCCTTTCATCCGAGTTGTCCTCACAGTCGTTGTCATGGTCACAGACCCAACGGTCGGGAATGCAGCGCAGATTATTACAACGAAACTCGCTCTCTGTGCATGCGCGTGGAGCTGAGGGAAAACATGAAAACAGAAATTAAACAGGGTGGAATCAAGCAAATGCAGAACTTTATTTTGTTTTGATTTCCATAACTCAGATTAATCAGAGGGATGTCAAAAGCTCTTGTGTGTCAACTTTGACACATTTCTCAAACCGGTCAAGGGTTTTTAAATGCTGTCTATTATTTTTCCTCCATATTATGACATAAAACACCCGACACCCACACTAACACAAGCAGTATGTGCAGCCGTTACTCTGCAGTGAGCTCATGAGTTCGCTGGAGACAAACTCTCCTGGCATCAGCAGCGCAGCAACAAGGGGAGAGATACCACCATGATTTAACCCCCAGTCACTGTTTCTCCCTTGAGAAGCTACATTATCCCCATTAACTGGCATGTTCTCAGACATGTTTAAATTCTCCAGGGCAAAGGGTGACAGACTCCTTTACTCCCTCTTTCTGACACGCCGAGGACAGCCTGTTTCTCTAGCAGCTGATAAGACTACCTCTCTCAGCACTCCGATGTCGGCAGAAGTGTTGAGGCTCTTACAAAACCTCCCTGCTGTCTGATAAAATGATAGCAGGACTATTCTTTACCATCAGCACTCCTTTTTTATTTGGACAATTCAGAGGAGCTGAGCTAAAATCCCACAGTAAACCTACTTAAAAGACACTTCAATGATACCAAAACAATGTGCCCAGCTTTTCACTGTTCAAACCCCTCAAATGCAACTGAACGATGTAACTTCATCAGTGACAGTGAACAGCACTCACTGCAGCTGCGTTCATCGGAGTTGTCCCCGCAGTCGTCGTCCCCGTCACACCTCCATCTTAGCGGGATGCAGCGGTGGTTGTCACAGCGGAAGTCTCCGTTAGGATCACAGGTCACTTCATCTGGAAAAGGAGCAGGTACATGAAACTGGTCATTGTTTTAAACCTGTATGCTCGACTAAGTATATCGTTTCTCCCTGCTCTGCCTAAGAGTGCCTGAAGAACGTTGTTTTAGCACGTGAAGCTGATTGAGCACTTGGCCACTGCATTCTTTTTGCATTTGGAGGATAAGGATGAGATTTGTATCTATGAACATGTGCAATGTATGCAAAACATGTAAATAGGCATACGCAGCTTGGACTAAAGATATTTAGTGTGATTTTTTTACCAGGAAGAAAATATCTACATGATGCTACATGAAAATATTTGAAACAGAAAATATAACCATGAGCATACAAAACAATTGTCAAGTTTAAATCTGTTAGATGCTCCGGCTCAGTCTTTTAGGTAGCATGAATTTGTGCTATTTAGGCGAGACAAGTTAAGCTTTACTTATTTCACACCCAGGGGAAAACACATAAGTAGAAAATTACTTTTTTTTTATAGGAGACATAGGACACAAAGATTTACACATAAACAAAATTTAGATAATCTGAACAATGACAGGAGGCTTGATCAAACTACACTTCGTTAGCTAAAACTAATGCAATCTAACACAACAGCCCTGCAATAAATCCTCCTCCCTGATGAAGATAATAATGTTCAGGTAATGTTGAAACATTTTATAGAAGTCTTGATTCAACGTTATGGTCATTTTGAAAGCTGTAGTTGCTTTTGGTGCTTTTGAATTATACTGTGTGAAAAGTGTTTATAATATTTACTGTAGTCTATACTCATCTTAGTTTCATAAAAGCCCCTCTAGGGACGGGTGTTGCAAACTAGCATGCGCTATAAACACTATGATAATTGCATCGGATAGCTGTTTTCAGTTTATCTATGTATACTGTATCTGTCCGTATCAAATAAACCATAAATAAATAAATTGCTTCTAAATGTGGTGAACAAAATATTAGAAACCCTTCTCAGTGTAACACAACACAGTGCAACAGCACCACATCCTCCAAAACCAAAAAAAGTTGAATGAACACCTCTCAACAAAAACTGAACATCATAATCTCTATGAAAGTTGGATTAATTGCAGGGCTGTTGTATTAAACTGAATCAACAAGTTGTACCTAATTATCAGTTCCACAGATTTAAGAGCTCTCCTTCATTAGCTTGTCACCATTATGGCACCAACATGTGTCTGTATATTAAACTTTAAATGACACGGTGAGGACTGAAAACTCTCACTGTTGAAATTGTTTCTACATCCAGCAGTCAGAGATGTGAAAGGGTGAGTAGATAATTTTATCAATAAGAGCAACAACAGCATGATATGACTGGAAATCTTTAGGCTTTTAAGTACTGATGAAAATGTCAGTTTGAAATGAAAGGTATCTTGTTGTTTAATTAAACTGCAATAGTCATAGAGGGAGGAGAGCAGCATGCCTTGGACAGATGGGTGACCTCTATCCATGCCAGTATGTGTCTGCAGAGGATAAGACTGCAGGAGATGAGAAGCACAGACGGGAGAGGAGTAGAGGAGAACTGGTCTGAGCTGTCTCTACCACACAGTGCTGGGGGTCAAAGATAGCACGGTGTTAGCTAGTCCTGCACTCCTAGCCCTCCACCTGGCCCATCTGCTACATTCTTACAGGAAGATTAGCACGGATCTCCCGTCCTGCGCGGGCATGGCACTAATGGAGTGAGGGCCTCCGATAAGAGACGGGAGGGCCGCGGCGAGCGTGTTTGGATCGTAGGGAAAGTACAAAGCGACTTGTGTGAACCCTGCCCCCACGCAAGGACAGAGCAACAACACACACACACACACACATATAAATGTAGATCCATACCACCGGACAGCTCATAAATCTGCAGTGCTCTCAGGGAGAGGCAAAGGACGGGGGAGGGTGAGTGGTGAGACCATCTCCATCAGTACCTCCCACTACCTCACTGTGTAATGTTCCACAGGAGGCTGAGGTGTTGGCTAATTGCCCCTCACTCACTCCTTGAACACATTATCTTGTTTCCATACAGTAAATTTTTTACTCTTTAATCTTCTCTGGAATCATCTTACTAACCGTATTAACCTTATTAACATAAGGTTTGATAGCACATTTAGTCCTCATAAATGGTCTTCAAATCACTGCCACGACGTAAACAGGACCTCAGTTCTGTCTTAAGGATGGCTGTCGCAGACTCACCACAGCCCTGCTCATCACTGTTGTCTCTGCAGTCGTTGTGGCCGTTGCAAACAGACCACAGTGGCACACAGCGGTAGTTGGTCTTGCAGACAAACTCTGTGTGGTTGTCACATTGATATGCCGGACCCACTGTGGAGAAAACACCACGGTTGTCAACTAAATGAGGCAAAGACTGGTGCACTTTTTTAAACATAAAAACACATTTAATGCCAAAAGGAGTCAGACTTTAAGGTTAGTTTAAGCCTTATATAATGTGTGCCTTCTTCCGAATCAAAGTTTCTACTCTACTGCAACTCAGATTGGGATGGAGCACTTGTACGATTGAAGAAATACCCAGAAAATGTGTATTACTTACTGCATTCCTCTAACGGTTCATCAGAGTTGTCACCACAATCATCATCAACATCACATTTCCAGCTCTGGGGGATGCAGCGTCCGTTGCGGCACTTGAACTGTCCAGGGCGGCAGGTCCTGGTGGAGCAGTGGGCAGGGTCCTCGTCAGACTGATCACCACAGTCGTCCTCACCATCGCACTGCCATGACTCGGGGATACAGCGCTTATTTGCGCACTGCCACTGGTGGTTTTCACACTGGTGTGTAGCTGCAGGGAAGACAAGTCAATCAGTTGAAGTGAAAGCACTAAAAGTGAGCCTCAAAGAATGAATTACATTTTGGAGAAATTAAAAATGAGTCAGCTAAGAGAACACAACCCACCACATAGCACAGGGTCTTCATCTGAGCCATCATGGCAGTCTTGGTTGCTGTTGCACAGAAAGTGCGGACTGGTGCAGTTTCCATCATTGCACTGAAACTGGCCCAGCCTGCAGTGGCGTGTCGGGCAGGTGGAGGGCTCGTCTGAGCCGTCTCTGCAGTCCCTTTGACCGTCACATTTCCACCAGATAGGAATACATCTGTTGAAACAGAGGCAGGGCCAAAAATGTTCAGCGTCTTTGCCAGAGCTCTACATTATGTGAAGAAGATCCATGTGTTGATTAAGCACAGAGCATGTTAAATAACTTGACTCCCTTTAACCATTCAAGCCTCATTAATAATCACATACTACATAACTACTTACAACTCTATGAAAGTCTGCAAAAATGTAAGTGGGCATAAAAATTTAATGCGGCATGTGTACTATTTAACATCAACAAATCATTACTACACTAATTTTACATTACTACATTAATTTTTACACACAAGTATAATTATATAAAAGAAGATTTGTAGCCTCTACTGATCCCATCACTGCACTGTGTGCACATATTTATGTGAAAAATCTGGTGGATTATATTATGACACAAACAGCAGGGAGCGCTGTTTTCCATTGCAAAGAGAGCAAACAGATTTGCTGTATACTATTTCAGTGTTTTGAAATTACAGATGATGGATGGAGCAGGTGAACAGCCTATATGAATACCTCCTCCTCAGTGAAGGAAACGAGAATAAAAACACACAAAGCAACACCAGGATGAAAATAGCACTTTTTTTGTGATAGAAAGGTGATTATAAGAAATCTGGTCTCAATTTTGATACTAACAAAACCCCTGGCATGAGACAACAACTGCCAATCATCTCAACAGTACTCTAATTTGTTTATGGTAGTCCCACTGATGTATCACAGTCAGTTCAACAATAATATACTGATGTTTAAAATGCTGCACATAACATCAAGAAGATCACAAGATCTTGACAAACCGTTCATTGTTAGCACATCTGTACTGGGTGCTGGTGCACATGGGAAGGCATCGGGTCACACCTCCTATTTGGACAGTCAGGAAATGGTCGGGGCACTCACAGGTGTGTTCCCGCCCCCCATGACGGATTAGGCACAGGTGAGAGCAGCCTCCATTGTTCACCGCACAAGGATTGTTTCCTGTCAGAGGAAGAGCCACAGTCGGTCAAACAATCTCAGTTTACCACAGCTGGGCAAATACAGGCCAGGTATTGTTCAGCTTGTGGTCAATACCTGTACTTAAATCAACTTGTTGAGATAAGAAACAACTATTTTAAAAATTGTATGATAAAGCAGCTTTTGAACACAATACATTTTAACTCACCAATAGGCTGTCTATAAGGATGACATACATGGATGTCAAATGGTCTGTGAGTGGTGTTAACCAGGGCTTGACGATCAGAGCCGTCGTATTTGTTGCCTTTCTCCACTGTGCGTGTGTTCCAGTCAGTCCAGTATACAGTGTCCTCGAACACAGTCAGAGCAAACGGGTGGGGCAAATCTCCATCATACACTGTGTGTCTGTGCTGGCCATCCAAGTCTGAGTATCTGACAAAAGAAATACAAGTCAAAGGGCTTCAAGTCTCACTGCATTTACTGTAGGCAAAAACAGAGTTATCACTTCCTGACAAATGCACTTACTCGATGTAACTGAGATGAGCATCCGACCAGTAGAGCTTATCATTAGTGTAGTCAATCGTGATCCCGTTGGGCCACTCTATCTTGGTGGTGATGATAACTGCTTTGTTGGTTCCATCCATTCCAACACGACCAATAAAGGCTTTGTCTCCCCAGTCTGTCCAGTATACAAACCTAACAGGGAGCCAAGAAAAGTACTTTAGATCGCAAAAAAGAGAATCTATACTTCTGAACAAAAACTTTTCACTCAGTATGAGGAAGAGCCAGACTGATACTGTATTTTTTAGATACTGATAGATACTGAATAATACTTTTTAACATGGATCACTCAAATTTGGTTATTTAAGATTTGAGATAATGGCAGGATATTTTACAGTTGAACAACAAAACATTATCACTAAAGATGACAGCAACAATAAGATGACAGCACATTTTGAACAATTAACTTAACTAAAACTGATAAAATATTATGAATAAAAATTATGAATAATAATTATGAATTGGGTTTAAATGGAGCTCATGAAGCTCATGAAACTAAATCCTAACTAAAAAAACTGTCTATTCTGTCTCTATTTTAACTAAAATTAGTACCAAATTACATCATTCTTTCAGGAAAGTTCTTTGAAAATTACGGCCCCCATAAAATAAAGCATTACCAGTAACATTTAACTACACTAAAATTGAATTCAGACAAAGAAAGATCATATATGCATAATAATTATGCCTATAAAACATCTATTTCTGCAATTTACTGCACTGCAATTTCTTTCTATCTGCCATCATATATGTCGATACCAATACATTGTGATAAGCCAATATTGGCGACAATAGCAGCTCTGCTGATATATTGATCAGGCTCTATCCTCCTTGCCTCCGACTCACCCATATTTGGGATGCAACACAATGGCTCTGGGGTTTTCAAAGCAGTAGGTGTTATTGGCATCGACGCAGTGTTCAGCCAGTTTCTTCACAAATCGACCATCCAGTTCAGACACTTTGAGACAATCCAAGAAGCTGTCCACCCAGTAGAGTTTCCTGGCTATCCAGTCAACTGCAAGGCCTTCCCCGTGCAGAACTCCATTGACCACCACCTCTCTGTTACTGCCATTGAAGGACATCCTCTCAATCACTCGGCGACTCACATCAATCCAATAAAGACGCTTGTCGACACGATCAAAGTCCATGGCCACCACACTGGTCAGGCCCTGCAGGATCAGAGAGTAGGCCTGTCCGTCTGTTGACAGGTTCCTAAGGTAATAGCGGTTGCTAAAGATGAGGTAGGGCGAGATATTGCTGTTCTGGCGGCAGCTGCGGCCGTCCGGCTCTCGGAGGAATCCTGGGGCACACTTACACACGTAGGAGCCCACAGTGTTCTCACAGACCTGACTGCACACGCTTGGCGTCTCTGCGCATTCGTTGATATCGTCACACGTTTTGCTGTCAGACATGAGGCGGTAGCCGGGGCGACAGGTGCACATGAAGCTGGTGGGTGTGTCGGTGCAATTGTGATCGCAGTGATGGATGGATGGGTCTGTGCATTCATTGACACCTGCAGTCAAATAAGTATACCGACAAAGTTATTTAAGACAGCACTTTTATCCTGTCAGACCAATATATAGAGAAAGAAAACAAAGATGATAAGCTGTATTATTTGTGTTCTTGTATTTATTCATTCAACTGCTATATGCTGTATCTACTGTACAGCAGTTATACATTATCTAACTGCAACATTTATATTTACCAATTATTATCAATATTGCAAAAAGCTCAATAGTCCTATAACTTTGTTGTTGTCCAAAATGTCATCCAACCATTTCTCGATGACAATTTGTGGTTGTATTTCTCTGTCTTTCCCCACACCTCCTTCAGCACTTCTTTGACATCTCCCCTAGAGGGAGCATGCACCAGGTGGAGAAACCCAACAGCAGACAAACACTGAAGAAACTGAAAGGTTAAAAGGATATTGTTCATAGCACAATTTCTTGAACTTCACACTCACCGCATCCCTTCTCATCGCTGTTGTCAGAGCAGTCGTCGCTCCTGTCACACACCTGGCTCAGTGGGATACAGTGTCCATTGTCACATCTGAACTCTCCAGGGGGGCAGGTGGGTGCCGGTGTGCGGCACATGTGCTCCAGCTCATCGGACTCATCCCCGCAGTCATTGTCGCCGTCACAGACAAAGTCGTGGGACACGCAGCGGCCATTCTGGCAGGTGAATTGGTGTTGCTGGCACGGCTGGTAGGTGCAGCCCTGCTCGTCGCTGCTGTCCCCGCAGTCATTACGTCGATCACACCTGATTTTAGAAAACAGGCCACAAAAGATGAACTCACATTGCCAGACAGACTGATTACAGATGTACTTTATGATATTTCAAGGAGTTCATTTTCTAACCTGTAGGAGCCGCGTATGCAGAGGCCATTGCTACAGGTGAACTCATTGACGCCACAGGATCTGCGCGTGCAGTTTTGATGTTCGTCTAATGCATCTGCACAGTCTGCGTCTCCATCACACACCCAGTCACGTGGGATACATTTCCGCTGAGGTGGTTGGTTGTTCACACAGGTGAACTCTGCACTTGAACATGTGCGATTGGCTGGAAAAAAAACATTAAAAAAATCAGACGGGGATTTACAAGAAGTTAAAAAATGATGGTGATGACCCAATGTCAACCTGCATTTTTGGCAATCCAAACATTCCAAACTGTATTTCAAAACATGCAGCCATGACTTCAAATTCTTTATCCATCTAATGTGATTGATCCACATTGTTTGAAGTGAGTCTCCTACAGAGGCTCAGGCAGTGCTGAAGTCTTTAGCTTCAGGCATCTTATTGTTGGAGCACACATTGGTGAGACATAAGAGACTTGATCCACCCTGAGCCAGGAAGCCAGAGAAAGGAGACATGCACAAAGTAACGAGTGAGGCAGGAGAAATCAGGAATGTCAGCTCCTTGGAAGGGAGACCTTCTACAGGAGACTAAGATGCAGGGCACTGTCTGCCAGTGTCTCCCACACAACACTCCCCCAGTGGTGTGTATCCTAATCCATCAGCGTCCTGAATAACGAGAGGATGAGGGAAGCGGGGGGGCGAAGTGGGGAAGTGATGGGGAACAAGAGGATGGGCTACAAGGGGAGGAGATGAAGAAGTGGGAAGATGCAGAAAAGGATGAGGAAGAGGACAAAGATAGAGAAGAAGTGGAAAGAGAGAAAGCATAAGAGGTAATGAAAGGATGCGTACCACAATTATGCCTCTGGTCTTCATCACTCATGTCGCCACAATCATTGTCCCCATCACAGATCCAAGATGAGGCAATGCACCTGCCATCATCACAGCGAAACTGATCTGTGTTGCAGGTTCTAACCAGCATGGCTGCAGAGACAAATCATATCACATTAAACTGTAAATAACACAGCACAATACTGTGTTTATCTTCTGCCAAATAATTTATATCAAATATAAATTATTATCCCTTTTTGTAACAACTTTTTTCCTTTTTGTGATTGCCAATTATCTCAGGTACTTCCCCCACTGCTTTTCTACTAATAAGCAAGGCACAATACAACACTGGCAAAGCTTTCAAAATAGTCATGGCAACTCCACATTCCCATGCATGGTGAGCTATCTAAACAAAAGCCAAAGTGAGGCTCTGTAACCCCTGGTGGACAAAGGGAGGGGGAGGTGCTGTTTGTCAGAGGACACTGAGGGGCGTCACCACAGAGGAATGCAGCACACAATAGGAGGCCTGACTGACCACATCGTCAACAAAGAAATACACCACTGACTCGCACTCTCCGCTACATCACTCACAGCACTCTCTCACACCAGCACACAGATGCAGATTGGCGGCCAGACGCAAACACACAATAACCGAGCAGCTGATAATGGGGCGGGGGCAGACACACAAAGCCAACAGGCCCGATTTGGGGGTGAGAGAGTTGTGCAACACTCACTGCAGGAGAGGGGTTCATCAGAGCCGTCGGCGCAGTCAGCCCCTCCATCACAGTACCAGTGGGCGGGGATGCAGCGACCGCTAGAGCAACGGAACTCACTCTGGGAACATGTGGATGCCGCTATGTAGAGGATGTAGAAAGGCATGAAATCACTTTGAGGACTTGTCAGTGTGGGAATCTTAACATGCAGATGAGGGGGTGGGATTAACACTGATTTGTTTCGGACTCCTTTATATCCTCTTTCTCATAACTTTAGGTAGATTAAAATCCTGTTTTACCCAGATTGAGCAGACTAAAGATCCCTCATTTGTGACATATCATAATCAAACGTATTGCTGGTTACAGACTACAGTGGGTTAAATCCACACACAGGAAACACTATTTTCTAATCATTAAATCCCTGAATCCCTATTTCCTTGAACCTATAGGGCTGCATCCAAAATCACTTCCTATTTGCTACCTAGTGCACTATATTTACTTTCAGCTATTTCACTTGAGTGACTGAAATCTGGAACTGAAATTTACACACTGTGCGGTGCCCTCAAAAATTTACACAATGGAACAAAAAATGTCCATAACATTTTAAAAACCCCACAATGCAATACTTCATTTATGATGGATGTGAAAATTACAGTCATGCAACACTACACTTGTAAATCATGGCACAAAATGATTTATAAGTGTCTGAAATATCAGTTTGCTTCACAATGTAAACTAGTTAGTGTTTATTATGTAGAGAATAATAAATGACTAAAGGAGGGAGTGATTTTGGACACAGCCTATGTGACAAGACAATAGGCTTTTTTATCTCAGCTGACATTTTGACTTGTCATCACAGGAAAAGAACGGGTGTTACTAATAATATTTATGTGCCCCGGTGAGCTATGCCATTGAGCCAGCATTCACAACACCAGGACCCAGGAACTGGTGCAACTAAATAGAATGCCGCCATAATTAATGTAATTAATTACAACTGTGCCTTTTCTGCATAGACATGTCACAATGTCTTCTATGAAAAAGACCTATTCAGGCAACATGAGATAAGTTGTACAATTAATATAGCGCCAGAAAATATTAATTAGCAACCGAAACAGAAAAAAACATAACATTACTTTAATCCTAAAACTGCTGCTGAACTCACCACAGTGTGTAGGGCTCTCGTCGCTCATGTCCCCACAGTCGTTATCTCCATCACACAGGTATGAACGTGGGATGCAGATGTTGGTAGACTGACATTTTGTGTGCTCTGGCTGGCAGGTTCTCTCCGCTGAGATAATCATAAATTAGAACATATTTACTATAAGTAATAATAACCACTTTGATTTGAACATCTACCTCTGTTTGATTTCTGTGACAAGCTTAGGATACTCACGGCAGTTCTGCTCATCAGAGGTGCCGTTGTCATAGCAGTTGTTGATGCCATTGCAAACATAGTCCTTTGCAATACAGCGCCCATTGTTGCAGGTGAACTCTGTGTTGGGGTCACACGGTCTGAACAGACAGCCCACCTCGTCACTATTGTCTCCACAGTCGTCATAGTGGTCGCAGCGGTAGTGGTAGGGCACACAACGGCCATTGCCACAAGTGAACACTGTAGGCTCACAGGTGTGGAAGGCTGCCAATCAGAATCAAGAACAGGTCAGAGCTCTAGCCAATAGAGAGCGAGGTCAGGAGAAAGGGGGATGACATACACATACAGTGGAAGCTCATTTTACCTGACAAGGCAATAAAGGATGACAGCAACTGTGGGACTGCATGCAAAGATATAAGCACATTGATTCATTTGTTAGTGTTGATTTGTTTTAATACTTAGGGATTAGGTGCACATTAATGGAAATTTAATCATGAAGTGCAAGGATACACACCAACATAGTTGAAGTCAGGTTTAGGTCCTAAGAAAGAAATGTGTTAAAGCAAAGAAATAGAACTTGTTAGTATTAGTGAAGGTAAAGAGAAGAATTCTGATTCACTCATACAGGAGGAGTAAGGGCTCTATGAGGATTGTTATGACTAATAATCAACAGTGAGATTTTAGGTAATTCAATAAAACACAAAATGAGGGAGAAATGCAAATAAGGGAGATAATTAATTCAGGCTCTTTTAAGAACACCCTACCACAGACTCTCTCCAACTCATCGCTGCCATCTCCACAGTCGTTGTCGTTGTCACATTTCCACTGGGCACGAATACAGCGGCCATTCATACAGGTAAACTGGCCTGGCTGGCAGCGAGTCCCATTATCAGGGATACAGTGCTTGTTGTCAGCCAGGTACCAGCGGCCCTCTGATGGACACTGACACTCAGCTCCATTGGGTCCTAACAAGATAAAATTTCATAGAACAGTTTATAGAATTCGTTGGGGTTTTCAATTACTGCACTAAAAAAGAATAAACAACGTAAAAACAAAGTGACAGTGTGAAACTGCTTGTACCTGGTGTACAGATGTGGCTGCAGCCTCCATTAAACTGCTGGCAGGGACTATCGCACTGCTGCTGCTTCCTGCTGGCCAGAACATGGATGTCCATTGGCCGAGATGGAAGGTTCTGAACCATGGCCCTCTGGTCAGAACCGTCGTGTTTGTTGGCCCGATAGATGCTGCGTGTGTTCCAGTCAGTCCAATAGATGAACTGGCCAAACATGGTCATGGCAAAGGGGTAGATGGCTGTGCTGACGATGACTTCCCGACTGGACCCCGTGAGAGAGGATCGCTCAATCTTCTGTCTGATGGCAGAGCAAAATAACGATAATAGTAGTAGCTTGACAAAGTAATAGACAAAATTGAGTATATATTTCAACAGTGGAATTTTTCAGATCTTACAAGCTGGCATCTGCCCAATAGAGTCTCTCTTCTTCATAGTCCAGGGTCAGTCCATTGGGCCACACAAGACTGCTGTTGACAACATCTGTTCTGAAGTTTCCACCTAACGTGGCACGTTCAATCTTTGCATGGGTTCCCCAGTCTGTCCAATACATGTATCTATGGAACAAAGAAGGATTCATTTTTAAATCTCAGTTTAATCTAATGAACAAAGAGAGTGTATGTTGTGTTAGTCTTACCCCCTGCAGGGATCCAACATGATGGCCCTTGGTCTGGACACATGGGCAATAATAGTCCTTTGAGAGCCGTCCACAGACATGGAGCTGATGCTCTGGTTGACATAGTCACTGTAGTAAATTCTTCTGTTTATCCAGTCATAAGCGATGCCATCAGGAGCCCCTAGATCTGTCCAAAGACAGGGACCAAAGTAACATCAGCAACATCCCTGGTATCAATTCCTACATCCTTAAAATACCTCCAAGAGGAACAAATAAAAGTGTATGTTGTAGTGCAAGTGCAGAACCTACCTGAAGCCACCACTACAGGAGCTGAGGTGGGAGAGGACAGGCTGATGTAGCTGATCTTGCTTGCTCCTGCGCCTGAGCTCTGTGTGAAGTAGATCCTCCTGTCTGTGAGGTCAAAATCCAGTGCCACTGAGGTACGTGGCACATTGACCACAGGGAAGGGCAATGCATGGTCCTCGGGGTCGAGGCGCAGGCTGCGCACGGTGCTCTCAGTTGTGTAGATGAGATAATCATCCCTTGACACCACACAGTTCTCATTATCTGCTGCAAGATTCCCAAAAGCGCAGCTGCATTTTTTGTTCTGGTTACCCGTACCAGAAGCTGGGAGGGCGAAGCAGAAGTGGGCACAGCCTCCGTTTGCCTCCATGCAGGGGTTGTAGTTAAGCTCCTGGGCAGTGGTAGGCTGGGTACGCTGGTCAAAGATGGTAACATCCCTCAGCATGTTGATGTTGTCTCTAATGACATCGGGCTGCTCTGTGCTGCCAGGCTGTTTGCTTGCTTGGAACACCTTCTTGAGGTTTCTGTCCACCCAGATGATACTATTCTCAAACACTGAGATCCCATAAGGAGTTGGGTAGCGACTGCCATACCTGACTATCTCTGTCTCCCCTCCTTGAGGGTTGACTCGGGCAATCATATCCAGGGAGTCATCTACCCAGTAGACATATCCAGTTTGCCAGTCCAGAGCGAGACCTCGTGGAGTAATTATCCCTGATGACACTAAAATTGTGCGGTTGGTTCCGTCCAAGAGTGCTCGCTCAATTTTGGGGTGCTGACCATAATCTGCCCAGAACAAGTATCTGTTTCTGGGGTCCACCACAATGTGTCGTGGCATGTCCACCTGGGTCTTCAGCAGCACCCTGCGGAAAGTGGTGTTCAGGCGGAGCACCTCCACATATGTCTCAGTTAGGAAGGCGTTGGTGAAATACAGGTTCCCTGAGAAAAGAATCCAGTTATCTCAGTGTTTAAAGTGGCATCATATATTTGTAGTCATGAGAGTATGAGGTCATCATCTAACTATGATAGGTCACAGTTAAAGTAGAAATTACTAGCTGATATTATGATGGTGTTGTCAATACACAACAGATTTTCTGTTATGAATTCAGTTAAAGTGATGCAATTATAAATGAAACAAACAAACAGATTTTCCTGCCAGCAGCTGTCTCTGTTTTTCCTAAACTAGCCAATTAAACCGTCTCTCCTGTCACCTGTGTGGGACTGATCTCCCTGTTCTGTGAGTCCAGCACTGTGATAAAGCTTCTTAACTTTGACTCTACCAGGCAGTCTGCTGCCTGAGACCTGTGTCATACGGCAAGTTCAAATTATTCAGGTTGTCTTGTGGTTTTCTGGTTTACATCCACAGATTAAGAGCAGTGTATCTATTCAGATAGAATTTAACTTTAACTATTAGGTTGTTGCAGACAGTAAAGTAATATAAGACACCAAGGTAAAAGGTATTGAATATAAGCATAAAATTAGAATAAAAAAAAACAAAACAGTAATAGTACAAATGTGATACAATTGGCAAAAAAAATGTCTTAATCATGTTAATATTATATACTGTAATATTATATACAGTTGTCAGCATTTTCAACATGTTAAGTAGCCTACAATGAGAAGGGGAAATAAATGAATTACTTTATGCTCTTATGCCTGAATATGACGAATACAGACCATTCTAATAGTTAGAATTAACACTATTTCTGCTGCCAAAGCTAGAGAGGAAAACAACAACAACAAACGACAGTGTAACAGCCTACAGTATATTCTACAGTATGAGGGTAAGTTGCTCTGATGGTGGTGAACTTAATCTACATCAATTTCAGAACCAACACCTCCATAACAAGTGACTGAGATCCTCTTTTACCTGCATCTGATGTGTTATGTGAGTGTTAAGGAAGTATTTCACATGGATACAAATATGTGACTTATATGAAGATTAGAAATGCAACCAGGAGGGCACTGAATGGATATATAACAAAGATCCTAAAACAACAGTTTAGTTTACTGTAGTGTACTGTAGTAACATACTTACAGTATGTGGTTAAACAAAACAAGTACTTAGATGAAGACATTTGTCAGCTGGCATAAAAGCATACCTGCAGCCCAGTCCACAGCAATGCCTCGTATCCCGTTGCGTCCTATCCCAGATGTTACTACACTACGTAATCCTGAGCCATCTGGCTTGATCCGTCTGACCCCATTCTGTGTCGCCACAGTGCTGCTGAAGTCACACCAGTAGATGAAACCAGAAGCCATGTGTAGATCAATGTGTAAAGCATTACGGCCTGCAGGAATATAACCCAGTAATTAGAGGCTATTATTGTTACTTCAACACAATAACCATGTGAACATTTGATATTCAGTTACTCTGTCAGTCAGTTATTCAGTTTATTACTCCACCTAAACTCAGTTTTTATTTTAGGACTTGAATTTACTCAACATTTTAGAAACTTTATCAAACAAATGTATCCTATGCAACATACAGTAGTAGGTATGAGAATCACCGACCTCTCCCAGCCACTGGCACCATGGCCTCAGAGTGGTCTGCCCCTTCCAGACTGAAGCCTTTGATAGCAGACAGAGTGGAGATGACAACATAGGACTGGTAGGGAGCACAGGTCCTGTTGTCGGCATTAAGTTTAAAACCTGTGGCACATGCGCAGGTAAACAGACCCTGTGTCCGAGGCAGGCAGAGCTGCTCACACACTCCCATATTGTTGGTGCAGCCATTGGATGTACCTGCGGAGGCTGGGTTTGTGGAGAGAATACAGTATGACAGACGCAAGAAAAAGCAACAGCAAACCAAAAACAGACAACAGTGACTGAGGATGATGATGTCTCCTTGTGTTACTCACTCTCTCGATAATGCACTTTCAGAACTCGGAGTCCAGAAACGTTGTCTCGTAGAACAACCTTGTTGGCACCCGTGGACTTGTCCACACGCTCTATGACCTCAAAGTTGCGGTCAGTGAAGTAGAGGTAGTTTTGATAGACAGCCACACCCCAGGGGTGAGACAGGCCTGTCACTATGGTGATGCGGTTACTCCCATCTGGATCACCACGTTCAATCTGTGGAGATTCACGTGCCAGACAGGCAGTCAAACGTCATATGTTCATTTATGTTCATTACCAAGATTAACATTAGGTTGTGTAAATGGTGATCATTGAGAGCTAAGAGAGTGAAGACCCACCATGCCAGTGCTTGTAACAGCCCAGTACAGCTTGTTCTCTCTGATGTCCAAAGTGAGGAACTCAATGTGATCGAGGTTGTTGGTGAACAAGGTGACAGGGTTTAAGCCATCCATGTCCGCAGATGCCACCTTGGCAGGGATGCCGCTCTCTGTTCCCTGGTCTGTCCAGTACAGTTTGCTTAGAAGGTATTCGAGAATGGAGGTTAGTGTTTGTGTCTCAGACATTTACAGTTGAATCATGGATCTCTATTAAAAAAAGCAATAAGATTATCAATAGTCTTACATACATTTTATAGTCAAACAAACAAGATGCAAGTTGTTGCTGCTGGGAGAAAACCTTTAATGTTCCAAATAAGTATTTTTCAGGAACTCAGAACATCACCCTTGCATTTGGTTGAATGAGAAGACCTTGCCAAACTGGGTTTTCAAAAGTTTTCATTAAGTTAGAGAATTTTCTCAACCCACAGAAGACCAGGTCATACCTGAGTTGAAGTGTAAAATAGTCATATTACCCAAAATCAGAGTTGCAATGTTTTCATGTTAGAGTGAGAAGGCGTGACTTAGAAATGTCTTTCTTGTTTCTTGATTGTACTCTATTGTACGTTGTTGGGGTTTGAGTGTGCAGGGTGGTATTCAGTAACACTGGTTGAGTTCTCTCTAGAGGCAGAGCAGATGGCGATGAGGAGGCTGTTAGAGCTCAGTAGCTGTGGGGATGAGTGGCCGTGCCAGGACTGTGTTAAATGGGGCTTACCCACGTGCTGGGTCCACTGCGATGCCAACAGGACTGCCAGCGCCAGTTGGAGAGCCGTTATTTGTGATTAGAGTTTTCCGGTACTGTACCTCCCCTCTCAATTTCAAAACCTGGTTGAGCACAAACACAAACAAGTGTTTTTGTACTGTGTAGCTGTGTTGTGACACTGCCCTTATTTGCACTTATTTTCTGTAGTCCTATTACAAGTGCAATCACAAAAAAATATTCATTTTAGATAAATTCAGTGATAATAATAAGTAATAATGGAAAAAAAAACACAACATCAGGACAAAGTATTATTTGTCTCACCTCAATAGACTGTGTAGCTGGATTGGTGTAGTACAGATTCTCTGTTATCCAGTCCAAGGCCAGGCCGACAGGGGAGCCAAGGATGGCTGCAGGGGCAAACTCTGTCCTGTTAGTACCATCTGACTTCACCCTGTGAATCTCACCCTGGTGGACAAAAGAAGACAGATTCATCTAAAACACTGCTGTAGAGTGAATCTTGTTTTATCGAGTTTTCATTGTGTATTTTTCCTGTTAGCCCTAATCTCAAAGTTCTTAACTGAACTGTGACATGTACAGTTACAGTACATGTACAGTATGTCTCTTGTATACTCAGTAGCACTGCATCTCTGCACAACACATGAGTTCCCTGTTTACTGTCCCAAATTAAGAACTAGGAAACTGGAAATAGTGTCTTTGGACAGTAACTTACCGGGTGCTCCACCCAGTAGATGGTCTGTTCGCTGTCATCAAAGTCAACATCATATCCATTCTGAAGCCCAGCAACAGGGACCATAGCATCATTACTCTTGTCATCTGGGTTCAAGGAAATGCCATAGATGATGCTGTCTCTCACAACCACCAGGAAAGGATCTTCAACTACAAAAAACAACAACAAAGCAAAATCAGTCAATAAACAGTGAAGAAGAAGAATACATTTACAAACTGCTCTTCCTACAGTAAGCTACGTCATTGTGACTTCTAATTTGTGAACAAAATACTCCTACCCCAGAACTAGAATTTTTGTCAAGTCTGTGACTTATTTAATACTTTAAAAGTTGCAAAACTAATTCTGAAGCAGAGTTAGGAAATCATGTTTCCTGGATGTGGATTTAGCCCATGGTAATGGATTGTAATCCAAAACTAAAAGTTGCTTTGACTGTATGGTACCTGGTGCAAAACAGGGATCCTGAGCTAACAGGCCTTTATCTATAAAGTGGATTGACTGGTGAAAGTTGTTTCCACAATCTGATTTCCTTTGTCATCAGAGATTAGAATCGATGAATGGTTGTGGGGCATTTTCATTCTTGGATAATCATTGCCCTCAGGGGGAGACTGTGTTCTGCTTGGCTTGAATGGGCTGAAACCTGAGATGAGTTAAGCTCTTGACCTAAGGGGGACTCTTTGGACTTTGAATTAAAGGTCCCTTGTCTTCTCAAGACCTTGAAAGACATGCTTATATGATTCTTAATATTTATGACTGGAACAGCAGTTTACAAGAGAATCTAAATGGGAGACTGTTGACAAGTACCTGGATCGATCTATAATACGAGTTTAGTGTTTTCAAAGATTTCTCCTCTTACCAACACTGAGATGGCTGCAAACAAAGCATCCAAAAACATCATTTCCCCAATAACAGGTTTGCTCTTTTACAGCAATAACCACAGCTAAGAGGAATACCTTATGGGTACATCAACTTATCAACTGCATCTGACCCGACTTCCTTTTTCATCAAACTGAGTGATGAGTGTTTTCCTCCATTTGGCAGGATGCATACCTCTGGTGCAGGTGATTTGGTCTGCTGCCAGTGTCCAGCCTGAGGGGCAGGCACACGAGTAGTACCTCGGTCCCACAGCAGAAAGCAGGCAGATATGAGTGCAGGGACTCCTCAAGCAGTGATTTTCACCTAAAAATGACCAAACCACACAGAGTCAACAGAGTAAACTTCACAGGTTCTCTACGATTGTTCTTAAATGCATTTACAAAAACAGTGGACCTGCTGCATCATTAAGATGATGAACTACCAAACAATTCAGTTGGCCAACACAATGGTTAAAATCAGCTAATACAGAAATTGGTTAATGTAGATTATCTTTGCCATACCTGCCGGCTGCCTGGCTGGGTGTACTGCCACCAGACCCATGGGCTGAGGGAGGTTGAACAGCATCACTGTCTGGTTCTCCCCATGCCACTTATGGGCTCGCATCACACGGTTGATGTATCTGTCGGTCCAATACACAAAATCCTCAAAAATGGTAATTGCGTGGGGATGTTGCAGTACCTTTTCATAGAGAGTAGCAAAAGAAAAAAAGTGTGTCTTACACAAACTATTCAAAAGGAAATTGAATGTGCTCTGTTCACTTTTAGATTATTAACATAAATTAGATCTCTACAGATAATTAAGAAAACATGTCATCAGACACTCATACACTCACCAGGTCGCTCGCCAGAACTTGCTTCCTGTTGTTGCCGTTATAATCGCAGTAGTCAATGAAATCCAAGTATGCATCAGCAAAGTACAACAAATTGTTTGGATAGTCTATGGTTAGACCATTGGGCCAGTACAGTTTGTTGCTTATGATAACAGTCCTCAATTTCCCATCCATGCTGGCCCTCTCAATGCGGGGGTTCCTCCCCCAGTCGGTCCAGAACATCAGGTGAGCACTGCAAAACAAATGCTTGTCTTTTAACACCAGCTGCTTTGATGATGAAAAACAGACAGCATAACGTGCATCACAATCCAAGATTGACACACAGATTTAAAACAAACTTGTTTCTCTGTACGTCACTGACCTGTCCCTTGGGTCCAGCACCAGGGCTCGGGGGTTGGTGACATTTTCACTGACTAATACAGTGCGGTGGGTGCCATCCAGTTTAGACACTTCAATAGTCTCCAAGACATAGTCAGTCCAGTACAGGTTCCTGCCCACCCAGTCCACAGCAAGGCTCTCTGTTACAGTCACTCCACTATCAAATATCTGTCCACAAGAGACTCATTCTTAGTTAAATATGTTTACGGGTGACATGTAAAGCTGGGAATAATACACATAAAAACTTTTAGTGGAATATAACTGCGGTGACAAAAAGGAACAAACCAACTCACCACAGTTCTGTCACTGCCGTTTTTGTTAGCGCTCCAAATTCTGTCCTGGCTTGTGTCGGACCAGTACACACGGTCAGTGACCGAGTCGAAATCTAGGGCCACAACGTTGCGCCCATCTCGAACCAGTGAGCGGACCACATTGGGCTGAGCGGTTATGTCATCTTGAACGATCTGATTTCGACTGGCCACCAGCAAGAACGCCTGACGAGAATCTGGAAACAGACATCAAATCTCTGTTACCTATTTTTCATGTCCATTCTCATGCTAATAAGAGCACTTATCAGCTTTTGCATGTCTACCAAAACTCTACGACAGGACTGTTAAATAGACCCTACTCAAATGGCAGTCCTTGGGGAATGCACTTTTGTCCAAATAATGACCTATTGTATTGGAAACCTTTCAGCGGGTTATCTGTGTGGAAGAGGAGTTCATGTCAGGCACGCTCCCCATAAACAGCCCTTTGTTAGTGATTATGTCCTAATTACGCCAGTGATGGCCAGTGAGTGACATATATGTTATTTGTCTTATCTAAAGAAATCAGAGGAGCAAAGAAAGACAAGGGAGAAGAAAGACAGTGTCAGTCTCGCAGTCTGGGGGCCAAGCTCCCCCTTCATCATAGCTCATTTCTGCCCAACGGCCAGCACAGCAGAGAAAACTGAGATGTGTGCTGTATGTGCAAGTCATCTCGACAACCAAATCAGTGTAGGTCTGATAATTGGCCTATTTCTTATTTTACTGCATTAAATTATATAAATTATAGGTTGTTATTTACAACTACCAGAGCAGCAATATGTTCCATGTACAGAAGGTTTAAGCCATATCCCTCCTCACCCGAGGCCTTGCAGGTACGCTGGTCTGCTTCGAGAGCGTAACCATCCTGGCAGTGGCAGCGGAATGAGCCTCTCTCATTAAAGCAGTGCTGGCTACATAGTCCTGGGGGATTACACTCATCTACATCCTCGCAGGTTTTGGAGTCATTGCTCAGTTGATAACCCACAGGGCATGTGCACTGGGCCCCAAATGGCCCTTGGATACAACCGTGGGTGCAGCCAGCGTTGTTGTCAGAACAGCTCTCCTGATCTGAATAGAAAGCAGGGAAAACACAATTTAGAACCCAAAAATGGAATTTAAACTGAGTAAATGATAACTTGTACAACACAAACACAAAATCTATCAAATTATGCAATTAATATACATGCTCTAATGACAATTAATGAACAACAAAGCACTAACTACTTCAGTAAGTGTCTTTGGAAGTGCTACTCTGAGCCAGAATTACTTTTTATGTATATTTGTGGCAAATTATTGTTACATTTACCACACACTCTACTAACAGTACAATTTTTCTTTGATTATGTTTCGAAACAAATCTATAAATATCAAAATAGGTAATAAAGATATTGCGTTTGTTGAAAATGAATCAAAACTACTTGCAGCATTTCTACCAATGATTGAGAGGTTGTTCCTACCTGGCAAAGGCTCGTCTGAAAGTAGTGAGAAAGGCAAGAAAGGAAAATCACAGATAATTTTCAGGTTAATACAGGTCAAATCACACACATGCATGATTTTAACACAAGAATCCAAAGACAAACAGATAACATTCAACACAAAATGTCCCTCCTGTTTACAGAACACAGGCACAAGAAGAATGTCAAATTAAACTAAATCAATTGAGAGTTGGATTTTGTTTTCATGTGATGTGAAAATTTTATTGAATTTGAGGAGGTCAGCAATCCTCGAAATGTAATAAAACAATCAAGTCTTTCTGCGAGACAAAGAGCATATTCCAGGCTGACTAAGAAAGCAGAGATCAGACTTACTACAGAGAGGAGACTCGTCAGCGCCATTGGGGCAGTCAGGGGTGTTGTCGCACACTGTGGTGAGGTTGATGCACACACTGTGGCCAGGGCACTGCCACTGCCAGCTTGGACATCGGAAAGGCGGTGTGGGACAGTCTCTTTCATCGCTCATGTCCCTGCAGTCGTTGTCCCCATCACAAATCCAGCTGCGTAACACACAGTTTCCATTGTCACAGCGGAAGAGTGAGGAGGGGCAGGTACGAGGCGGGCAGGCATGGTGTTCGTCGCTGCCATCCTCACAGTCTGGATGACCATCACACTCCCAGGTAGACGGCACACAGCTCCCATCTGACTGACACTGGAACTCACTTTCATGGTGGCACATCCCTGGGGGCCTAGTAGCTGAGATACATTAGAAAACACCACAAACAGCATGTTAGCACAGTCCAAATTAGAAAATAATAAAATATGAATGAATGAATAAATATCTAATTAGATATATTAGCAACCTTGTACGTAATTATGGAAGACTGAGTAATACTTCAGTAATATAACCAGTATTTAAATACTTACGACAGCTTTGCTCATCTGAGCGATCACTGCAGTCAAAGACTCCATCACATCGGTAGTAGGAGTTGATACACTGGTGACCAGTGGAGCACTTGAACTCATTCGCAGTGCAGTTGTAGACTGCAAAATCCAGTTGAGTATGTTAAACCTGATATTCAATATTTCTGCAGTTTTGCATGTATGCTGAGCTCAATTGTTGTGCAACACAAGTAATGAGATCAATAAACTAAGAGGCTTAGCAAATGCTTGTTGAATTTTACAGAGCATTCAATTGACCTCTACAACTTTTAGAGCATGTTTAGCTGGTACAAACAGAGTGTGAATGAATGAATGCATGAATGAATACATGAATGACTGAACAAATTAATTCATTCATTATTGGGAAAGGGCGATAAAGCTCCAACTCACAATATCTCCAAGTGAGAAGCTGGGCTGAAGCAGGTTTACAATTAGGTCAAATAGATCTGATCAGCTACTAATTTAATTTGATTTATAAATACAAGCAGAATGAAATTAAACAGATTTTATCAAATATACACTTGCGTAAAAAGACTTGATGTGTGATAAGTAAGCACCAGATGAGATCAGCAACAATATGTATGTCCAGGGAAAACTGCAATCCAGAAAGGTACTCACTGCATCCCTGCTCGTCTGCCCCATCCACACAGTCCCTGTCCCCATCACAGACATAGTTGGGATCTATGCAGCGGTGGTCTGGACACTGAAACTGTCCTGGATGGCATGTGCTTCTCAGATCTGTGATCGCAAATTGTTAGACAACAATATGAAAATTCTTTCTGTACAAGTGCTGGTTTAAAATTTTTAGAGGAAGAAAAACCATGCTTCTATGAGTAGCTTGTAACTGTGTACCACTGGGTCCACAACAGATTCAGTGTACTTACAAATGAATAAATAGGTTTTGAAGTAACCCATTTTCCTATCAGGGAATCTGGCATAGGCACATTGTCCGACATGTTTTGTTTGCCAAACTTTCTTGCAATATTTTCTTTAATAACTTCGTTCTTTCTCCACCTTGTCGGCTTGAAGTTTTCTTTCTGAAATAAAGTTCTGCCACTGCACTGAATTTGGGCTACCGGCCCTGTTTCTGCCTATTTTGTGTTTAGAATTAATAAAACTCTCAAGCAAGTTGATAGCCTCAATCGGGCTACTCACGGCAGTCAGCTTCATCTGAACTGTCCCCGCAGTCGTTATCAGTGTCACAACGCCAGGTATGTGGGATGCAGCGGTGGTTGGCACAGGTAAACTGATTGGCAGGGCACGTTCCAGGCACCCGCGTAGGGCAGTTGTACTCATCGCTGTTATCAAAACAGTCATTGTGCCCGTCACAGCGCCATCCTGCAGGTACACAGTGCTTATTGGCACAGGTGAATGCCGAGGGGGAGCAAGTGGTGTCTGAAAAAAGAGATAATGGTCTTCATTAAATATTGTAATATTAAACAGATTTTTTTTTTAAAACTCAAGGGCATGAAACTGTTTTTTACTCTGGTCAGGTTGGGCCAGTATAATGAACTGGATTTACAACAAAAAAAGCATTACTGTTAATTCCACAGTTGACTTCATCACTGTTGTCATGGCAGTCGTCAACACCATCGCATCTGTAGCTGTTTGGGACGCATTTGCCGTTGCCACAGGAGAAGGAGTTGGCTCCACACTGCAGTGTGGGGGGCTCATTGGAAGGGTCTTCCACACATGTCTGCTGGTTGGGCAACAGCTTCATGCCATACGGACAGCCACACACCCTCTGTGAGTCTGGGGCTGGGAAGCAGAAGTGGCTGCAGTCTCCATTAGGATTTGTCTGCCTGTTGCAGAGGTTGGAACCTGAGAAGGAGAGTGGAGTGTAATTACCAGGAATATGACTGACAAGCGCGAGCCTCAGCTACGCATGAATGGTGGAACAGTGAATAAAGCCACTGACCAATCTGAGAGTTGGTGTTGAAAGACTTGACATGCATGATGTGGCTGATTCCTCTTCTGATAATGACCATTTCCCCACCATCGGTCTTGCGCACACGTACAATGCCACCCAGGCGCCAGTCAGTAAAATATGCATAGCCTTCAAGGGACAGGAGCAAAAGAGCATAACCTCAGTTACTTTATCTTTCATCGCCTGCTGGTAACAGTAATTGCTCTTCTGACATGATCATCACTAAAGCAAGAATGACAAACCACAGTTCAACTCAATGCTAGTGAAATTAACTCTCTCTTCACTTAGATCAAATACATAATTCCCTACTGGAACTTTATACTGTAGGCAGCTTGCTGTCTATGCCAGGGCTTATTACCTTCAAAAATGGTGAGACCAAATGGATGGGAGATCTGGGTTACACGGTCCAAAGAAATCCTGTTCTGTCCATCAAAATTGCTGTGCTCAATTTTGTCAAAGAAGGCATCCACCCAATACAGACGCATTGAGCTGGGTGGAGATCAAAGCAGAGATGAAAGAATTAATGAAAAATTTAATCAATCTTGTAATGAAGAAGGTGTCTATTGTGGGACTGTTCTTTTAGTCTCGTGGCTAAGATGGCTTAGCTAATGGCTAGGATGTTTGACTCACCTCCAGTCAATAGCTAGGCCATTTGGCCAGCCAAGAGTAGTGTTTACAATAGACAGGGCATGTGACCCGTCACCCCAAGCCCTCATAATCTTCGCTGGCCGGTACCAGTCAGTCCAAAAAATATACCTGTCAAAGTAAAATAAACAACACGCATCAATGTCATACTTCAGTCAAAGATTTACCTACTTTGAATACTTTGAAACATCTACTGTACCTGGGTGACAGAAGCCCTATTTATTTAGATTTTATTTTGGATACTTCCACATTATAGAGCTTTTCTGTTTAAGCCAACTTCTTAGTGTTCGCTACAATACTGCCCTTCACGCCGAGCTAATCTCAGCTGTTGGACACAGAGACCTTATGACTTTGAGGCTATTGGAAATAACAGCTTGTTCTAAATAAGGATTCCTTTTATCAGGTGGGGGCTTAATTTGAGGACATTTTTTTGAATGGGTGAGCACATCTTAAGGTGTGTTACCAGACATACATAGTTGGTTTTGCAGAAACTGAAGAAAGCTACAAATCCCAGTTACTTTATCAACAGCTTCATATATTTACTATAACGTCAACACATACAATGAATACCTCTTTTATACTTTTAAGCCATTTAAATATTTTAAAATTCATTTTACTGACTGAAGTGTAATCAATGTAGAACATTCAGCACATGTGGGCTGTAAACTGTCTGAAAGCTCATTTATTCAGATACATTGGGGCAGCATCATGATATAGTGAGTAGGAATATTGCCGCATACAATCACATAGCCATGATTTTGCAGGCAAAGTCTGAATCCCTACATACCTCAAATGTAGTTTTTTATAGTTTTATAGTTGACCCTACATTATCAACATAACCTCTCTGTGGAGGAGTAAAAAGCAAAATATCAATATTTGCTTCAAGGAACAGTCACAAAATATACTATTAATTCTCCGGTCTTATGCTGATTTACCCAATGAGAGGATGCACCACGATGGCCCTCGGGTTGTTGAGGTTACGTATGATGGCTCTCCTGGACTTATCAGCTATCTTCATGACAGATATGCTCCTGTATCGCGGGTCAGTCCAGTAGAGGTTTTTTGAAATCCAGTCGTAAGCCAGGTCCTCCACGCCATCCACTCTATTGGCTGCCAGTACCTCCCTGCCTGTGCAGATCAAAGCAGTCAGACCACCGTTTAACACAGAGATGAAAGAGGAACACATTTAAATAAATAGGCTGTCAGCTTGCATTTTCCCCATGTGGACCGGACAGAAAAAACTAGAGCAGCTCCAAAAACAACATCACTGATCAGAGCAGCGGTGTTTCTTTTTTAGTGTGGTGTGACTGCTCGTGGATTATCACATTAGTAACTGCTTTCCACAGCTGAGGTGATAGTTTTGAAACTAAATATCAAAACTGCTTGGTTAAACATTCTTGATTAGTCTATCCTACTCATTTTCAGGTCATTAGTTTGAGATGCAAGTTGATTCTATGATGCATTTTCCACTGTCCATACTCCTGTCCTCTCCCTCCCCCATAGTACCAGTCAGCCCCATCAGGCACTCCCTTAACTCCCTGTATAAGCCTGGCCGAATCACATGGTAGAGCTCTCTGCTAGGAAAGAAATTATCCAAGGATGTAAGCACAGAGAAAACACTGGAAGCATATTAGCTGCTGACAGTGTTTCATACTCCACACCACACATTTCCTAGCATTATTATGCTATACGCTGTGAATGTGTACAATAATTAGGAAATTCTAAACAATTCAACTAGAGTGACCGACAAGATGCTCACCAGTCCCGTCCACTTTTTGTTTATAGATGATATCTTTGGTTGTGTCTGAGAAGAAGATAGCATCGTCTTCAGCACTAAAATCCACCCCAACAAAGTAGGAAGGTGATCCAGTGACGGGCAGGATGATGTCTTCCTGAGAAGAGAGGTTAAAGGGGATTCCCCTCACGGCCAGCTGGCTGGAGAACAGCAGAAACTGCCTCACAGCTGAAGATAGGAAATCAGAAGACCATATCAAACAAGATGGCCCTTCAAGCCAAAGATATTCAGCCTCACAAAAACATCACGACACAAAAGAAAGGGTTAAACAAGATGAAACCCCTGTGGGTTGCTCTACAGGTGAGTTTTGGGTGAACATCTTTAGAGTGTTAAGTATAATTTTACACTTTAAACCAGGAAACAAACTGAAATTTGTTCAAGTACAGATCACTACTGTTATAAGAGAAATGTTCTCTTACCAAAACATCGCTTGCCATCAGCATGTAGGTCATAACCCATGCGACATTTGCAGCGGTAACCCAGTCCTCCATTGTCACTCCTGTGACTCAGAACACAGATCTGCTCACATCCACCTCTGTCTACACTGCAAGGGTTTGGCACTGGAGACGAAACAACAAAATTCCAGTAACTGGCAAAGTTATATGAAAGGCATCTTTGTATTTATGGCTCTTCCTTTAGAAACAATAGAAGTTACATGGCAAGACATCTGGGTAAACTGACATTAAACTGTAGAATGAAATGTAAGAACTGTGAGTTGCATCAGTACCACTCTGTGGGGCTTACCATGTGGCTGTTTCAGCTGATGTATCACTGCCACTCCGTGTGGAGTCTGAGCTGTACTGTAAACAACTTGAGGACTGCTGTCAGTGAACTTGTTGGCTTTCATCACAGCCATCTTGGTCCAGTCCGTGAAATAGACATTGTGCTCAAACAGACTGATGCCAAATGGGTGTGGGATCACAGAACCTCCATGGACCACTGTTTTCCTATTAAAAAAATGTTGAGAACATTGATTCATTACAATATAAACGCATTTACCTCACAGAATTCTTGGAGGATAGCTTTTATTGCTGTAAATTCAACTAAAATGCTGTGTTATTTTTGAGGAATAACACATGACATATTTACCTATGAAGGCCATCATATGTTGCAGTTTCAATGTAGTCATAGCGACTGTCAACCCAGTAGATGCGCTTGGCCTCGATGTCCAGCGTAATACCAGCTGGCCAGCCCAGTTTACTCCCAATGATGCCATGACGGTTGGTGCCATCCATGAAGGCTCGCTCCAGGCCTGGCTGTCCATTCTGCGCCTCCCAATCTGAGAAGAACATATACCTGTGAAAGGAGGTTAAATGTTTAATCTGCCAGTTTTCTCTGAGCTGGGATCATTACTGCTATGTACAGCTGGGACCACACAAAAAACACGTATTCACTTAAGAAAAAATATAGGACACTTTCCTCTTGTTAATTAAGTCTAGCATCCATGGCATTACATTATGTCCCCAGGTGGGTGGCTGTGCATTTCACCAAAGAGCTGTACATTAATTTACGATAAGCAATTTATCTGTAGCCACCTGGCTCTCCTCCCCCCTTGAACTATACTATTGGATTACAATGAGGGTCATCACTTACATTGCTCCTCACTAATCCACCCAGGGCAATCTGCTAATCTCACACACACCCCCCATTATTCCATGCCAGTGGAGCACGACAGATACTGTATGTAGGGTTTGGGAATGGGTGGTTAGATGAATGAATGGAAACTGGGAGATGTGCTTACCCGACAGTGGGGTCCACCGCTAGTCCTCTAGGGTTTCCGAGGTTTTCAGTGATGAGTGTGACCCGGTTACTTCCATCAAAGTCCACCATGTCAATCCTGTTGACGCTGGCCTCCACCACATACAGTTTATTGTTCACCCAATCCACTGCCAAGTTCTCAGGGTAGTCAACTGATACATTTAAAACCACCTGCATGTTGGAACCGTCCATATCCACGGAAAACACCTGTACACAAAAGATGCCATTGTTGACAGGATATTATCCCTTAGGTGGTCACTGCTTCCAGAAATAAAGGGAAGATATTTAAGGATAAGTTCACATTTTTTCCAAGTGTATCTTAATACAATACTCACATGCCTGTAGGTACATTGGTGTACTGTAGTGCTATTGGTCAATGTAATTGTTCCCCCTGTCCATACTGGCCACAAAGACAAATCGATTTTAATGTAAGTGATTGGAGACAAAATCCACAGTCCTTGTTCTGAGTAAAAATTACTTTTAAAGTTTAGAAGACTTTAGGTTTCAGCAGTGTGAGTTAGACAAATCAAGTCGACATATTTCAAAATTACGGTCTTTTTGTCCTTTTTTGTTTGATGTTTCAATGGACAGTGCTTCCCTGCTGAGCTACTGCAAAGGGACATTAATGCAACGGGGCACTAAAAAGACTGCAACTTTGGAAGATAGCCACCATTTGTCTCACTCATACTGCTGAAACCTCACACTAGAACATAGACCTTGGATTTAGTCCTCCATCACTTAAGAGGGTATGACTCCGTGGCCAGTATGAACAGGTGAAACAATTACAGCGAACAAAAACAATTTCACTGTACATATGGGCATGTGAGTATTGTTTTAGGATAAACTTGAAATAATGTGAACCTATTGTTTAAGAAAGAGGATGATTTAAGAGTAGTCTATGGCAGTCAATAGCTGTCACAGGCATGAATGTAAAGGTAACAATAAGAAACACATTTCAGGAAGTACAAAAGGCAGAGCGAGACATTATTTGTCTCCTTGTCTGATGATTCTGTCATTTCTGTGAAGCCTGTAAAGTGGTGAACCTGCCACTCTACTGATACTATGATGGTACTAGTTTCTCAGAATGGAAGCCTTGGCATGAAGCAGCTGGTTAGGGGGGTACTGCTCTTAGCAGCCCTGCTTCTTTGGAAACCAGATCCAGACGTCTAAAAAGCAGGATTTTCAACTGACCTGTTTAAAGAGAAACTGAAGATGTGGAAATAGCCTGGTAGTTTAACCTTTCTGGTTGCATTCACATGCCCTGTTTGAGCTTTCCCTACTTTTAATCTGACATGCTGCCATGGAGGTGGCTGATACACACAGATGCCCTGTCAGATATGTCCTAGCCTTTCGGCCTACTGGCTCCAGTTCAAACCATTGAGGAGCCACAGCATAGGCCAAACAAAGACGTTTTAGCTGGCCAAAGAATGCATATAGATGGACGATGCCACTGAAAACAAATACAGCATGATTACTTCGAACAAGATCGAGTTACAAAAATTGCACCCTGGTATGTGAACATCATACCAGCCTATCAGACAGGTTTCAAGATTAGGCCATTTGGATTCCATTCCACATCCACTTCCCTTCATTATGACCCAGCCGCAAAGGAGCCAACAGCTATCCCATTATTATAGTATCAACATTTCTGATATTTTAAAGGATAACTGAAAGAATTCAGTCCTGGCCAGCTCCAGTCTAACTGAAGTATTTCCTCAAACAAGAAACTGGTCTACTCCCTGTACACGCTTACCCAGGCATAACAAAATATTTAATCATGGTAATAATATAAGACAAAAAAATTGTCGTAAATATGTATAAATAATATTGGATATGGAAATTGGATAAAAAATACCTTATTCTGAATAGTATCGGTCCAGAAGATCCTATGGAGATTATAATGGAAGTCCACTCCCACTGCAACCCCTCTGTTCTGTGAATGAACCAAAGTGCGCAGACTGTTGCCATGGATGTCACTTATTAGCAGGTCTCTGCCGTTAGAAAATATCAAGGAAGGGACTCCAGCTGCAGAGGAAGCAAAATACAATAAGTTACAAAACACAGCACAAGAAGGTTAGAACCAGAGCCTGATTTGTATCAAAACTGAAGTCACTTATGTAGTATGTATGCTCAACTAAAATATCAGTGGAAATTTACAGAATGATGCAAATCAATTCAGATCCCTGACTCAGACTAATGAAGGTAAGAGTACTTTCTAGCCACTTTTATTACACACTCTTTTCACTAAAGCTAAAGGCAGCGAGGTCAGCCTCTCAGTCAACACTCTTTCTAAGTTCCACAAAGGCAAGAGACTAACTAAAACAACATTCGGTACGCAACAATGCACCAGAAAGAAGTGCAGACGCTCAGTAAAGCAGCCACAGTGGTTGGCAAACAGGAAAGGGGGCTATGCTAATGGGCCTCATTTGGATGGATCATTCACACATTCAAAATCTGAGCATACTGTATGTAAGACAATCTGTTCAGAGAGGAAATGACACCCACTTGAGACATCAGCTCTGCAGTATCTGTGCTGCTCCAGCGTGTAGCCCTCTCGACAGCTGCAGCGATGGGAGCCTATGCGGTCCTCACACAGCTGGTCACACACGCCCCACATCGAACAGTCGTCAAAGTCTTCAGCATGAAATCAAAATCCCAGCAGATGAGGATTAAACACTGATTTCACTTTTAACACATTTTTAAGACAAGGACATAAAGCTGTAATGAAGTGTGAATCAACAAAACGTTCCCATCCTTCCCTCATTTCTTTGAAATTCAGCTATGAGTCCAACCATAGCTTTCTGTGCACTTCTAAATCTTGTAAACCTGATTTGAAATGATTAGGCTCTGGCCAGAATAAGAATTGAGCATCAGTGTTTACATGCACCAAGTTAAGGTCTTATTTGGGTAAAGCTTTTTCAGTGTACTTCTAGTATTCTGTGATTGAATATCTCTGTTGTTAACAGAATGATGACCCACTCTTAGGGAGAAAACCAAAACAAAAAGGTATAAAAAGGTTTTCAGCGCTAGCTACTGCTTATCTCATTTACTGAGCCAAAGTAGATGCTTTCTATTACATGGAAAAGCATTAAACATGGGGGTGATGTAAAGGCAATGAAGGATATATACCTATACATGAGCGACTATTGTTGCTGCTGACAATGTATCCAGAAGGACAAGAGCAGGTCCCTCCATCAGGGGAAGCATGACAACGATGCTCACAGCTCAGAGAGGCACATCTCCAGATACCTGACCAAGACAGAAACCAGATTAATGAATGAATATATTTCAATAGCACAGTTTCTGTTATATTAGATATCTTCATGTGTACATGACACTAGTTGTGTTGGTACTAACTGCAGTTGCGCCCAGCAGTGGTGTTAGTTTCATCCTCTCCCTCGGGACAGTGAGCCGTCCCATCGCACAGCTGATCAATGGGGATACACAGGCCAGAGGATGGACAAGGCCATTCTCCTGGGTAACACTCCTGAGGTATATTATCTGCGGACAAAACAAATTCATAATCTTTGTCTGTGCAGGCTTACACATAGAATATGGGAAAACAAAGTAGGAAAACAGGACAGGACTGTTGGAAACTAAAAAATATTCAGTGTATGAGGTGTTTAATAAGGACAGGCAGCTTTATCTCCACAGGAATGTGGTGCTGATCTTAAGAAAATTGTGACTAGGACTTTATTGTCAGGGAAATTACTGTCACTTTAAATCGATGCAGGGGAGTGGAGCTTTGAGGGGGTCACATGGGGGCTCAGAGGGCTTCTGCAGCCCATCCTCTAAAAACACACACTCTTCACAGCCGTGTGGAGGAATTCTAAAGCCCTTTGGGGGGCTGCGCGATCTTGTGCCACAAAGAGGCATTTGAATAACACACTTAAAGGAGCACAGGCATAGCGTCTTGCTAGCCTGAACCAACCATGGAGACTGGAGATGAATCAGGCTCACACAGAGAGCTCGAGTTGTTACCCATTCTAATGTTCCTTAACCAGCCAAATGCCTAATGTTTCAGGTCCTAACAGTAAAAATGAACTAGTTTTTTAACAACCGGTTTCCAACTATTGTATCCATACCACAGCCTTTTTCGTCTGCATTGTCCTCACAGTCATCCTCTCCATCGCATAGCCAGATTTGGTGGATACAGCGGCCACTGGGGCAGGTAAAGTAGTTCCCTTTACATGTGGGATATGCTGGAGGTGGAGGAGAGAATATTAATACACAGGAAAGATCAGAGACTAAGTTACATGTACATCTATCTGGGTGATAATAGGAGTCATAAGACAGACAGTGGGGTTTGATTAAAAGAGAAGAGAGGCTACATACTGCAGTTTAGCTCATCACTTCGGTCTCCACAATCATCGTCATGGTCACAGACATAGCGATGAGGAACACATACCCCATTATGACACGGGAACAGGCCGGTATTGCAGTGCTGTGCTAAAGAAAACACAACAGAAAAAGAGAAAAAAAGATATATTTGGTGATGATTTCATGCTATGGATGGTATTGCTTTTTTGGCTGCATTTTTTGGAAGGCTCAACAATGACTTCTTGAACCGTTTATCACTAAAATTGACTGGCTTCTTACTGCAATTTGCCTCATCAGAGCCATCGCGGCAGTCAAGTATGTGGTCACATCGTTGGGTCCGGTTGTAGCAGGCCCCATTAGCACACCTCAGCTGGGTACACTCGGGGTAATCTGAAAGATTAAATCATCATCAGGACAATGCTATGCATTCAAATCAGCCTGACAACTGTTTTCTTTTTACCTTTTAAAATGTGAAAAGCTCTGCGAATGGAGACTAAAATTTAACACCACCACCATAACAACAGCAGTCGCCACAGCATTCTTCATGCAATTGTGAGATTACCACAGTGTGTAGTGCTGTGAGTCTACCATGTCGGCACAATAATGGCATAGCAGCTGAACTTCAGCTTGACTAATCCACCAAAGAATCTGCAATCAACCTCTGACAACAAGAAGCATATTGTGGCCCATTCTGTCAGTCAGCGAGCCTCTTAATCTTAACAAATTGATTAAAATGCCACAGGAGCCTGAGATAAAAAAAAAGGAAACCACCCTGGAGAAGACTTACGGCAATCTCTCTCATCAGACCCATCTGAGCAGTCCGCCAGACGGTCACACCGGTATTCTCCTGGGATGCATGCCCCGTTGCTACAGCTAAACTGGCCACTGGTGCACGTCCTCCCAGCTGGGGACACATTGAAGAGTGACTTAGTAGCACTTAGAAAGGTTTGATTCACATAGTTCTTATATGCACGTAAAATTTGATATATTTGTACTGTAGATAAAGGTACTGAACACTCATCTAATTTCTTAACTTCCTCAGTCTCACAGACCCTTTGGCCAGTTCATCTTAAAGATAATATTGTTCAAACCCACATACTTTCATCAACACATCAGGAATATTTCATTTAATGTAAAGGTGCAGCTATAAAAATGACATCCTTGATTTGAATAATGTAATTAAAATAAGTGTGGTATACAGTAGTTTCAGTGAAGCACTGGATCAAGCAGATACTAAATATATATGTGATGAAAAACATTATATTATAGTTTAAGGGCTCAGGTGGTTCAATCTCAACTAATCTGAAAGACAATTGGAATAATGACCATGAAACATTTATAAGCCCCCTGAAGAATTGCTAATAAAGTAAAAATGTACTTACGGCAGTGTTGCCTCTCATCTGAGCCATCCTCACAGTCCTCCTCATCATCACACACCCAAACATCAGGGATACACTCGCCGTCACTCAAACACTGGAAATGACTGTCATCACATGTTACCTGAGCTGTGGGAATACACACAGAGCATTTCATTATTTACAACAGCTGGCTGTAATCCAGTGGCAGAAAGTTACTATGTACATTTGCTCAAGTACAGTACACTTTAGTACAATTTTGAGTTACTTGTGCTTTATTGGAGAGTTTTGATTTTATGCTACTATATACTTCTGCTCCACTAAATTTACAAGGAAAATATTGTACTTTATACTCAATTAAATTTTACAGCACTTAAGTTACTAGTGACTTGTGTATACTAACATTGTACATACAAAACATATAATCCACTTGTAAAATGTGACGGATGCACTGTTATAGATTAAACTAAAGAGGAGTACTTTTAATTTTGAAAGCAGGACTTCAAGGAAAGGATCTGAGGATTTCTTCCACCACTGGAATAATTCAGATTGGAATGACACTCCGATCCAACAAGCATTATACTAAATATCCCAACCCTCTCAGCTACTATGTTGGCCTACAGTGTGATATAATGAGGGACTCACGGCAGTCGTGTTCATCAGAGTCATCCACACAGTCCGATGTGCCGTCACAGTGCCAGTCACCTGGTATACATCGGCCTGTCCCACAGCGGAACTGCCCCAACTCGCATCCTACACACGATTAAAATTGTACACAATTCAGTGCTTGATTTTAAGCTTTTTCTCACATGCTGTCAGAACTTCTATCCACCGTTATTGCTTTCTATCAATGTTTTTATCATTTTATCATTTTAATCTTGATTACATTATTAATATTACTATTATTTAAATATGTCCAAAACTTGTCATCCTGTGTGAGACTTAATAAATTCTTAAATACTCCATATGTAAGAAAAACATGGCATATAAGGTAAGGATGCCTTCCACTGATGAAGCATGTTGTTAACAGCACTGACAAGCCTTGGAGACAAGCGTGCCAGCCATCCCCCCGACAGTTGCACAACCTTCACCGCACTCATCCCGAGCCTCCTTTTGATGTTCTCACTGAGTGGCATCTGTAGAGATAAGGTACCACCACTCTACCTTCTCTGACGTTTTCCAGGAGGAGATTGATTCAGGCAGCATAGTTCAGTGGCAGAGCACTCCATCAGACCCGTCCAAATAGGAATGTGCAATTCTGATTGTCTCTCTGACAGCCTGATTTATGGTGCATGCTGTTCCTGTCCGGTCTGAAATGTAATTGGAATAAATAGTGGTACTGGGTGGTACCGCAACCATTTCAACCCAAATTCTTTGTGAAAAGAGCTGTGAGGTGGTGATTGGCGGTGCACGCTTGGGGTTGGTGGTCTATCTCTGTCCTGTCTTATCCAGCAAACATTTTTCCTTCTTGATCAAAAAGCTTCCTACACTTGCAAAATATTGTGGTTATTTATCTAAAATCAAATGCTGCAATACCCCATAGCTATGGCTCTCCAATTCCACTATAATGGCTTGAAGTTACTAGTTATAAGGAATTATAGAGGCAAGCTGTGAAAAAAATGTTATGCCAACATGTGAGTTTACCTGAGCAAAAAAAGGTCATGTCTTCAAGGTCTTACATGTTTTTAACAAATAAAAATAAATTGCCTAAAAACCAACAGCCTATTGGCTTGATAAATGGTGTGTGAATTAGACGTTGATTGTATTCAGAGTCAAAGGTTTATCATCTCCTTTATGTAATGTTCTCTCTTAAAGATGGATAACTTCCACAACAGTTGTGGGGTCACTGCCTGTGCTACTGCACTAAAAGCCTTGAATACGCTCTGATCAAGAATTCTTGTCTCAGATTAATTAGCCGGCAAACCACCAACCTGCTTTATGACCAACCCAGCAAAACAAGCCGCATATTTAACTCCTTCAGCAGCTATCCAGGAGGCAAACCTTCTTTCCTGCTCAGTTTACTAATGATAAAATTGCTCACAATCTACTCAAAGGGAGCCTTTGTTGCAAGGCAGCGATCCTGGAGGTTTCAGCATCATCTATAGCATGGCAGCAGGGACAAGTGTTGCATACAGTATACGAACTGCTAAGAGATGCGCTCTATTTAACAAAAGTACAATATTTCCCTCAACAATGAAGGGCGCATTCAGTGGATTTAGACAACACTATTGTCTGTACAGGACCACAAAGTTTCAAAAACAGGAAAAAAAAAAGTCTTACTAAACTGAACACCAACAATAAAATGAAATAGCAAAAATGTGCCAAACAAATGAATGAAATACCACTGTCAAAATCTGTTTTGGAAGATGTTTATAGCTGCCATACATTAAGACCTAGGTTGACAACTTAAAACTATGTATGCCAAGGAGAAACCAATCTGCTGGAGGCTTTCAAGTGCAGCCAGTGTTTCCTGACAGTATTACTTCTGGGAAAGGTGACAGATACACTGAAGCTGAACCTTTCAACACCACTATCTCGTGTGAGGGTTCTTCTTACATTCTGAAAAGAACGTCTTCTTTGTGACTTTTCCTTAATACTCCAATTTCTGTGTCTTCAACCTGACAAAGTCACAATTTCACTATGTTAATCAATATTGGAAAAGGTAAATGTCAGGGGGAATGGTGCAAATCTGCTTTTAAGAATGTTTAATCTCAGTCTGAAGTGCTTTTTCCGTGCTTTTTTATTAGTTTTTTGGTGGAGTGTTTCTGTGTAATTTAATGTTTTCCTTTCCCTTCTTTCTAGCCTTGTCTTTTCTAATTAGCAACTTAAACCCACAGCAGGAGAGCGCACCGCACTATCCATGCAGGAAGATAAGGATGCCCTACTATTGCCCAACAAAGAAGAGCAGTAGAGGAATTTTCATTAGAATGAAGCCCCCCATACGCCTTAAACCCTGCTGTGAAATTACAATGGCACAAAAGAGGTGCCAGCAGGGATGCAAACTCATAACTGGAAGTGTCACCCTAAAAAAATCCACTTTGGAGATTGACAGCAGAAAGCAGAGTACAGTAAGGCTTACTTCCTGTGATAAGGTCGAACAAAAGTGGAACATAAGCTCCCCTCTCATGGCCACCCATTAAGAAAACACCTGTCCACTACCACTGAAACATCTCTTTCTTGTCACGTGGGGCGCCTGAAAGATGTCTTCAAGCTTTCATCAATACTGTCTTGTTTTGGCCCAGCCCTCTGCACTCACTGAATGTGCGTGGAGAAAAGTGGAGAGAACGGCTGCTGGCAGCATGAAACGCTGGACCCGTCCATGCTGTCAGAGCGAAGTGCTGCTGCCTGTTTCATATGGAAATCAATGCAGCAGAATGCAGTCAATTGCCAAACAAGTGACTTTGGCTCTTACTGCTACACACAAAACACTGAAAAACCAAGGGGCTTTGGCAGTGGCATGGGAGCAAAAGGAAGGAATAAATGGAGTGAGGAATAAAGCCTCGGTCTGGTTAGAATTGAGGAATACTCAACATGATTTTTGGTACGTGCCTTAACAAAAGCATGAGTGAAAAGAACCATAAATCAAGTTGTCACAATGCAATGAGACAGCCACTGGACAACTAATTTTTCCTCTGTACAGTGAGTCACAGCTCACCGACTGTTTATTGGAGGCTAAACTCCATCCTCAGTGTCTGTAACCTAGACTGAGGGAGCTGCAGGAAAAGAAAGGATTTGCTCTCAATTTGTGCCAACTGTGTTCCTGTTTCTAACGCAGTGTAACTGTTGCACAAGGATTTAGGCTCCTACACCGGAAAGAAGCCAGCATGCGTGAGGTTTAAAGTGCACGTGTTGGCCAAGTTTGTGTGTCTTGAAAAGTTTGAACACAACAGATGGCGTTTTCTAGCAATGTCATTACAGACTCAAACTAAAAATAGGCTTGATCAAATCAAGACAGTCTAGCCCCACACCTGACCAAAATACTAGCAGACTACAATTACATTAACAAACATGTTGTTTGTTTTCATTATTCTGTTTCATATTCCTCCTATGAAATAAAAACTTAATTTCTAACACCATTATAGTTCATACTGTGCACTTCATGGGTTATTAAGATTTCCCTGGCCAATGATTAATGGAGAAAACAACTCAATTTACTGACAAAACATGTCCGGAGCAGCAAAAACAGCAGAGGATAGTTAACAAACCAGCACCGTGAAATCCCCTCAGACTGTCACATTAGCTATTAATGCCAGTGTAAGCATTCTGCAGCAGTATCAAGCCAGAGTGCTGGATAATGTGTTACAGAAGGTCATAGGAAGGAAACAATGATTAAACTAAAGGATTTTTGTGGAGGATCCAGCAGAGATTAGAGAAAGTACCCTGTTCACTAATAGTAAAACTACATAAATAAACCATTTCTAATCTTTCTGAGTATATCGTTAAGTGACACATCTTTCAGTCTGATTCACACACCACCAGATAGCTTTTAGGAAGCACTTGATACTCGGTACAACATGGAATGGTTATCCAAAATTCAGGTTAAGGTTAAATGACTATGAAGTGTATTTAAGCAGTCTACATCACTGTCTGTTAATAGCAACAAATCCAAGCTAATGATCAACGTGAACATGCTGACAAAGTATACTGAGAGTCTGCGGTTTTAGTCAAGTCATCATTTTGTACACCTCAGTTGTCATCAGCTAACTCTCAGCAACAAGTGCCGTGACTGCTGTATTCAAAGGAAATACCAAGTGAATTTTTTGAATGCTACAGTCTCAGTGTCAACACTGTTATACAGTCTTCTTGGTATGGACAATCCACCTTCTTCTATTTTTGTGTGTCTGTTAGCCAGTGAGGAAATATAGGAAAATAGGTCCAGGATATTTCATAATAAATAAATAAGAAAGCTGTAGCCATGACCTTACTCTTGGTACAGTTTTTTCTTAACTCCAAACTGCCCCTTAGGTAGAAATGGTTCCATTCTGCAGCAGCTGCAGTGTAATTAGTTGCTTGATTCACACTAAGGAGCTTACATACTAAGGGTTGAGCAAAAAGAAAGCAGATTACAGTTTGAGAAGCAGGATCTAGCTGGGCTACAAACACAAGAGACAAACACAAGACTGTCATGTATAAAGAGCAGTATCTGAGCACTTTGTCTGTCTCTGTCTTGCATTTGAAAATAGAGTTCTTCCTCGAGCTGGAATCAAGTTTGAATCGGGGGTTCACAGCGTAAAATCTGCTCCACTGAATGAGATTTGTACCAGTAGCTCTCAGTCCTCACAGATTGTCTGTAAGTCACATGCTCTTTTCTGTTACCTAGCAACAGTAAAGCTCAGGCAAAAGTTCCTCAAGAGAACTTCCAATCTGTCTGAGGAAGGCTTTGTGCTCAACCTTTAAAGTAATACTATGTGGTAAAACATTTAGCTCCGGAGCCAGAATTACTTTACCTAGTGGCCACATCAAAATGACTGGAGGAGATTGTGTAGCTCCATTATAAAAGTGGCTTTCTGCATCATCAACAAGATTATTTCCATGTGCTTAGTTCATTTATCCTCTTTAAAGCCCATCAAAACTTGAATTGTTACTCACTGGATGGATACTTTATTTGTCTGTGCTAAAATATATAAAGAGGCATTTTAATTCAGCACAATTCAGCTTAAATTTCCTGGCACAATAACTGGTTTGTTTTGATGAGCAACAAGTGCACTGGCTGAATCACTAGCAGCACAACAACTCTGCAGGTCCTCAATGAATCATTCAGCTGACAGCCTGTGTGGACAGAAAAAAATTAAGAAGGACAAAAAAAATCACACTACTTACCTTCAGAGTGGCACCATCTGACACAGCATATGAAGACGAGAAAGAGTTTAAGTAGCAGTGCTCTCCACATTCTGGCTGGTCCGTCCAGCTCCGCTGTGCAGATGGAGGAGCTGTAGGGACTGGGGCTGGGATGCTGGTGCTTTCTTCTGTCTGTCTTTCTTGGCCCGCTAGTTGATGAAAAGGGGCGTGCACAAAGGCCAGGACAGCCGCTCCCCCAAGCCAGCCTCGGCCCTCCAGATAAATCCCTCTGGCCCTGGAATCTGCATAATGCCATGCAGGTCCGACTTGTCCCGAGTGCCAGTGATTTTTCACTCACAGCGGGCTATCATCACTGTTTATTTGCTCTACACTTGGGAATTAAGGGGGGTGCCCTACGGGGGCTTGGGGGGGAAATAATGATAGGAGTAATTAAAATATAAAACTCCGCTTAACAAAGCTTTAAATTAGGGTGTCCTGAAGGCGAATCACGTAATCTCAATGTCTCTGGTTCGAGACCCTTGTAGCATGTTTTACACACACTTCCCCACACCAAGCTTGATATACGACAAGAAAATTGCAAGTCACTGTAAGAGTGTTTTACATATTACACCAAAGCAAAAAGAAGTGAAAAATGCCGTAAGTTGTCATATTCATTATCAGGTAGCATACTTTAGGTCCCGTAAGAATATTAATATTTCCGAAACATTTCACAGGTGACTTATGAATAAAACAATCAATTCAACGACACTGTCTAATCTAAAAATGAAAAGTGACCCAAAAAAAGACATATTGTCACATACAATGAAGTAACTAAAAATGGACCAAAGTGAAAAGCGGTTTAAGCAACATAAGAAATCCACTGCTTCTTCCACCATGATTTTCAGAGATGGTCCTTACCTTCACGGTGCTGGCGGCTGATCAGAAGCCCAACACCTCCATCATGCGGCCGAGCAGGGGAACCAGCATTTCACCCTCCGCTGCTCCTAAATCAGAGGAGAGGACGGCTCAAAGATGGTTGCCATTAGCGACTGAGCAACTGAAACTTGGAGATGCTTTCCAGAAATATGGAGGCGAGCCTTGAGGTGCGTTTGTCTGTGTAAAGCCTGGAGGAAGCGCTTTACTTTATTTCCTCTCATCATGGCAACTCCACAGAGAAATGCAGAGAACTTCATGAAGGCGGGGGGCAACACGACGGAGGTATGTAAAAGTTACAAAAACGATAAATCTGAGAGTCTGCATAAGTTAGTGTCAAACTAAATGCTAGTTTAGCTAACTTGCTAGTTACATACACTTCAAATTTAATGTCAACTTATCTTACTTGCGCCACTGTCACACTATCTTATATTACATACAGTAGTATTAAAATGATTTTAAGTCTTTGAATGAACTTGAAACTTGCCCCATAAAGCTAAATTAGCTTGGTAAAATAAAGTTACAAAACGGTAAAGTAAGCTAGCAACCGTTAACTGTCCAAACGTTACTGTCTCGCGCTCGTCTTCAGAGACCTCAATGCCAACCGCCCACAGTGTTGTGCTCCCTCAGATGTGTGATAATGCAGCTACTTTCCTCTAAAAGTAGCTGATTTATAGATATTTTTGAGTTTGTTCATGTAAATTAAGTAGCTAAATTAACCCCAGTAATGTATGCTAAGTTTTTGACAGTAAGTGTAACTTTATTTAGTGTTAAGTATTTCCATTAGGGCTGCAATTATCGATTAATCTGTCGATCATTTTTCGATTAATCAATTAGTTGTTTGGTTCTTAAAATGTCAGAAAAGGGTGAAAAATGTTTCCCAAAGCCCAAGGTGACGTCCTCAAATGTCTTGTTTTGTCCACAACCCAAAGATATTCAGTTTACTGTCATAGGGGACTAAAGAAACCAGAAAATATTCACATTTGAGAAGCAGAAATCAGAGAATTTGGACACTTTTTCTTAAAAAAATGACTCAAAACGATTAATTGATTATCAAAATAGTTGCCGATTAATTTAGTAGTTGACAACTAATTGATTAATCGACTAATCGTTGCAGCTCTAATTACCATTTTATTCTACTTTATACAACTATAGCGTTATTACTCCACTAATATTTCAGGGAAATATTGTACTTTCTACTCCACTACATTTATTTGACAAGCTTTATCTGACAACATTCTTCTATACAAAATATGATATCTTTAAATATAGTGTATTACTTGTATTTGAACTACCCAACTGTATATAAAGTAGAAAAGAAAAGTAGTCAGTGCATCACTAACTTAATAACAATCCAGTGATACATAAAATTATACCAATGACAGAAACTTTTCTGCCTCCGTAATGAGTACTTTTACTTTTGATACTTAATATACTTAGTATATTAAAATATATTTAGCTGATGATACTTCTGTACTTACTGTAAAAATTTTAATGTAGGTGACTTTTACTTGAATTATTTTTACATTGTAGTTTTGTTGCTGTAAAGTATCTGAATAGTTCTTCCACCACTTCCTATAAAAAATATGACTACCATTGAGGTTATGCCCCTTTGACTGTCTAAATTAAAGCCCAATCAATTAATCGACCAGCACAATATATTAGCCGATATTGGCTTATTGTAGATGTATCGGCATTGGCATATACATTGTTATGTCACCTGATGAGTAACAAGAATTTGCAAGTATAGCAATGACCCAAAAAATTAGAGATAGTTTAAAAACAGTGTCATCATTGCATAATTTGTCCACCAGAGAGCACTTGAAGTTTATTTTTCAAGTGTAAAATGTCTTTGGTTCATATCTTGATCTCAATTCGCTCCACCAATGTATCATCATCACATTTTTTTTAACTCTTATACATTGATATCAGTGTCAGCCTCAAAAATCTTTACTAAGAAGCTGCTGAAAACACCTGTGTGTTATGTTTTAACACAGGGCTTTTCACCTGGTTCCCAGCATATGGACAGTATTCAGAAGTCACTGGAGAAACTTCGAAGCCTTTCTGCGGAGGATACAACAGAGGTGCTGCGGTCCAGGATAGATGAACAGTCAAGTCTAATCCTCATACTGAAACAGAGAGCAGATGAGGTGCTTCTTCGATGTCAAGCCCTAGAAAAAATCAACACGGAGCTGGAGGGCCGAGTAACAGACTGCCAGAAAGAACTGGACAGCGAAAGAAAGAAAGCAGAGCTATTAGAGAAGAGATTTATGGATTTAGCTGCCAACAATCAAGCGATTATTGCTTTTATGGACGAGCACAAAAATGAGAATACCCAGTTAAAGTTGGAAAACAAACAGCTCCAGTCAGAAAATGAAACACTTTTCTCCCAAAAACTACAAGATAAAGAAGTGTTTGTTCAAAAACTGATGCAAGAAATCAAACACCTAACGGAGAAATTCACAAATAAGGAAAATGAATATCGGTAAGAAGAAGAATCAGTGTCAGTCATTAATAGTGTTGAAAGATCAATCTATTGGTCAATCGACATGAAGTTAATCAAAAGCATAATCTTTTCATCTTATAGGTAATTAATCCAGTAAAACTTCCAAACATTCCCTGGTTTTCAGCTTGTAAATTGTGATGATTTGCTGTTCTTCTCTGTGTTATTCTAAATTGAATATCTTTGCTGTATGTCTTTGTTTAAGGGAGAAACTAGCTGGATGCCAGTCAAAACTCCTGGAACAAGCAACTCAGCATCAAGACATGGAGGCATCGTTACGTGATGAATTGCATGATGCTCAGCAACAGCAAAGAGAGGCTGTAGAGCTGTGCAAAGGTGGGTAGTCAACGTTTTTATCATTCCCTGAAGTGCTGCAAAATACAAGCACTCATAAACTTGTGGGCTTCTCTCCGTGATCAGACCTTAAACTGAAGCTACAAAAGGCTGTAGAAGAGCACACTTTGAAGGAAATCAACATGAGAGAAAGCATAACAAGCCTCACCAAAGAGAAGGAGAAATTGCTGCATCTGTCGATGGAACGAGGCAAAGTAATACAGGTGACTGAAAGAGTATTTGTTCTCCTCAATAAAAATTACAGCTCTGCACAGATGAACCAATTACTTCATGTACATATAAATTGGTATTAAATACAGGAGAAACAAGAGGAAATCCAGCAGCTGGAGACAAAATGGAAAGAAGAGAAAAAAACCCGGGCCAAAGCAGAGGACAGGTAAATTGTGCATCAACAACACACTGCTGCTGCTGCTTTAAGAAAAATCCTGAAGTATAACAAGTGTTGTCGCCGTCTTATTTGTCCCTGACCTTGCCTCAGGTTTGAACAGGAAGCAGAAGCTGTTAATGCAGATGAAAAAGTGAAGTATCTCCAGTCTGCTCTTGATGAATCCATGACAAAATATAGGAAGTTCAAAAAGGTTTGTTGAAATCTGCAATATTTAACAGTGTAATTGACAGTGGCCCATATATGGCTGAGAACATGCTCAACATATTTTCTTCTGTCATTATTCTACAGGATTTTGAAGCCTTCAAAGAACACAGCACCAACCTCCTTACACAAGAAAGGGAGCTAAATAAGAAACTTCGCCACATGATGGGCTAAACTTTAGCATTATGTAAGTGTGATGTTTTCTTACCAATGTTTTCATTAAAACAAATCATTTTCACTGAGAATGTCTGGTCCCTGATAGTGCCAACAATGAAACAAACAAACAAACAAAAATACGTATATATCACAATGTTATTTTTAATTTCATCTTCACCTTTCCAGAGATATGGAACGACAACACAACATACTTAGCATGACATGTAAGAAGTTCCTCAAATAGAAATGATACTGTACAAATCTCATAAAACCTTACAGACAAATCACTTAAGAATGCTCCTCGGCCAGTTTCTCAGCCTTTTGGACTACTTCTTCAATGGGTCCCACCATGTAGAAAGCTTGCTCTGGCAGGGCATCATATTCACCTGGAAGAGAGAAAAGAACAACCGTTACCATCACATTTCCATGAAGTTCATCCCATTTAGAAATGTTTTAACCTTAGCATAGCACTTTACCTCCTAGAATGCTCTGGAAGCCTTTGATTGTTTCCTTAAGAGGCACCAGCTTTCCCATGTGGCCGGTAAAGACTTCTGCTACCTGGAAGGGCTGCGACAAGAAACGCTGGATCTTACGAGCGCGAGCTACAGTCAGCTTATCTTCCTCAGACAATTCATCCATACCCAGGATAGCAATGATGTCCTGCAATGACTTGTAGTCCTAAAAAAAGATAAAGTTTTGTTTTAGTTTTTGGATTGCAGATATTGTTGAAAGCCATTCTTAATTCATTAGCATGAAACATAAGACTTGCCTGAAGAATCTTCTGCACGCCACGAGCAACATCGTAGTGTTCGGCCCCAACAATGTTGGGGTCCATGATGCGGGAGGTGGAATCCAGAGGGTCCACAGCAGGATAGATACCAAGCTCAGCAATAGCACGGGACAGCACAGTTGTGGCATCCAAGTGAGCAAAGGTTGTGGCAGGAGCAGGGTCCGTTAAGTCATCAGCAGGCACATAGATAGCCTGTAACAAAGTGAACAATTTTAGTGTAAGCAATCAGGAGAAAAGAGAGTGTGTTGACATATGATTAGCATCTTGTGTCATCTCACTTGTACTGAGGTGATGGAGCCCTTCTTGGTGGTGGTAATTCTCTCCTGCATTGTGCCCATGTCAGTGGCCAAGGTAGGCTGGTAACCCACAGCAGAGGGGATACGACCCAACAGGGCAGACACCTGAAGGACAATGACACAAATATTAAGACGCAACATATATATATACGCAACATATATATATATACACATACACATATATATATATATATATACACATATATATATACATATACATATATATATATATATATATATATATATATATATATATACACATATATTGTTTTGTTGATGATATCTGCAAATAATGAAAAATCTCTATTTGGCTTTTCGGACCTCTGATCCGGCCTGGGTGAACCTAAAGATGTTGTCAATAAAGAGAAGCACGTCCTGTCCCTCCTGATCACGGAAGTATTCGGCAACAGTCAGACCGGTAAGAGCGACTCTGGCACGGGCACCCGGGGGCTCGTTCATTTGACCGTACACCAGCGCTACCTGACAACATAAAGACAAGAATCACCCGGGGAGTTTAGCACGAGTTTACACTTAATATGTGTAACATGCTGTGCTAAAGTAAATGTAACTCGTTGAGGGTGTCACCTTTGAGGTTGTGTCCTTCAGGTTAATGACACCAGACTCAATCATTTCATGATACAAGTCATTTCCCTCACGGGTTCGCTCTCCCACTCCAGCAAACACAGAGTAGCCACCATGAGCCTTGGCCACGTTGTTGATCAGTTCCATAATCAACACAGTCTTGCCAACACCAGCACCGCCAAACAGACCTGAAGGAACACAACATGCACAATAATTCGTTCATGATATGCATGTATGAAAACGTGAGGGCAGACAAAAATAAATAAATCTAGGGTGTCAAATCATCCACCAACCGATCTTTCCACCCTTTGCGTAGGGGGCCAGCAGATCTACCACTTTGATGCCAGTGACCAGGATCTCCTGCTCCACGCTCATGTCTGTGAACTCAGGGGCTTCAGCATGAATAGGAGCAGTTCTGCAAGATAAGAGTTGTTTTTAACTAAACTGTTGAAAGGATAAGGCTGGCGAAATCCTCATTTCTTAATTGTCAACAAATCCTATGAAAAGACCCCAACCAGCAAAATGAATAGGCCCCCACAAACACACTCTTTACTCCTGTTGGAGTAACGTTTACTAAAAGCTACAGTCCCTCCAGCTGTTTTAGGAAATGACTTGGCTTTTGTTAGTGAAACTATATTTGCATTTGTATAGGTGTATGTCCTCAGTTGGAACAAATAGGCTTGCAGCTGCCACAGACAGGGTTGGGAAATCAAGAAGTACTGAGAGACAGACTTAACACATTGTTGATTTTGGTCTTTTCATGGGATTCGTTGACAACAAGAAAAATACAGAACTCCAGCATCATGATCATCTCCTCAACACTTACTGTTTGGTACTAATTGGACCCCTCTCATCAATGGGTTCTCCAATGACATTCATGATCCTGCCCAAGGTCTCTGGGCCTACAGGGATCCTGATGGGGGCTCCGGTGTCCAGAACCTTCTGACCACGGACCAGACCTTCTGTGCCATCCATGGCGATCGTCCTGACTGTGTTTTCACCTGAAGAAACACACGAGGAGAGCCAGTAAAGACACGGTTTGAATGTCATAACAGACATCCAAACACTGATTTGCTGGGCAATCTTTCACACTGACCCAGATGCTGTGCCACCTCAAGCACCAGCCTGCTGTCACGGCCAAGCACCTCCAGTGCATTGAGAATAGGAGGCAGGCCTTCATCAAACTGGACGTCCACCACAGCACCAATCACAGCCACAATGCGGCCGTTGGCCAGTGCTGCCTGAGCAGCTGGGGCAGCGTAACCCCTGCCTGACAGGACAATGACAGAAAAAGGACAATGACATTAATGGCAACATATTAAAAGTGAATTCATATGTGATAGCTGCAACTAGATCTGAGAAATCAAAACATCTTACAGAGAATAAACAAGGATTAACATATGCACGTGAGATATTAAATCTACAAGACAAATAAGCTAACTTAAAATATATTTCCACATTTTGGTGCTTCAGGATAGCATTGCCCACATGTTGTTGACACTGAAACTCACAGGCTGAAAAGTTCAAACAGGCAGTGTGTGAAACTGACTTCTACTGAGTGACTTGGAAAGGTCATTGATTGGAGACAGTGAGCCAAGACATGACCGGAGCTATAACGTCTAATCGAAGCAACAATATGACCAAATAACTACTCATCTCTTATTTTAACTGCTTTAATTGAATAAAAACTCTACTGATCGCAAATGAATGGAGACACTTCATAGTAAAGATGAGGCCTGACCCACTGAGCATGCACCCATTAGCGCTAAAGACAAGCCAAAGGACATATAATGCTGAAAGTCGGTGCGTGTTGAAAAAGTGTATTGACTCACTCGAGGAAAGAGCCGCATGTCTCCCGCTGATTGTCTTCAGGGAGTTGATCCCCGGCTTCAAAGCCTGCAGAGCCCCGCTGCAGCACCGTCCCACTGCACCCAACATGGTTAAGATGGCTGAAGGTGAAGGCACACTCACAGCCAGGGGCGAACTGCTGAACCCAACAGCCTGTCTGAGCATGCGTGGTCTGACGTGTTTTTATCAACCCTTACTTACCGGAAGGGGGCAGCACAAACACGTCTAGCAGGATTTCCCTGATTTCTGGTTCTGCTGTTGCTGCAGCAGTAGTGTTCATCTATTTCATGACAGATTTACATTATAATAACTGTGTAAAGGAAAACCATCCTAGTATCACTCAAAAAACCACTGCACTGAATTAAATTAATGCTAATTTTATATCCTTAAGCATTTTGTAGCTGTTCATTTAACATACTGTGGATTGGACACCTTTATATTCTACCCTTCTATGACAGAGGACCAGAGCGTGCAGTTCATGTGTTTTCTAACCATCCCTCCCATTGCAGCATTTGCAATACTGTCACACAACTGCTCATATGGCATCATTTACATACATAATTTTATGATCAGACTTCATATGAAGATAGTTATGATGAAAAAAAATAGCACTTAGCAGGAACATTCAAAAAGTAGAAAGTAGGCTATCTTTCTGTCTATAGAAACAGTGTATTCACATTTGTTTGAGATTTGGTCAATCAGATCATCTGTAAAACCTAACTTTGGTGGGAAATTCTTCCACGAATCTGAATCCATACATCAGATTTACACTCTGATCTTCAGTGCAGGATCCAGACCCACAGAGTTTTATGTGAGGATGTACATCAGTGATATGATTCAGCATTCATTTCTAAGAATGATTTCCTACAATCAAAACCAGTAAATTATGACTATTTACTGATTACTAGTTCTGCAAATATATTATAGACTTTATTTTTACAACTTCTCAAGCCTGAACAAACCTACTCACAGTCTGATGAGTTCAATTAAAATTGTGAATTGCAATATATATATATATAACACTCACTGGACAAACAAAGAACTTTATTCTGTATGACAATCACCATTTTAGATTTTCCATTCCTATTTCCTGGACCTAAACTACTCTAATCCTTGTCTACCATTTACAAAATGATTTATTTGATATACTGTATGCACAGGTAGCTGAACCCAACAATTACTTTATCACTTTTTAGATGTCATTCAGTTAATTTAAAAGTATATCACCTTGATTCAATTGGTGTATCTGAAAGCTGTTTTCCCACTTTATTTTATATGGCCTGTAATACTGTCGTAGTTATTGTCTCTTCAGTATAGTGATGTTTTATCACAGGTTTGAAATGTTAAATTTGAAAACAGTTCTGAGCTAATGCAATCACTAGTAGTCTCAAACACAATGGGGAACGTAAACAGAAGCATTCAGTCATGTACATGTCATGTCATTCAGTACAGGAAAGACAACCTGACTTTACAATAATTTTCACAAATGTTGCTGCAGCATTTAGGACCACTATGAATGGTTGTCATTCATCATAGAGCAAAGTGACGGGGTGGATTTTGCCAAGCCATCATTCAGTGCAACATTCCTTTGTGTCAGAGAGTCTCCTCTAATTACTTCTTGCCTGGAGCTTTGCAACACAAAGCCTCCTCACCTCAAGCACAGCCGGCAGAAAGCTCCATGAATCCTCGGCCAGTCTGCACAAGACCAGCCCCATCTTCAAAACCACACGAGGACGAGTACGCTAAAAGGTCACCCCTGCCAGTGAATGGTCAGATGGTCATCTTGTAGGGATGGAAGGTGAAGTACCACCTACAGCTTCCAGTTATTTACTTTCTGAAAGATATATTGCATGTCACTCGCCTACTGGTTGCAACCCGCCTGTTCATAAAAGTAGAATTAAAGGAAACAAATCACAATCGCCAACAAAAGGTGTTCTAAATCTACTATATACTCATTGTTTGAGGTTACTGGGAGGCCCTGATTGCTCGTACTAGCTGCTACATTAGAGATGTTTCACATTCACACTAAGAAGCTGCCCAGTTAATGTCCTAATTATGGTTGCCCATTCATCCCAAGTGTGGTGACTCTTTTTGAAGAAATGTTTGGTATTGATGTTCTAAGAGGGGAGTTCGCATACATTGCTCATACTACTCTCTGGGTGTTGTAGAGCTTTTGTCCTTTGCTAACTGCAATAAAGTTAGGCCATTTTCATCGATTGGTCTTGTTGACAGTACTGTGTTCATCCACTGTTTCTGAAGTAAAACAGAACAGGATACAATGCCCCCTTTTCTAGCATCTCTATACTAGTTGCCATTGCTTGGTAATTTTAAAATTAATTTAGAAAATCTCAGACCTTTTAACCCTTTTTCCTCAGGCAGGGTTGTTATGGTCATTCCAAAGTCCAGGGCAGAGACCAAAGGTGACCAGGCCTTTGCCATTAGAGCCTCTAAATTTTAAAACCCCCTACCTGTGGAATTTATTCTGGCATCAATGCCACTTTTTATATCACCTCTTAAAAAACGCTTTTAACCCAGTTTTATTGTTGCAGTTTTGCCTAAGTGCTTTTTTATTCTGATGTTTTATTGTTAACCTTACTGTAGTTTATATCCAACATTTACTGACTTAATTAACAGATTTTTGAAGATGGATATTCAAAAAAATACTGTTGACTCTATGCCAAATTCTTGTTTTGTATTACCATCCCACACATCCCTGCTCACCATGGTCGAAACAAACTGCTTTAAACCAACATTATCCAAGGCTCACCTCACAAAATTCAGTCTGTTACATCATCACAGACATTTCATCCTCTCACAGCAAATAGATAATAAGCAGTATTAAGCCATTAATCTAACTATTTAACTGTATTGTGAGTTTAAAAAAAAAAAGTGTAAATATGCATAAGTACTGATGTATCTATCAAATATTTTTGCTGGCAGTTAAAAAAGTTCTTTTTTCAATAAAAACAAGAGAAAGTGTGACAAATGCACTAACATGCAATTGCAATTAAATGCAATAACTATAATTCTGTGGTATTTATAAATGAGTTACCCCTCCAGTAAACTTGTACATCTACAGTTGATCATACTTGTAAAATACAAATTTCAGCAAACACGCACAAGGTTGCTTCACTGTTGCAAACACATCCCAGCAGAACTTCCCCTGCCCTGAGGGCAGAGTGGGAGTCTCAGCAAGGCTTCATGGGATCTGGTCTGTCGGTGCCTCCTTATAAAAGAGGAGTGTCTCAGGGTCTCTCACTCTCTGCTCCACAGAATGACTGACACTGCTGCTGCTGCTGCTGTTGCTGCTTCTGCACAATCAAAGAGCTAACTGGAGCACACTGTGAACTTTTGCTGTTCCTGCTACCTTTCTCAAGTCTGCATTTTGGGCTGCACTCAAAATAGGACACTGAAATACTAGAAATTGCAGCAATTCCAAAGGAGGTTGGACTGTGAGTTGAAGTGAAGCCAATTGCTCAGTTATTCCTAGATTATATTCCACTTTCAAAACAAAATGATGTTCAACAATTTAGTTGTGACGTGTAACCTCAAACTGTTCTGAAATGTTCTTAAACTTAGCAGATAAAATGTATGGATGCACAGACTGATTTGATGCAAAAAGTACTTTTGTGGACAGTAACATTGATCGATTTTGAATTGTTGTTGCTATTTTTATCTATAGTTGGGACAAGGATGCTCCCCTCCTTTACGTCAGTGCTGCTGGTCACAGCACTGACCGGTGTCTGGACCCAAGACTTTTATGACGAGAGGAAAACTAACAAGAAATCCAAGGCCAAACCTCTGGCTGCAAATATTCATGACGGACAAGGTAAGAAAATGAATGAAAATATTTTTATTCTCATATCAAGAACAGTCTTCCTGGTGCAGGAAATTCATCATCATGTTGCTGCAGTTTTATAGTCAGTCTAAAAGTGTTTTGTGTGTGTATGCTTTATTTTGCTTAATCCACCTATTACAGCACCAACAAATTATAAGCCTGAACTTGCTCGTGTCTTACTCTGATTGTACTAATCTACAGTTTTCCTCCTCTGTGTGAAGACATATAGATTTGTAAGAAAAAAGTGCATAATTTTGACATAAAGTTAAATCAAAATCTAGTCAGTCACTTAGTGAATAACACTTGTAAAACATGTTGTATTGCCAATAGAGAGTCCCTCATCCTGTTCTGTGTGTACGCAGCCATCCTAGATGAGGACTGTAGCTTGGAGCTGTCCTTCCTGTTGGACAGCTCTGAGAGTGCCAAGGACAACCATGAGCAGGAAAAGCAGTTTGCTATGAACTTGGTGGACAGGCTCCAAGGGGTACGGCTGCAGACCGGCCGCAGCTTGAGCTTGAGGGTCGCTCTGCTGCAGTACAGCAGTCATGTTATCACAGAGCAAACCTTCAGAGACTGGAGGGGCACAGAGAACTTCAAGACCCGTATAGCTCCCATCATCTACATTGGGCACGGCACCTACACCACCTACGCCATCACCAACATGACCAAGATCTACCTGGAGGAATCCAGCCACGGCAGCATCAAAGTAGCCGTGCTGCTCACAGATGGTATTTCCCACCCGAGGAACCCTGACATTTTCTCTGCTGTTGCTGATGCCAAGAACCAGGGCATCAAATTCTTCACTTTGGGCATCACACGGGCAGCCAACGAGCCAGCCAACGTAGCCCAACTCCGTCTGCTCGCCAGCCCCCCGGCCTCCCACTTCCTCCATAATTTACAGGACGAAGACATTGTTGAAAAAATCGTCACTAAGATTGTGAGTATAATACCTTGTCTTTCAGCAGACAACACTGAGAAGAAAAGTCGTGTGTTTGCTTTGAATAAGCATCTATTCAGAGTTGACACATGGACAGGCTTGTTCAGGTATTCGTATAGAGATGGAATGATGGCAATGACAGCTCTGGATAATAAGGTTTTTACACAGCTTTAGAAAAATACTGCTTGACATCTGCATGAGCATATCCCCTAGGATTTTCTTTGTCTTGCAACCTGACATTACATTCCTTTTTTAACAGTGATATTCTCTATACATTAACACAGGTCTTGCATTTAGACATTTATTTATTGCACCGGGACTCCTCTGTCACTGGCTTTAACTCATCGTTCTTAAAGAACTTAAGAAGTTGATCTTAACGTTGAAGTATTCAGGGATGTTATTTGGCTTTATCAGTTTTTCGTCTTTCAATTTTAAGTGCTTGTACCATTGGTTTTCCAAAACTCCTGTTTGTATGAAGTGGTGTTATAGGCATTGATTGTGCTACATTAAATGATCGTAACAAATCTTCATCACCAAAGACTGAACAAATCTCATTAGGGACTGCACTGTTGCTACAATTCAAATTCTGTCGGATATTAACTGTTTATCTTTTGTTTGGTTTTCTTTGCAGACTGGCTTGGCTGATGAAGGAGTAAGTATTATTACAGTTAGACAACTCATATACAGAATCTTTTGACATTTGATAATGTGTAATTAGGTGAAGGTGCCCATTTTGACTGTATAGAATTACATTCATGACAGCTTAGCAAACATGTCTCTTTTTTTGAAGTGCCCTCTGGCTCAGAGATGTGCTTGTGAGAAAGGAGAGAGGGGGCCAAGCGGGCCTGCGGTGAGTATTTAGCCTCATACTTTTCCAAATATCCCACAACCAAAGACCAGTTTCCTTTGAAGTGTCACAAGTCAGTTTGTCAGAAGGAAGGATTCCTGAAATCTTGTGCAGAGAAATATAACATGATCCACGTATTTTAGGAATGGTAATTGTACAGTTTTGAACAATCAGGATAATTACTTGCTTTTTCCCCCCCCCAGTATAGCTTACAGGCATTTTCATAAGCAGAGTAAGTGGATAGGTGGTCCTGTCCCACATTCTAAAAGCAAATCTATGGCAACAGGAAAAGGAGGGGAGAGACTGTGGTCTGATACCCAGAGAAATATGTTTGTTTGTGAGTCTGTCTGCCCAGTCGCAGCCAGTTATTGTGCATTTTTCATGTAACATAAGATGTCCTCCATGGAAACCAGAGGCACCACATTTAGAGCTCCACTCCCTATAAAACTGGACCTTTGGCCACCATAAATCTCACATACAACCCCTACTGCCACAGTCAGTTACACAGGGACGGAGAGACCGCAGTATAGAGCCCCAGATATTACACATAATTTCAGTGTGATGCTAGAAGAAGATGATCCCACCCGCTCTAGACACCCACTCACACATTTCCACTCATATGCAAACTGCAAATCAAGCCCCTCTCCTCCTCAGATAATGGACAGCTCAGGTAATGTCAAGCTTTCCAGCAACCTCGCATATAATCGTGTTGCAGACAGACAGCTGCACGGCCATTATCCAGGTGCTTTCTCCTCTGAGAGATTCTTCAAATTCTTACACTCAGACTAAGAGGCTCTCATAATTGCTCTCATTAGTTTAATGGTCACAAACTAGCGATTTCTGGTGGATAGCAACTGACACACGCTGTCCAGGTGCAACTCAAGACAATGACCCCTGGCCCTGTGGACAAGACACCTCATGCCCACCTGTGGCTTCAACTGTCATACACCCCTCACATCCGTGAGCACATATATAACACACATTCAGACAACAGCCCAGTTACCTTTTTCGCCCTGTGTCTTTCTCAAACAATGCCTGTCCAGAGAAAAAAAATATATTTTATTGCACAGCAAGAAGAGAGTAACATGTCAGTGGAATAAACTTTGTTTCATTCTCCAGGGGAAAAAAGGTCGCCCAGGAGATGATGGAGCCCCCGGGCTTAAAGGGCAAAAGGTGTGTACTGTTTGATGGACATATGAACTTTGAATTTCTAAGCTGGAGGGCTTATACTTCCTGAGTGCTCCACACCTAAATTCTGTTTTTCGATTTTGGAAAAAAAGTTGTCAGGCTTCCTGAACTGAGTCGTCCAATATCTCTAAGTTGTCAAGTATTTGGTAAAAATTGGTAAAAACTGAATGTTTATAATCCCATAGTAAACAGTGGTTCATATGGAAAGTATGACTGATTCGTTATTATCTGATTATGTCTATCTGATTATCATTTATAAAGTAATTTGTGACAGATATGTAATTTTTTAGGAATGACATTAGTTAAAGTATTTTGTTTTTAAGACAAAAATATTTGCTTATAAAATAAAACTTGATCTACTGCATTGCACACGGAACTTATCCAAGAGGTCATGAGGATAAAAAGAAACCATCATCTGTATCATTACAATATCAATGTATCAACAGTATCAGTGAATACGTAATTTATTGTCCAAAAGTCCAAAAGGATAGTGATGGTATTAGTATTAGTAGATAAGTATTAGGATGCACTCAAGTGACAAACTCTATAGTGCTCTTGAAGAAAAAAGTGGTTCAAAGCTATGAATTTATTCTAAAAGCAAACTCAGGCATATGTGTAATGAATCTAACTGATATTACTATCTGTGTTAAATGTTCAGTTGATTGCCTCTTAATGATACAAAACAGTTTCTGTTATCACCCGTAACTTTTCTTCTTTCTCTTCACTCATCTCCTGTGGAGTACCACGAGGTTTGATTTTAGACCCTATGTTATTCTCTTTATATGTTCCCATTGGGCTCTATTTTTAGAAAACACTTATCACTATCACACTGATGATATGTATTTGTACCTTCCCTTAAAAACTGGTGATGACCATTGATGACCAAGTTCTTGGAGATTGCTTTAGAGATTGGTTGCATTGATAAACATGTTCTGGTCAGGTTCTAATTTATGGTTCTTCAGACTCCAATAGTGGTTTAACAAGCATTTTTGGGCTTTTATCCTTAAATGTGCATACCATATACATGCCTGATATGTCGTCATACTTCTATTTCTATTTCTTATTTCTTTACATCTTGGCTGTTGTAAAAATAAAATTCAGCGGGAGTTAGCCCGCCTGTGTTAGCCTTCATTCACTGGCTACCAATCAAATATAGGACTGATTCTAAGGTCCTTTCATGTGTTTTTTAAGTTCTGCATATTGTGGCACCCATTTATATTTCTGACCACCTCCACTCCTATTCCACGTCCGCACCTCTAATCTAGCAATGATCGATCATTTGCCATTGCTGCGCCAAGCCTGTTTTATAGTTTACCAGCACACCCCTTCTATTGGCTTTTTTAAAGTCTGCCTATTACCCATCTCTTGGCTTAGTGTTTATGGCTATACAAATGTTAATCTGGCTTCATGACTTCTTATTCTGTCCATTTTATAGCTTGAGTTTCTGTGTACTGCTCTCTTATAATTTTTTGTACTTTTAGCATTTGTTGTTAAAATATGCTCTGTGTTGTAAATGATATTGACTAGTCATGAAATAGTAATTTATTCAACATCAACTCAAATTCATTTTATGTTTGGGGCTTATAGGGCTTATTCATAGTAATTTTAAAATGTGTTATTAGTCCATTAATGTTGTTGTTACAGTAGGTGACACTTTGGTTTAATTAGTTAAAATAATTTCTTTGTTTTCTAAACTTGCTTATACCTGCAATGTCAGATTGACAGTTTATTTAGTGTTAAGATATGTACTTTACAGTAGCTTGGATAAACTCTTATTAATTGATATAATGAGTCAGTGTACCTTCTGTCATATCAGGGTGAAGCAGGACTAAGTGGTCTACCCGGGCGAGAGGGTGGTGAGGTAAATGCTACGACTCGTGACCAAAATGAAGAAAATATTCATTATTATCTCTGTCGTTTATTCACACATAACATCTCATTAATTTTATGTGCAGGGAAAACCAGGTTACAAGGGAGAGAAGGTATGTGATTTAGATCCATGTCAATGATAACGTTTTATTTTGTTGGAAACAATTCAAGCTTGTTCAATACTCATAACTTCTACACAGGGTGAGAGGGGTGAGTGTGGCACTCCAGGAATCAAAGGAGACAGGGTACGACAGCACTGAACACAATACATATACTGAATATTATGTTTTCTGTTGGATAATTCACACTGTGTTTGACCTTATGGCCTTTCTCTTCCCTGTGTGATATGCTTCAGGGTCCTGAGGGTTCAGTTGGAACAAGAGGACTTAGAGGTCTACAGGTCTGTAATATTTTAATATCAAAATATGCAATTCAGGTGTTTATAGAGCTTGCCGTTATTTAACACCTAAAATTGTTTTGACAATCTGACAAAATGTTTTTAACTTAAAAGATAGGGGTATACTTAAGCTAGTATGATATTCTAGATTTGCATAGTTGTGTATTATTAGAAATACCCATTAGACTGTAGCTGCAGAAATCACTACATCATGTCAAACATTTCCTCCTAGCCATACAGGCTGACACACAAACACATATCCAAATGTTTCTGGATATTTCTTGATTTATGGCTGTATGTTGTTTCTGCCCAGGGGTTACCAGGACCACATGGAGACGTTGGACCAGAGGGCCCTCAGGGAAAGCAGGTCAGCCCCTTTTGAACAACTTTTACTTACCTCATCGTGAACATCTGCTGTGACCTTTACATTTCCTTTTATGATTCATTTAAACAAGAGGTTGGAGCTTTACCACCCCGGTCTTTACCGTGCAGCACAGAGGCCTGTTTGTCTGGTAATAGACCCCTGTGTGAACATTTGGCAATGGGCCAAAGTCTTCCCCATCATTACTGTTATTCGCCAGCATAGGGTGAACCATCAGCAAAAAATGTCACTACAGGTTCTCCTAATGACTTGCATCCTGTTTTTAAATACAGACTAGGAAGTGCCTACAGCATTGTCAGCTTCTCCAACAAGACCTGCAGTTAATAACATACATGGAAAGTCAATATATTCTCAGTGTCTCGCCATGTGAAGACACGCAGGGGGCATTTGCAAAGATTAACAGGACTCTTGGTGGTCCCTGTGTAGTGTCATTTGTGATGGGTCCCTAAAAATAAACTCTATATATATATTTCTAGAAAAATTATATATATTTAAATGTGAAATCTTGACACAGTGACACAGTCCTCACAATCAAATGAACATGACTAGAAAAAGGATTATGAAATGCAGCAAAATGGCACATAGAAACTTCTCTGTTAGAACAAGCTAAATGATTACATTACATCTCTTTATGCCAGGCTCTGCATTTTTGTTGCCTCCTTTTTTAGATAAAAGTTGCCTAAACTCCATGAGAATATTGTAATTAATCCAAACTTAAATGTATGAAAGAGCTTCCAACAGTTCTTTGTTGTTTTGAGACACTGTTGTTTGGGGTTTCTTGAACTTTGAGACATTACTGGAGCTCAAGTTTTGCTTTTATTTGTCCTGACCTGCAGGAAGAGATCAGATATCTCGCCCACTACCCCATTTACACTGCAGCTAAAGGACTTACAGCATTATTCTCAGCTTCACAGGAGCATCTTATGTGCATATGTGCATCTCTGAGTGTGTTTATACAATCACATTTATATTTTTTTAATTAATGGTTCAGGACTTGTGTCCTTTTGCTGTATTGATATATGATTTAAGCTCCAGTGTACACTGATGTTAAGCGTTGTTATGTTTGTGATCACAGGGTGAACGTGGCCCACCTGGCCCTCCAGGAATTCAGGGAGAAACTGGTATCGGACTTCCTGGACCAAAGGTAAATGATGTTGTGGATTATTCTCTGAATATTTTGTTGCACTTTGTGATTGTTTATTCGCTATCTGAATTTCTTTGGGTTTCTCTTGTTAAATTAAATTCATATATAAATCTTCAGGGTGACATGGGATTCCAGGGCCGACCAGGTCCTCCTGGTCCTCTTGGAGTGGGTGAACCCGGCCCTCCTGTAAGTGAAGAAGAAACAGAGTCTGTGCAAACTGTTGAATGTTTCTCTCTCTGTGATGTCCATATTTGTTTCAGTGGCACATGTGATCTGTTGAGAAAGCCCGTACAGGTACTTTGACCTGAGCACTGTTTGGGTGACATTTTGTACACTCTGGCTTTGTTTACAGGGACCTCAAGGACCACAAGGTGTTCAAGGGGATAAAGGACCCCAAGGCGAGGGGTTTCCCGGACCAAAGGTATTGTTTCAAGTCTCTCATCAGTGAACTCATCAAAACAATAGTACCATTGTCGAGATCGAAACAAGAACTTACCACAATGCTTTGCTAACGTTCTCTTTCGGGTAAATTAAAGTCTGAACACCTTAATAACAAATGAGTTACAGATTAATTAAATAACAAGGAGTTATTTCTTGATCATCAAAAGATGCTTCAAAAATCTTGATAAATGTTGTAATATATATAATGTAATAGTTGTTGCAGAGAACTGTCTTGCTTTACTCATGCACTGTTAATGATTTGGCATGATGTTTGTCAAAAATGTGTCATCTATTGTACAGGGTTTTGCAGCCTCAGGTATAAATGGTTCAATGTGTATGTACACCTATACACTTAAAGAGAGCTTGCCAACAGTGGTCTACAGGGACTTTAACCAGGATGGACATTTCAATCAAAAAGAGGAGACAGATATTCCTACATTAGAATATAGAATAGAAACACTGAGGCGAGCAGAGACCCTACTATCGCCCGCATCGATTACTCTGTCAAGGTGTTCTTCGGTTAAGCACTTAAGCACCAGAGAAGCTGTTCAGGTGTAAATATGTGAAACTACGTAAATCTCATGCACATTGCTGCTGGAAAAGCAATTAAATCCTAAATCACACAATCAGACAATTAAATTAAACAGGGACAGGGAACACTGGGAGAGAGCAGAGGGGATGACATGCAACAAAGCTCCCCAGCTGGAAATGAACCAATCCTTTGATTTTATCTTTGGCTTCAAGCTCTGCTCATCTTTCAGTTATATTAAGGGTTGATTCTATTGAGTGATTAAAAGCAATTATAAATTATTACGACTTAATCCAAATTAGATATTCCAGTAAGTAACTGCTTTCATTGTGACCAAGTTAAAAACCTACTTGCGTAAACATTACATTAATCAGTTGCTTAGAGTATTAAAACATGAGCTGCTGTTAAATAACGTGCGTGGCTGGTAATAGATATAACTATCTGGGCCATTCTGCAGTTCATGGCCTCCATCTGTCAAAACCAGGTCTCGCTCTGTTCCACCTCACTGACTCACAACTCAGGTGTTCACTCTAGCGTTACTACTCACTCTGTTGTTGATGTGTTAAGCCAGTAAAAACAGTACCCCCCCATGCTGCAAGATGCTGCACTATGGGACATATGTTATACAATAGACTCTGTAAATACCCCATTCAGCAGGAGATAGCTGGGATTCAACCAAGGATTTGACAAGGTATGCAAGTCTGGGCGCAATTGTATACAGCTTACAGTTTAAAATATGCATGGAGATTATTGACAGCAGCATGTCTTATTGTGCAGCAGCACAGAAAAAAACCTAACCACAATAAAGTGAGATTAATATATACAGCCTGAGTAAGAGTAAAAGGAATTGCATCAATACCCTCTCAGAAGACAGAACTTGTGGGTAAAATTGACAATGAGAGGAGCATATTTATGTGTTTGTTGAGGACTGGACCTGTGCCAGACTTCCTAGCTGTTGTAGATTTTACTCCTCAGCTGACTTCTACCTCTTATAAAAAGGGATCAGAGTGCATCTTACATACACATAAAGTTAGTATGATCAGGTCTGCATGTCTGCATTTCATTACACTTAAATGTTGCTCAGACTGCTCCCATCAGTAACCTCGTCACTTCATAATTCACTGGTACTGGAAAAAGTTCGAGAATCATGTAGTCAAGACGTGCCATGAAGACAGGAAAAAAACTGTTCCATTCCTTGTGCGTAGCATCATTTTTGATCAATCACAAGAGGGTAACAGGAGCCAACATGCTCTTCTTCCATACTCTCTTCACTGAGAACAATGCAGACTTGGCTGTGTCCCAATGGCAAGTGGCTGTGATGTAACTGACAGAGATGACCTGATTTTGTTCCACAGGGGGATCGGGGGCTCCTTGGACCGAGGGGGCCAAGGGGACAGCAGGGTGCTGGAATCAAAGGAGAAAGGGTGGGTTATAAATTTATCATCTAACGAAGAAAATATACTGCAAACACTCAGGTCTACACAACAAAGGCTCTAATGAAATCCATAAAGGAGCCCAAATGTCCTCTGGGCTTCAAGATGGCCTCTTAAAACACTAGACTGAGTAAGAGAGTATTAAAGTCTGGTTAGTAAACAAAAGAAGTTATGTTTACATTAAGTGTCCCTCACCGAAACACATTGTGTGTATCATTTACTCATTGAACTTGCTGAGTGCATTTCCCTTCCCCTAAAACATTTTGAAACCTGCATCGTTTACATCCATGTTTACCAGCTTACATTTTTCTTCTTCACTGCCTTTGCTGGCAGTTTCCTGTGTTTCTTGGCTCGTTACCGCCACCTGTTGATCAGTGGAATAGTACGAGACCATCGGTATGAAACGTGTATCGTATCACCCACGTGCATGCACTTGTGGCCCGAGACAAAACAAAACGGTGACCCACTCATTAAAAAGCTGCTGCACAGCGCTACTAGAGGTTAGAAACTCCACAGGGTACCTTTAAGCTTAAGGATTGTGCTATACTGCAATTTGTGAATGATCTGAACTCTGGATATTTACTGTCTGCCAAAATGGATAGACTCTACACATTGGGTTACTCTAGATTATAAATATAAACTCCTGGTATAAATTGTATTGAGGACCCAAAAGCAGGATGCAGATACAGTAAAGAGGAAGTTTACTTGGTCTTTGTTCATAAACAAGGTCAGCAACAGGTAAGTAGTCAGTGACAGTAAACAAGTCCAAAAACACAGGCGGAGATCATTAGCAGGCAGACAAACAGAACTAAGGCTGGAGCGCTATAAACCACAACACAATCTGGCAAAGAAATGGATGGGAAGGGAATGACGGGGTATGGAGAATGTTAAAATGTTTTGACGATGATATGTAATGATGAAGCTGAACCCAGGACATCAAGATTCAGTTTTTTGTCCTTTATTGTTCTATACGATCTTTCTTCTGGTGCCACACTTTGCCGATAGCCTTATATTACTATTCTGACAAAGTGTTTACACTGAAAATAATGTCGAAATGGGGAGATTATTAGGCCTTGGTGGAGATCTGCACCATATTGGTGATTGGTGGCTTTGTTTCTGTTTTTAGTAACACCCTATTGCTAGATATTATGTAGGTAACATATGCACACACACAGTATATAGTCAAGTCAATTTATGTGTTAAATTGACTATGGTGTTTTACTTCCAGGGTGAATTGGGGCCTCCAGGTCTTCCCGGGCCAACTGGACTGACAGGAGTGGGCATACAGGGAGAGAAGGTCGGCAAAATGTCTTCATCTATATTTTCACCCTGACATATTGTATGTACATAGAGTAGTAGAACACTGAAAGCCCTCTAATCTTTATTACTGCTCAGGGAATCGAGGGTCCAAGAGGTCCACCAGGAGTCAGAGGACTTCCAGGAGAGGGTTTACCTGGATCTAAGGTTTGTTAAAACATCTACTGAATGAAATGCAAGATTGCAAGTGCGTGTATGGTCAGAGAGAGTTGACACAATGGTTAACATTGTTAAATTTGATTCTAGGTCAATCTAGCTTTACAATTTGATACTGCCCTCTCACTTCATTGTGAAGCAGGAAGAGTCAAAAGAGATTTTCCATACATCAACCATTCAATCAAGTTTCCTGTTGTTTGTTAAATATTATACAGCTACTGCAAAGCATAAGGTTTCTAAGTATTGAGGGTGGTTTCTAAAATTGTAATATTCCTGATTTTATTTCCAGATTTAATATATTATGGATATAACATTGTGTTTTTTTATTTGCATTGTTTTATTGTAAACAGGATGTAACGTTTATATATTGTACGATATCAAAATTGAAATGTGCAGCCAAACAATAAACTAGATAAACAACATGCCAAACAAGTCCAGAACTCGCAGGTCTGATACATTTTTTCATTTCATTACCTATGTTGTCGTGCTATTTCTATTTCTAGGGAGACCAAGGTTTACCAGGAGAGCAGGGAGCTCCAGGAGAGAGAGGCATTGGCGAGCCCGGTCCAAAGGTAAGACAACACATGTCCTGAACCAAATAAATCAATTTAGTTACGGTCAATGAACTGAATCCATCAAAAATCAAATAATACTTTTCTGCTGTTACAGGGAGAGCCTGGATCAGCTGGTTTGGGTGGGCTGCCTGGTCTTCCAGGAGAGGATGGAGCTCCAGGGCAGAAGGTAAAGTACATTATGCCAACTCTGTAGAATCTGAACTATTCCTTCTTTTCCTTTGTCCATTGGCTTACAATGAAAAAAAACTTGATTATTTCCATATGTAGCCGAGGGTTTAAAAAAGTATTGTTTCTATGTCTCATCTACCTTTTCCTCTCTTAGGGGGAGCCTGGTTTACCTGGTTTAAGAGGTCCTGAGGGAGCACAAGGAATTGGCACTCAAGGGGAGAAGGTGTGCTTTAGATTATATATCCTTGTGTAGTTTAGAATTTATATGACATGTTAATCAGATGATGTGTGTCGTAATCCCTCCCAGGGTGACCAGGGTCTGAGGGGCATCCGTGGATTACATGGGCCTCCTGGGATCTCAGGACCCTCTGGACCAAAGGTAAGAATTAATGGAACAAGTATCCTTTTTTGTGGAGTGATACAGTAGCTTTCATTATGAATTAGTATAAGCAGCCTCTTTCCATTTATTCTATAATGAATATGACGCCGTTGAAGATTTATGCGACAGTAACACAATGTTTGAATACAGCCAAAAAACAAGTCCTCTGCAGGTTGTTGACAGCACAAGTATTGTTAAAATAAAGACGAGCATGAATTGGATCTTAAGTCTCTTGCCAACTCTTACCTTTCAGGGTGAACGTGGGATACCAGGCCAGCAGGGCATGCCAGGGCAGCCAGGACGGTCCATATCAGGTCCAAAGGTAAATAAATAAAAACTCAATATCAAACTGTCACACACAGATCTTGGCACCAAGGTAGACAAGTAGCAGGCAGCCAGAAGAGCTGCCAGATAGTGACTGATGTGATGTAATGCATTAAATTGTAGCCACTATTCATCACTGTGGCTTTAATGTCTCCAGGGCGATGCAGGCCCTGCTGGTCCCCCTGGTCCTCTTGGCGAAACAGGACATGGATTACCTGGTCCAAAGGTAAATACTGTAATAACAATAATTTATTAACCATATTGTTCCAATCAGCATAATGTTGTTGGTCTTCATCACTAAACTTTGTTTAACCAGGGTGATCGTGGTCATCCAGGTTTACCAGGTTCAGTGGGTCCAAAAGGCGAAGGCCTCCCCGGCCCCGTGGTTTGTATCATCAATATTTTGCTCATACTAAAATTCTGTGACCAGTAAATCTTGTGTAAGTTGGCACGGTCAAAACTAATTTATGTGCTTATTTTAGGGTCCTCTGGGCATGCCAGGCTTACCAGGCGAGCCGGGTCTAGAAGGAATTGGAATTCCTGGTCCCAAGGTTTGTGTCTATGTCTTTTGGTTTGTTTGTTTGTTTGTTTGTGTGTGTGTGTGTGTGTGTGTGTGTGTGTATGAGGATGCTCATAGTGCATTTGATAATTTCACGTCTGTTTCAGGGTGACGTCGGCTTTAGAGGATTGCCAGGTTTGCCTGGCCCACCTGGAGAGGGCTTACAAGGACCACCTGTAAGAAAGATTATCTAACGAACAGCTTGATCTAATTATAATTAATATTCAAATCTGAATCATAGTTAATAATTACACAAATTAAACCATTGGAAACATATGAGGTTAGAAGTTGTGCTGTGATCATTTACTATATGCAAGTTTGCAGGTTGTTTTTTATAATCCAGTGGTCTGATTACTTTTAAACATTTGTTTTAAGGGTAATGTTGGAAGGCCAGGACCTCTTGGTCCAACTGGACCTCCAGGAGAGGGTATTCAAGGCCCAAAGGTAAATGTTACCACTGTTTTACATATGTGCTGTCTTTCAAGCACTTACCAAGCTCTTCATAATCAGGATTCATTCACATTTGTATTTTCTTGTTCACAGCAAGTCAGAGTGAAGCAATACGATGTACTTAATTGGTGCTGACATGTTACACAATAGAACTGCTTCACAAACTAGCTGCAGGACAAAACCTAACAATAATTTATGATCTACCGAGAGTGTGGAACGCTCAGTAAAACTAAAATCTAATTTCAGGGTGAGCCAGGATCTCAAGGTATGACTGGGCCTAGAGGGCCTCAAGGAGATGGGTTTCCTGGAGCTAAGGTGATGGATTGACACGTATCTTTTAAACATTTTATTGATATCTGATGAACTGGTCTCTGGCTCATGAATGACTCTTTCCTTGTTGCAGGGTGATCGTGGATTACAGGGTGAGAGGGGAATGAAAGGCACAAAGGGAGACATCGGAGATCCTGGAGTCCCTGGTGAAGGGGTAAGCAAAACAGATCTTATTCTCCACGTCCTCAAATTAATAATCAAACTGCCAATGTTAGGTCTCAATGAAGATATGCACTGGCCTGTAGTTGTACAGATGTTTCATCACTCCTACAAAAGTTTCTACTCATTGGAATAATAAACAAACTGCAAGAGACTCTTAAAGTTACTCTGTGGGGCATGTGTCTTGGGGTGGCCTTTTTAATTCAAGTTCCTTGTACAATGTACACAGAGACTGATGGGCTATCTAAAGTGAGAAATAAGCGTCACAAAGTCTCTGTACCTCTCATAATCTACAGCAGAGCTTAAAGAAGTGTATGTGTCTGTATATGAGAACAAGTATACTGTTAAAACAGTTTAGTTGTTTGACAGTAATTAAATATTGCATAATAATAATTATCATCACATCCATCACTTTAATCTACATCACAGTACCATTAGAAAGAGAAAGAACTACTTTTAATAACAGTGATATTGTTTTCAAATCCCAGGGGAGGCCGGGAGCAAAAGGAGAACCAGGCCTCACAGTAAGTTCATCAATTCAACTAATGTTTGAACCATTAATAAATGATAGTGATCTTGTACTAATAAAAATGTTGTCATATTTTTCAGAGAGAAGACATTATTAAGCTGATTAAAGAAATCTGCGGTAAGATTACAAGTCAAGTCTAGTTTATTGGTATAACATTTAATAAGTAGCTGGTATCTAAAGGGAAAGCATGAGGCGATGTATAATGTGCAATGAGATCTGACATATCTATTAGCAGAGTTACTTTGAGCCAAAAAAGTATGGAAGGTGTTTTATTGTCAGATGTTACTGGTTTGGCTCAGAGTCTGACAGCACCTTTTTATATAGGATACATTTTTTTTCATTGCAGTAATGATTGATTTATTTTGGCCACTTGAAGGCAGTGATAAAAACTGTTAACACATTTTATCACCTTATAAAATTGATATTGCAAACATGTTGGCAAATAGTTGCCCATTTACACATCCAGCAGACATGGACCAACATTAGCATTCATTTGGATTCATGTTTTTGTTCACCTGACAAATGTAAGTCCAATATTCACTCTTCTTTCTTCTCTTATTTGATCCATTGTTACAATAAAAATATTGATTAGTGCAGCTTTAAAATAAGGACCGTAGTCAGGTAGTGACAATGTTTCATTGCTTTTAGGATGTGGCATCAAGTGCAAAGAAAGGCCAATGGAACTGGTGTTCGTCATCGACAGCTCAGAGAGTGTCGGCCCAGAGAACTTTGAAATCATCAAGGACTTTGTCACCAGGTTGGTGGACCGGACCACAGTTGGACGCAACGCCACCAGAATCGGGCTGGTCCTCTACAGCCTGGATGTTCATTTGGAGTTCAACTTGGCTCGCTACATGAGCAAACAGGACGTTAAGCAGGCAATCAGAAAAATGCCGTATATGGGCGAGGGCACCTACACCGGCACTGCCATCAGGAGGGCGACTCAGGAGGCTTTCTTCAGCGCCCGGCCTGGAGTCAGGAAAGTAGCCATCGTCATCACTGATGGTCAAACTGACAAACGAGAGCCTGTCAAGCTTGACATAGCTGTGAGGGAAGCTCATGCTGCAAACATTGAGATGTATGCCCTGGGGATTGTCAATTCTTCTGATCCTACGCAGGCTGAGTTCCTGCGAGAGCTCAACCTCATTGCCTCTGACCCCGACAGTGAACACATGTACCTTATTGATGACTTCAATACTCTACCAGGTGATAATCACAGTCAGATGCTGTAAATATCGTGCCTTCAGCAGTGTGTTCATTAAAATATATAGCTATAATTGCTTTCAGCTGAGCGGTTGTAAAGTGCCTAAACTGATTTGTTCATTTCTTTTTTCAGCACTGGAGTCTAAACTCGTTAGCCAGTTCTGTGAGGATGAAAATGGCGCCCTTATTTACAATCGCGTTACAAATGGACACTGGAACGGCAACAATGGTAATGGGCATGGTATTAATGGAAACAATGGACACGGAGAGAATACCAATGGATATAATGGCAATAATGGTTATGCATATGGAAACAATGGATATGGGAACAACGGGAACGGTTACAATTACCAAGAGGAGATCCAAAATCAGAGACGCACCAACAGCCGAGCCCGTGGAGACACTTTCACGCTGCCCATCAGTGCTGATCCTCTCCCTATTCAGGTCTTTGCTGAAAACCCATTCTGTATTGTTTTAATTTAAGTCTGCTGTTATAGTTGTACAGAATCCATAACAATATCATCTCCTTCTAGGTGGTGGAAGATGATGAAGGTGAAGATTTGGACTTGCGAGCCCACACGCGGGGCAGTAACACCGTAGCTGTAGTTAACAAAACAACATCTTTATCGCCTCTGAGAGAAAGCTCCGTCTCCAATGAGGCAGTCCTATCATCTTCATCATCATCATCTGCGTCTTCATCCTCATCTGCGACATCTTTGTCCACACTGGGCTCAGTTTCTTCTTTAAACGCTATTCAGTTGCAGCATGGTGAGTCCGCACTGAGTCCAGTCCTGCCTGAAGATGAGCACTGCGCTCCTGCTCAAAAGGCCTTTTTCAGCAGCAGTGGTGGAATGTAACTAAGTATATTTAAGTACTGTACTTAAGTACAATTTTGAGGTACTTGTACTTCACTTGAGTATTTCCATTTAATGCTACTTTATACTTCTACTTCACCACATTTCAGAGGCAAATATTGTACTTCTTACTCCACTATATTTATTTGATAACTTTTGTTACTTTGCAGATTCACATTATAAATACAAAATATAAATTAAACAATAAATTATGATATATTATTATAAGTTAAGCTGCCCAGTAGTATTTAAAGCAAGTAAAATTAGCTCCACCTTTACCAGATGCAACATTAAAGTAATGAACGCATTAACGCATCAATAATTATAATTCAGTAATATAATATATATTATTCTTAAATGGGCCATTCTGCATAATGGGTACTTTTACTTTTGGTACTTTAAGTATATTTTGATGGTAATATTTCTGTACTTTTACTTAAGTAGGATTTTGAATGCAGGACTTTAACTTGTAACAGAGTACTTTTACACTGTAGTATTGCTACTTTTACTTAAGTAAAATATGTAAATGCTTCTTCCACCACTGCACAGTTGGAAAATCACAGGTGTAAATAATAAAAGTTAAAGTATCAGCTGTTAAAAATGCCTGTTTTCATTGAGTACATATATATTCTTTGGAAAACGTGCATCTCACACACCATTTCTTCTTCAGAGGCCCCTCTTGTTAATCCCCGCTGTAACCTGAGCTTGGACCAAGGCACCTGCCGAAACTACAGCATCCACTGGTACTATGACAAACAGGCCAATGCCTGTGCACAGTTCTGGTATGGAGGCTGTGGTGGAAATGACAACCGTTACAAAACAGAAGATGAATGCAAGAAGACTTGTGTTCTAGTCAGAACAGGTAACATTTGTAGATTTTTAACAGCAAATGTGCACATTCTGTTTTTATTTTTACTTTCTGAATATTATACTCTCTTGTCCCACAGCAGGATAAAAGGAGCAGAGGCCATCAGAAAGTGGACTTCACTACTCTACAATATTGATTTGTTATTTTAATGTGATGCATTCTGTCAGTTGTGTTCAGAAAATTTCATGCACTTTTCTAACACCTTTGTCTGACACAAAAGCATTTTTTGATCAAATAGGAAAACAGTGCTAAAAAGTCACGACCAGTTAAATCAAATACTGAAAAACTGCTGACATGTTGCTGTTTCAACCCAATGAATGACTGACTGCCTCAATTAAGATTAACTTGTACAAAAAATGACTTTATTACCTCAAATAAATTGTATTGTGCTTGATACACCAGGAGGGTTTGGCTGTCCTGGCTTTAAAATGACAACTACAGAAATGTTATAACAATTTAAAACTAGCCTGTAGATCATTCTTATACCTCTATGAGCCACATGCTTTACATACAGTGAATATTTTTCTAGCAAGACAACAATAATAACATGTTTGCTTACCTTGTGTTGATATGATTTGCTGAAATATGTAGAGTACTTTTGTGTGTGTTCTCTTTGTTGTTATTAATATGTGTCCATTTGGGTTATAACTGGCAGCTGTAATAGAGGGTCGTTTCTGTGTGGGTGCTGCTTTCAGAGGTCTACTGCGATCGTCATCTTGTGATGATGATGTGCAATCCATCCATTAAAGGCCTGTCTATTTGGGCAGTGTGTGAATATCTGAACAAATGATTTGTATGTTTTTAATAATAAAATATGAAAATAATGGTGGTTGTCTGTTTGTATGTGTTTATTAAGCATCATCTGTGTCCACCCTCCCTTTTATTCTTAGTAGTAAGTAGATACAGTCATTTAGTGGCCTAAGTATGTTTTTTAGTTTTGTTAAATCTCAACCAATGTTATTGAAAATCCAGAGCAAATAATATTAGAAATATAGAGGAAATGTGTTTTAATTCATAATTACATGTTTATTTTTAACATGAAGCACATTGAGTTCTCCCCCATGTCCATGTGTTTTTAACGTCTTAATTGTTAGGTCTTTCTAGCACACCTGCCTTTAATAAAGCACTAATTAGGAGTCCCATAGGGCTTTAATAGTTTGCATGACTTTAGAGCATTACACCCTACAGTCATGGTTGGGAGGAAAAAAGTCATCTTACATAGTTTTATAGCACGCTGTTACTTGAAGGACAGATGTTTTTACAAAGCAAATGCCCCCAAAAAAACAAATATATAAAAAGATTAAATAAATTAACAAATGTGATTTTTAGTGTTTTAAAAGCTTGTTGTTAGAGTACAGAAATGTCTTGTTTGGACTCACTTTCAAGTAGTTTGGAGTACTTAGATTAAAAATGTAGTATCACTGGCAAAAGAGTGATTAGTAAAACCAAACAGTACATGTTCATAAAACAGGGGAAAGTCTGATATGATATATTGAGTAATAAATGTATTGACTCAACTGTTGAGATTGGGAACAGGCTCACACTATTGTCCCTTTGGCTTGCCGTCTGTTGCCACGGTGATTATGACGCTAGAGATTTCAGATTAGCCAGTCTAACGTTTAGCTAACGGTAGTTTAGCTAGTAAACGTTACTAAACTAACCCGAGGGAGCGATAACCTGCAGTCATGGCATCTGTTTTAGATGCTCTCTGGGAAGACAGAGACGTTAGATTCGACATAACAGCACAGTAAGTTACCTCACTGAAATTGTTAGATGTTATTTCACCGTCGTACAAGCTAGTTAGCTCAGATACGCTAATTGGCTAACCGAGGTAAATGTCAGATAATTCACCTGCTGCTCATTCTAAGATGCAAGGTTGTATTAAGCTTTATTTTCTGTCGTGGAAAAAACATTTTACGGTAGCTTTGTGTGATATTTGTCTTAGTATGGAGATGCTGTGGATTAGTTTTAATACTAGCATTACTGTAACCACCTGTGATACACTTCTTTAGCTAGCTAAAGTAAGCCTCAGCGCTACAGCTATCACTGATCAATATGTCAATCTGTCACACAGGCAGATGAAAACTCGTCCAGGAGAAGCACTGATAGACTGTCTGGACTCAATAGAAGACACGAAAGGAAACAATGGAGATCGAGGTAGTTAGCTCTCTTGGAGGTTCAAACTATCAACCTGTGTGTGGCTGGTCACCTCACTAATGATATGATGTATGCTAACCTGTTTGCAGGACGACTGTTGGTAACAAACCTGAGGATCATCTGGCACTCTTTGGCCCTGCCAAGAGTCAATTTGTGTGAGTACCCCTGCGTGGTTAAATGCATTTATTTATTGTACTGTTTGATTCTGCCTCCACCAGCAGCCCATCAGCTGGATATTTCTGCCCTCTATGCATGGCATTAAAGGTGGAGTCTACGATACTGCAGAGCCCTGATCGATCCGAACTTCATTCAGAAAACAAGCATTTTAAAAATTGTTTGCTTGTGGTCTAGCGGACAGACCTGACAAAGCATGAATTCTGATTTTTTACAAACCGACATCATGATGTAGTTATTTCATAGATGTCTATGTGTATAAACAATAACTTTGCTGCCGTATTTATGCCTTATTTAGATGACGTTATTTTGCCCTGATCGAGCCGAACTTCATTCAGAAAACAAGCATTTTAAAAGTTGTTTGCTTGTGGTTTTGCGGACAGACCTGACAAAGCATGAATTCAGACTTTTTGCAAATCACCATCATGATGTAGTTTATTTCGGCATCTTTTTAATCCGTTTATTTCAATTAAATCACAGCAAAATCTGTTTATTTTGGGATCATACCGCTGTATTTAAATTCAGCCAACGCGTGACTTGCAGTGAATATGTATTGATTTTGACACACCAATTATAAAACTGCCACTCACCGGAGACAGATGGAGAGACGAATATTCACAGTAAACACAAATGATCCAGCGGTGAAACTCGCTGTTGTCCAAACTGTGCACAAGCACGAGTTGTGTGGCTCGCTGTTTGTTTCCCATTTACAGAGCCAGGGCTGTGTATGGACACCGGATTTTTTTTCAGTGCACACATAGAATGGACAGCAAGCGGACCGTGACGAGATATTCGCTGAATTTGATAAAAAAAAAAGTGTATTTGATTAGAATTGCAGACTACACCTTTAAACCTAAACTAAATCTAAATATTTTGTGAGTGATTGTTGCTACCAATTTCAGAATGATCCAATACAAAATAGGCTCTTACAATTTGGTGAGATAAAGCTCATGTCTTCATGTCATTGTGTATATTGTATGTCCAGTCAACTTTATTTTAAAGTGTTTTAAATGAATGAGACTACAAGTAACATTGAGCCAACCTAAATCTGTTTTTTTGTTCAGCTGTGGGTTACAACTCCATCATTAACATCACAACAAGGACAGCTAACTCAGTAAGTAAACCTTTGTTTTATTTCCACTAACTATTCATTATTTTTATAATTTTATAATTATGTCATTATTTCAAGTCCAGAGTATTAATCTTTCCAGCTTTCCTCACACACATCACATACATGGCTGTAGCCAGCTATGAGGTCACCGAGGTCTGGACCTCTGTAATTATTTCCTATAAAATATATAGGCTATATATTTGAAAATATATATATCAATAGAAAAAAATTTGAATTAAAAAAAAACGGCGCTATATAACTGTATAATCAGGAGTTGACCGCCCCAATTGTCAAGGGCCGCTTGACAATTGGGGTGATGCAATGTAAAATATACATAATTTTGATATAAAAATAAAAAAAATAAAAACAGACTAAAAAAGTGCTGTGTGGTTGACTGGCCCGGGCAAAACAAACTAAAATGATAAATGTTGGTTGTGTATTTCTTAAACTGCTGTATTGTCCAATTGAAATGAATATTATACTAGTGGTATATAGTATACTATTATATAAACTTATATGAATATACTAACATTATATAATAAATATATTATTACTATACTAACATTATACTATCATATTAACATTATAGTTTTTATTTAATGTTATGATATTATACTAATTAGTCATCCAGGTTGAGGATAGTGCATCTGCCCTCCTCCTGAGAGCAACACGTTCCTCTTGTTCTATTTTACAGTTATTTTACTAAAGTTATTGTTATAAATATTGTTCAGTTATCTTGTTTACATAAAGCGTGAGGAAAAGGACAGTGAGGAGGAGAGCAGTGAGGGAGAGAACAGAGTATGTATGTATTTAATTATAGATAATGAGATTGTCTGTAGTGCTTATCTTGGGTTGTGTTTGTAGGTGTCATTTTGGTATGAATTTTGCTCGTCCAGAAATGCAGAAAATAAGCTCCATTAAAAGAGAAAATTCTGGACCTCACTAATTTCTAAACCCTGGCTGTGGCCCTGATCACATATACTGTTTATTAGATAAATATAATATATGATACATATTAATTTCTTAAATGAACAAATGTTTGATTGCCTCAAAGTTTGTGTGAAATATGTTGAGTCCTTTTATTCACAAATCAGTCACTTTTACAGTGGAAAAATCTAATCCAAGCAATTACATCGTTTGCTATTGAAGTAAAAAATAAATTAAGTACATAATAAATGTGATAAAGACAGATAAATATGTTAATTTATGAATGAATGCTCTTTTCCAGAAATTGAGAGGCCAAACTGAAGCACTCTACATCTTGACAAAGTCCAACAACACAAGATTTGAGTTCATTTTCACAAATGTGGTTCCAGGAAGTCCACGGCTCTTTACTTCCGTCATTGCTGTCCACAGGTAAAACAACTCTGAGGGAATGTTCAAGTGTCTGATTAAATTCTACACAAAATGTATGTCCTACTAAATATTTAAAAATGGTTTTGTCACAGGGCCTATGAGACATCTAAAATGTACAGGGACCTGAAATTGCGAGCTGCTCTCATTCAAAATAAGCAGCTAAGACTCTTGCCCCGGGAGCAAGTGTATGATAAAATTAATGGAGTTTGGAATTTATCCAGTGATCAGGTACTGCTGCTTGAAATGTGTCTGATGAAATTAATTTCTCTTTAAATTTGATGTGATTCCTGGAGATAATTAGTTTACAATATGAGTAGCTGAGTTACTTTTACTTGACTGATGTTGGTTTTCTTTCTTGTAGGGTAACCTTGGAACCTTCTTTATCACCAATGTTCGGATTGTGTGGCACGCCAACATGAACGAGAGCTTCAATGTCAGCATTCCTTACCTACAGATTGTAAGTCTAATACACTAAAGAACATTACCTTTCTAGTCCAGTCCTTACTTTCTATCTGACTTGTCAAGTAAATAGGCAAAATGAGCGTAAAATTATATATATTGCAAATATATTTGCCTTTTTGATTGGTACTAATAAACAGGATTCTCCTTTTTCCTTTTTTGTTGCTTTTTCATGGCTCAAAATGTTTTGAAACTCACAGATTATACAAAATTTAACATGAAAATCATGGAAATCAGTTTTAGTTGGTACATGTTAATTATTTGATTAGACTCATTTCAGCAGCATTGTGCCACTGCAGCAGTTTTTGTTATAACAGGTGAAGTTTTAAAAATGTAGGTAGTCTCACTTCAGTCACAGACAGACACCACTGTACCCTTGAGCATGAGCTGCTACTAATGATGTCTTTTCTGTTGTAAAATTGTAAAATAGTGTTCCTCTTTCAGTTGGAGACTGTGAATGTAATTTAATTTAATTTTTTATCTTTCTTTCCCCTAAAGTGGTCTATCAGAATAAGAGACTCAAAGTTTGGCTTGGCTTTGGTGATAGAGAGTTCACGCCAGGTAACCTGCTTTCCTCTGCAGTTTGAGTCACATTCACCTGAACCGATCACAATATAATGATTTTAATATTAGTGATAGGAGTTCCTTTCCTGCTTTTGTTGCTTGTAATACACAAATATACTCTGTCTTCCACAGAGTGGTGGCTATGTGCTTGGGTTTAAGATCGACCCTGTGGATAAGCTTCAAGACGCACTTAAGGAAATCAACTCATTGCACAAGGTGTACTCTGCCAACCCCATCTTTGGAGTGGACTATGAAATGGAAGAAAAGGTAGGCATGCCGTGCACAATATTAGAATCAGTGACCTTGAACGGCTCAATAGTATAACATAAAAACTGTCTGTTGAAACTGGAAACAAACCAGCTTTAAAATACTCTACATGTCTAATTTTGAATTACTGTGTCATTTTAACAGCTGATTTTTTAAATCTACCTTCCCATAAATTGTAGCTGCCTTTTTCACCAGTTCAGCTGATCTTGTTGTCATAGCGCTGTTTGTCCTAACACTGATTTCAGCCCCAGCCGCTGGAGGAACTCACCGTGGAGCAGCCTCCTGATGACGTGGAAATTGAGCCCGATGAGCAGACTGATGCTTTCACTGTGAGTCCGCCTGCTGGCCACCCTCACACTCGTCACTCCTCTGGGAGTCAGTGGTTTAGTTTTCAGACTCTCAGAATAGCTGTTAGCTAATGCCCCTCAGCAGAATGAACAAACATGATTTTATGTTGCCTAGTGCTCATGTTTGAGTGGTGCTCATCAGACAACAATAAATGTATGAATTGTTTGTGTTTCTTGCCTGCAGGCTTACTTTGCTGATGGAAACAAGGTAAAGTCTCACAATTAATTTTTATCACCAGCTGTAATTGTAAAATATGTCGTGTTGTAACATGTTTTGGGCTCTTTTCATTCGTTTACTGTTGTTCCACAGCAACAAGACCGTGAGCCAGTTTTCTCTGAGGACCTGGGCCTCGCCATTGAAAAGCTGAAGGATGGCTTCACACTTCAAGGACTGTGGGAAGTCATGGGCTGAAATGAAATGAAACATGTACTCTGTGTACATACTGTGATTGTAAAGGCAACAGTATATTTATTTATAGGTCAGGTTAAAAGTTGTACAGTTTATGCATAGATACTTTTTCATACAAAGAAAATACTAAATTACATGTATGACATGTTTATTGTGGGGATATTTGTATACAACATATTTTCTTGTATGTATGTGTGAATAGAATGTGAAATATAATGCAGTTTATATTGTTTAAACTTAATAAATGTATTTAAATAGATATTTAGAGTAGAGTACATTGTTTAACATTTCAATAACATGAATGCAGTAGATTTGTACTGTATCTCATACTCAATTCATTTGTATGTGGAAAGAACACAATGAACTCAGGCTAAATACATAACTGCACAAGGCACTAAAGTATTTTAAAAATCTAAAAAGAGGATAAACTGTCACCTCCTGTGGCAGCAGCTGTTCTCTGACCCTGTCTACTTGTTAGGTAACTCCCCTGTGGATGTCTCACACACAAATACTGAATCACACTGCCGTGAAGCGGTCATTACTATCACTGAATTGTGACTCAGTCCACGTGCAGATGACTCTAGAATAAACACGATTGTAGTAAATGCCAGACACATCTGTGAACACATAAAGTAGAGCACTGGAACTAAAACTGGAACTGTGTTTAGATGTGTGTTTTGCTGTTTTTCTTGTCAAACTTTATAAATTCACCCTATTAGGTAGACAGGAGTAAATGAAAAAAGATCATAGGTTATTTCTGTGTGGCTGCACAACAATGTTGTTATTAATCACTAGGGTGACAGGGCACCACAGTTGTTTTTCCTCTATGACAGCTGTGTGAGCTCTCCGATTTGGCCAACCTGAATTCTTCATGGATGGGGGTGGCCGGCTATATTTAGAGGGGCACGGTTATATTGAAGTGGCTTCAGACCTGGCTGCCTATAGTTCTCTGTTTTCACCAGCTTGGACAGTCTGTCGTGAGCTTGACCCGCTTCCATCCACTTCCTTGTCCTGAAAAAGAATGGATCCCCAAGGCTTGAGGGAAGATCTGCGTCTGTTTCAAACCACTTTGCTGCAGGATGGACTCAAAGAGCTTCTGAATGAGAATAAGTTGATCGACTGTGTCCTGAAGGTCGGAGACAGAAGCATCCCCTGCCATCGGCTCATTCTGGCAGCCTGTAGTCCTTATTTCCGGGAGCTGTACTTCACAGCAGACGGCAAGGAAGTGGACAAAAAGGAGGTTGTTCTGGAGAACCTGGATCCCAATATCATGGAGGTGATTGTAAATTACATGTACTCAGCAGAGATTGACATCAACGACAACAATGTGCAGGATATTTTGGCCGCTGCCAACCGCTTCCAGGTCCCCTCGGTGTTCACAGTTTGTGTGAATTACCTCCAGAAGAAGCTGTCAAAGAAAAACTGCCTTGCCATCTACCGGCTGGGACTGATGCTGAACTGCGTCAGACTGGCGATCGCAGCTCGGGATTACATTGCAGATCGGTTTGAGACCATATCCAAGGATGAGGACTTCCTAGAGCTTGCTCCGCCTGAACTCTTTGCCATTATTGGAGCGGATTCATTGAATGTAGAGAAAGAGGAGTTAGTGTTTGAGTGCCTCATGAAGTGGATCAGGAAAGACAAAGAGAAGCGCATGAAGTCCTTAGACGAGGCCTTTGAGTGCATTCGCTTCCGTCTACTCCCAGAGAAGTACTTCAAGGAGAAGGTGGAGAAGGATGACCTCATTAAGACTGATCCCGAGCTCCTCAAAAAAATCAAAGTCATAAAGGACGCCTTCGCAGGGAAGCTGCCCGAGAAGAAAAAGGGACAAGACGATGAGGAGGGAAAGCTGCCCGGCTATCTGAACGATAACCGCAGAAATGGCATGTACGCCAAAGACATGGTTCTGATGATCAATGACACTGCCGCCGTGGCCTACGACACCCAGGAGAACGAATGTTTTCTTGCAGCCATGGCGGAGCAGATCCCCCGAAACCACGTCAGCCTGACATCAAAGAAGAACAATCTGTATGTGTTGGGGGGGCTGTTTGTAGATGAAGAGGACACAGAAAACCCATTGCAGTGTTACCTCTACCAGGTATAAACATTTCATTTACATTGCACAGTAGTAATTCCCTCATTTTGTTTTTAAAAATATCTTAAAATGTGTCTTTTCAGTTGGACAGTCTCACTGCCGAATGGGTCGCTCTGCCACCCATGCCCTCCCCCAGATGTTTGTTTGCTATGGGGGAATTTGAAAATCTCATCTTTGCTGTAGCAGGAAAAGATTTACAGTCCAATGAGTCTCATGACACAGTTATGTGCTATGACACTGAGTAAGTTCAGCAACCATTTGGACATGTTTTCCTTATTGAACGCACTGATGTGTATTCACTGAACATATTCTCTGTTGCTTTATCTGCCCATTTTAGAAAAATGAAGTGGACTGAAACAAAAAAGTTGCCCTTGAAAATCCATGGCCACTGTGTGGTCTCTGAGAATGGGCTGGTGTACTGTATCGGAGGAAAAACAGACGACAAGTGAGATTGCAATCCCAAAACATATTAATATATTACATATCAAGTTAAAATATGATTTTCACATGACATTAACCCGTATCGGGAATCATTTTGTCTCCCTGGTGAAGTAAAGTGACCAATAAGATGTTTGCATATAACCACAAGAGGTCAGAGTGGAAGGAGGTGGCTTCCATGAAGACACCCAGATCGATGTTTGGCGCAGTGATCCACAACGGGAAGATTGTTGTTGCTGGGGGAGTCAATGAAGAAGGCCTCACAGCTGCATGTGAAGCATATGACTTTGGAACCAACAAGTATGTGCTTTTATTGTTGTAATTTGTATACGGCCCCTCAAAGTGTTGCACATGGCTGGTTATTGCTATTTTTTGATACCAATATTTATTTGGTTTTTTCCAATCTATGTTATTTTGTTTATACTTTTCTTTATGTGTATATATATGTATATATGTGTATATATATATATATATATGTATATATATATATATATATATGTATATATATGTGTNNGGTGCTGTTTTTGGATGCTTTAAATCAGTGGTTCCCAACCTTTTTGGCTTGCGAAGATTGGCTATTTCTATTAGTTTCTAATAGTTATTCTTAATGCCTGCTACTGGGATGGATTTTTTCGCNNGCTGGGGTTTGCTCTGGCTGAATTCCAGTTGCTTCAGCCGCTAACTGAAGGTCCGTCTCCAGAGCTGCCGCCCGCTCTCCTCCCGGCGAAGGAGTCTCCTTGCAGTGGGGAGTGAAGTGGAGGGAACATGTAACCTAACGTTAGGTGAAACCTTTGTCCACAGGGACCACCAAAATAACACAAAATGAAAAGTTCCATTGAGCTGCTTTAACTACTGTATGTTCAAATCAGTTTCCGTCAGATATTCATAAAATTGTGCCGTTTTGCTAAAAGTAAAGAGAGAGAAAAAAGCACCAGTGAGAGAAAAGTCGAAGAAAATTAAGCACCATTTGTGTAACAGATATACAGTACATTTTCTATCTTATTCCTTTAGTTGTCTTGTGATGCCTTGTGGGGTCCCAACCCCCAGGTTAGGAACCACTGCTTTAAATCCAAATTGAAAATAAAGAGTCAAGCAACTCTTGCTGATATTTTTAAGGACAAGGGGAAAAAAACACAACATGAGGATATCACATTAATACAGCTGAGTGCACCTTGTTGCAGGTGGTCGCCCTTCACAGAGTTTCCCCAGGAGAGGAGTTCAGTCAACCTGGTCAGCTGTGGAGGGCTGCTGTTCGCTATAGGAGGCTTCGCCATGTTGCAGAACGAGGACAAAGAGTGTGCACCCAGTGAAATCATTGACATTTGGCAGTATGTGTCGATTCCGTTGTGTTATGTTGTAGAATATATGTGGTACCAAACAATTCTTTTACAGTGATATCCCTCCTCATACAGTGTATTATAGTAACATGTTTTAACTGTCTTGCCAGGTATGAAGATGACAAGAAACAGTGGACCGGCATGATTAAAGAGATGCGTTATGCAGCTGGAGCCTCCTGTCTGTCTATGCGTCTGAATGCAGCCAGAATGCCCAAACTGTAACAACAGTCCAGGGACAAACAAGGGACTTTACTGCTGTAGGCGACAATATTATGTACATGCTCTTATTTAGTGGTTCATTGCAGTCATTTAACATTTTGACATATCAGACACGTGCCCCCTTTGCCTTTTGTGTGTGTTTTAATACAATTTATCATGGTTCTAATTGGCTTATTTCTCATAGGTCACCAGTGTCTAAAACTGAACGGTCACTGTTGTTTGAACCAGACACTAATCCTGATTCTGATCTTCTAAAACATATCACTCACAAGAATTCCCCATAAGTATTATCACTGTTAACTGGTAAAGGTTTGCATAGAAATGAATGTTTTCGTCTGTTAATCTGGAAATGTTCCTCTTTCAGTCAATTACAACATTGTCAGTATTAAAATATGATCTCTCAGACTCACTGCATCTATTTGACACTTTAGTTTGTTTTGTTTTGTAGCAGCAGTTTTAACACAGCTCATAAAATATGGACATTATTCAAGACCAGAAATAGTGTGCCCCTGTGCAGGGTGGAAGTACATTTACGCAAGTACTGTACTTCAGCACAATTTTAAGGTACTTGTACTTTACTTGAGTATTTCCATTTTTCCCAAATATAGTACTTTTTACTACACTACATTTATTTGATAACTTAAGTCATTTTGCAGATTCAGATTAATATAAAGAAATATAATTAACAAATAAATTATATATCAGATTTGAATTAAAAAGAGATAATGAAGCTTTACATTTTATTTAAAATACTAATTTTCATACAAAAGCACATAATACACAATCCTACTTAACATGAATGAGGTAGATTCATGTCAACTTTATGCTCAATAACTTAAAATAAGGAGCACTTGATGTTTCTTAAAATACTGCTTTTAAAACTCTGTTCAGTCGTTCAGCCTGAAAATTCTCAAACTCAGAGCTCAAAGCGTTGAATGTAACATTACTTTCATTATTCAATAAATACAGCCTTTAAGAAGAAAGCTCTGTAAATATTTTCTTCTTCAGATATTCCTTCCAGGCGTCGTGTGTTGAGAGCTCCATGGAGTTCCATTCAAAGTGAGGAATCTGTAAAACACAAATTATTTCACTGTCCGAGTGTCTCTGACGTTTAATACGATTCAGTGCAAGAGATGCACAATACCACATGCAATCTTAGATGCTGTTTTCTCACCTGAACCACGCGATATCCCAGAATTTCCAAGTGTCTTTTCCTCATCATGGCTTCACCTTTCATATGGTGAGAATTCTTGCAGAAGGACTTTGAATCAAGAAAGTCCACAGCGACTCTGAGTGATATGTAAAAACTGAATGTCAAACATATTTCATTTCTGAGTGGTCTAATTATTCATCTTTAATATTCAGTATATCCCCTTACCGCTGAGCTCCAGGTGGCAGCTCATCCCTGGTGTTTTCCAGCGAGCTTGTCCCCCAATGAACCTTTCCTCTGTCTGAGATCTGCAGTGTGCTCGGCTCGCTGTAGGGCAACGGCTGCGTGCGTATGTCCAGTTTGCATTCAAAGTCTGAAAAGACAAAACATGGTCACTTTGAGGCCCAAATGCGATGGACGAATTCAAGCCTGAGTGCGTTATCACACTACCAGACTACAAACTGTATCGCAGCTCTCATACACTGTTTACAGTTTGTGACCGCTCTGATCGATATTTATTTATTACTAGCATCAGAAACGTGACATCACATCCTGTTTTTGGGGGGCAGAGCACGGGGAGATTTTTATTTACAGAAAATGTAATGTGACCGCACCTTAAAGGACCAGTGTGTAGGATTTAGTGGCATCTAGCAGTGAGGTTGCAGATTGCAACCAACTGATTACCCCTCCCTTCCCCTCCCCCCCTTTCCAAGTGTGTAGGAGAACCTACAGTAGCTGCCACTTCAACGTAAAAACGCCAAATGCCCTCTCTAGAGCCAGTGTTTGGTTTGTCTGTTCTGGGGCTATTGTGGAAACATGGCAGTGCGACATGGCAGGCTCCGTAGAAGAGGACCTGCTCCCTATGTAGATATGAAGGACTCATTCTAAGCTAATGAAAACACAACGATTCTTAGTTTCAGGTGATTATACACTAATTAAAACATAATTATGAATATTATATTCTATTTCTGCCAATAGATCCGCCTAAATCCTACACACTGGTCCTTTAAGGCTTGTGTTTACCAGTTTTAAATTGAAATTCAGACATATAAATTGACTCAACACATTGCAACATTCGGGTGCAAAGACTTTTTCAGAGTAAAACAGTAAAGGTGTGATAAGATCTGATCGAATTAGTGTTTAATACTGAGATGTAAAATTACCCAATATTACTCACCTACGGTGTAAAAATATGGAGTGGCAACTGCTACTCGAACACAATTAATGCCACCAAGAACTTCACCCAGCATTTTGTGGATTTGCTTTTGCGCAGCACTGACAGTGCTATTCCCTGAAAAACATTTTGACAGGCAATTAATATTATTTGATTTATTTGAATTCCACTTTAAAAACCCACCTAAACCAGAAAATAATTTCCCAGTGCATCTTTTTATTTTACCTTTCTTTTGCGACTGCTGGCAGTAGCGCTCATGAAACCACGGCACCTGGAACTCAGGACACTCGAGACACACGGCGCGATTGAGCTCCATGAGGCGCAGTCTGGTCCGCATGTTGAGGGCATCAGGTAGAGCTGTAGGAAGAAGAACAGTTCTTCCTACAGTTAGTCCTATCGAACAAGTGTGAAGTGCTTACTTCTCAAGATGATTTTTTTTCGATTGCAAGCAAAGCGGGGACATACTTTCGAGTTGGGCATCCAGCTTTCCCAGAAAGTCGATACTGAAGATTTCTCTGACTAGCTCCTCAGGAAAACGGTCGGCCACAGCCAAAGCATATGTCAGGAGGACTAGCAGATGTGGGTCAAAGGAGCCTACAAACACAGAGAAAGGTGTTAGTGTAGGCTTAAAATAAGAAATAAAAATGTGTAAAATGATTCACTTACTGATATGGGGAAGGATGCGCTGAACACAAACGTCGTACAACTCGTCTGCTTGTGCAGGATCATAATTCAGGACAGAGAAGGGCAGCAGGGTGGAATACGTTGCTGAGTGGTGAATCTTAAAAACGATACAGGAGAAGTACAGTTAGTTTATATTTAATTATTCCAGACTTAACAAGCTGTGATGTCTCTTAGAGCACCTTGTCAATGTCTTTAATGGCCACACTGGCGATGCAGTCCATCAGGGGAGGGCAGAGGTGATTTATCCTGGATAAGAAGAGGGCCAATTCAGGCACATTGTTCCAGTTGATTTGGTCCATCATCCTCTGCAGCGTGGCCATCGTCTCCTCGACCAGCATTTCCTCAAACCACTCTCCCGAGATGTACTTGAGCTCCTCCAGCACCAGGTCCAGCCGGTCGGCCGTTTGCAGCCTCTCGTGCCCGCAGCGGTTCAGCGTCTGCAGCAGACGGACGTACTTGCTGGGAGTGTTGTGGCGGTAGGAGGGATCGTTGCGCACCCACTTGGCAACGGCAAAAGAAATGGTGTTAAGGTCGTTGAGATTGCACTGGCTGACCACGGCGTCCACCCGCGAGATCACGCCCATGTCAAGTCGTGGGCAGGGCAGCATGGACAGAACGCGGGTCAACATGGTCACTTCATAGGGGAAGACGCTGCGCTGCAGAAAGCTGCGAGACAGAAGTGTCATCAGCGTTTCATTCAATCAAAGTGTGAAGTAAAATTGACTCCTTTGCTCAAATAAACTCTTACTTGACCAAAATATTTCTTAGTTTAGTGAAGAGTTCGGGGTTCTGGTATTGCAACAGAAATAGGGCTTGGGTGATTCTGGCCACCTCCACAGGCTTGTAGACATTAAGGTTCCTTTGGATTACTGATGCGATTCTGGAAAACATACAACATCTTTAATAGATATTTCAATATATCGGTGGATATTTGTCTTTTTACATTAACACATAAAATACACAAAATTATAATAAAGATCCCTTGAATCTGATTTTTAAAGATTTGTGAACACGATATAACCTGAGTGGGAGATTTTACAAATAAAAAATAAACTTGTCAGAGCTCTCTGATGAGCAAACTACGTAATGGAAACACTGTTTTTAAATGAAATGCTGTCAACTGCTGTTTCCAAGGTCAAGACTGAAGTTTCAATCTCAACTACAGTGGGCGAGAAGTCCTTAAAGTGCTCAGAAACATCGAAATTTGAACATCTACAATTCCAAACATAACTGGGCGACTGCATCTGCCAAGGAAGATCATGTGACACGATCGAAAGCACCAGAAGAGCTCCTAAATGGGCCTGTTTCCAAGGTGAAGGATGAACGTTCAATCTCTACATCAAAAATGTTTTCCTCATTCCTGTACAGCAATATCTTCTTACTTTTCAGCTGACATTCCGCATTAATATATTGGCTACACTTCTTAAGCTTTGCGGCTGCTGTATGGCAGAGATATGAACTCACTTGTTCAATAAGCTCAGATTCCTGCTCTCAATCTCTTCCAGAGCTTCAGCTACAGCCAGAGCCTGCTGTGCGCTGAGCTCATCCGCCAACAGGAGGGCAGTGTTCTCCAACCTAAGAGGGATGAAACCACATTGGAGACCTGTGAGACTCACGACTTGCCGTAAAGGGTTAGACTTCCACTCATGGATCACTCCACTGATGATGATACAAACCCTTCTCTGATCTCCTGACTGGCCATCGGAGCCAGAGCGACAAACAGTTTAGAGAAGGAGAAAGGATCGGTGCTCGAATCAACCAGTTCTGTTAGTCTTTGCTTAACGGCCAGCCTGAAGTCACAGTTGTTGAACTGCAGGGACTGATACAGTCCCATGATGATGCTAATGTTTTCTGCATCCAGCCTGGGGATGTTGCACAAGAAGATCTCATTGCACTTCTCCAGCAGAGGCCGGTGACTGTATTTGATGTTGCGCAGGAACTGCACCACTCTCCGCGGGTTGTTGTAATTTGAGGGATCCATGGTGTCCAGGAGTTGGTCTGCCCTGCTAAGGAGGGCGTCCCGAAGCCGAGGAGACGCCATGGACGACACGCTTATCATCAGTGTAGTCAGGATCCTGGGAAAATACGCCCAGAGTAAATACACAATGTGAGGTACTTATATTTGAAGGTATTTGATCCTATGTGTCTCATGACCAACCTGGCATCATCAATAGACGACAATCTCTGATCCACGATACTGGTGATGTGGCCCATTAGAGGACTGTGTTGAAGGTGCTGATCACTTAGACAGATTGCAAACTTGGACAGGGATGCCATTGGAAATCTGCAAAAATCCACATTTGTGTAAAATTTGAAACAATTACATGATTAACCCGTACAATAAATCGATCGACAGGAAATTAAACAACAATTTTGATACTAATTTATCTTTTTTTAGTAATTTATTAAGCAAATATGCCAAAACATTTGCTGGTTTCAGTTTCTCTAAATGTGGAGATCTGCTGCTTTTCTCTGTTTCATATCATTGTGTATTTAATATTTTTGGGTTTAGGACTGTTGGTCGGAACAAGCCTGACTTGATTAACTGAAAAAAGAATTGCCAGATTAATAAAAGGTGAAAATGATAGTTAGTTGCAGCAGGAAACAGGAACAGGAAAAACAATGTAATGCAGTCATACCTGTCTAATCTGAGCCAAGCTTCTGAAACCAACTGCTGAACAAGAGAGTCATGGGGATCCACATTCAACCTAAAAGATGGACAATAATATAGTTTGTTATCAATACTATCTTATCAATCAAATACATATCACTGACTGTGTCTAGATCTTATTGTACCTGAGGAAACTGTAGAGCATGTCGACCAGTATAAAGTCATCCATAGCAGCAATTTTGTTCTCCGCCAAAACCCGGAGAGTCAAGAACTGCGGGTGTCTCTTGAGGAGCTCAACAGTCCTGAGCATCTGTGGTTTCTCTTTCTGAAACTGCCACAGCATCCCCACAGCCCGGCTGACATGGTCCACCGTGAGCTTGGCCTTGTTCTTGCCCACCACATCGAACACCTGGTCTTCAACAGAGCAAACCCGCAGCTGCTCCAAAACCTGGTCTCGGCTCCCTGTCCCCCCGTGAAGGAGCCTCCGAAGGAAGGAATTCACAGGCCGGAGGCGAAACATCACCAGAGACCTCCAGTTAAGTATGCACTGGGGTCTTCATTGTACCAACACAGTGTCCACCTCAATGTCAAACCAACAGGCAGGGTCCGCCAGCTGAGATCAGATAGGTGCTCCTTTAAGGGACAACTGAAGAAAAAACACACACAAAACAAACACATTATTTTAACCTGCATCACAATGTGTTAAATTATGTTTGGTTATAAATTTAATTATATACACAAAGAAAACAGTCGCATGACAGTGACAGTTGATTTCATCTCACAAACAGCCCCATTCAGAGATTTCATAAGACTTTCCTTCAGGGTACCACTACACTGAAGTGAGCTACCAGTGGCTAAATCCAGTTTGCTAACACAGTATTCACGTGTATGGAGAAACAATCACCTAAAATGTCGGATAACCCCAGATTACATCTGCTAGCTGGATTCTTAGCTAGATGTCTGCAAATTATAGAGATTCAAACATTAAATATCTAACACAAATGTAATTCTGTCATTAAAATCGCCCATTCAAAGTCAAAATTACCTAGCATGTGTGCTGTAATGTTTCACTTCCGTAGCCAAGGACATCTTGAATTTGGAGGATTTTGATACCCTGAGTTTTGCCTTTCAGGCAGCAGCTCATGCATGCTGGAGAGGTCAGGGCGTCCTTAGGAAGGCAACCACTTGTACTGAGCAGAGGTGGAAGAAGTACTCGATCTTTTAAAAATAGTAATACCACAGTGTAGAAATACTCTGTTACAAGGAAAAGTTCTGCGTTCAAAATTTTACCCAAGCAAAAGTACAAAAGTATTAGTATCAAAATATACTTAAAGTACCAAAAGTAAAAGTACTCATAAAGCAGAATGGCTCATTTCAGAATAAATATTATATTATTGAACTATAATTATTGTTGCACTAACGTATACACCACTTTAATGTTGCAGCTGGTAAAGATGGAACTAATTTCAACTACGTTATATACTTTATAAAGTTGAATTTTCAATAGTTTTAACTTAATCTATAATATTACATCATAAATTTATTTGCTGATTATATTTTGTATCATAAATCTGAATTAACTGAAGTTATCAAATAAATGTAGTGGAGTAATAAGAACAATATTTACCTCTGAAATGTAGTTGAGTAGAAGTATAAAATGGCAGAAAAGGGAAATACTCAAGTACAAGTATCTCAAAATTGTACTTAGTACAGTACTTGAGTAAATGTACTTAGTTACTTTCCACCACTGGTTCTGAGGGATTCACAGGGTAACAGGGTAAATACTTTGCTTACAAGTGTTATTCCTGTGTATCACTCATAGAAAATATAAATAAACTTTACAGGGCCTGGTTTCCTCTGGGTCAGAGGTCCTTATGTTACTGTGGTCACAAAGCGTTTCCTGCATAAACCTGAGGTGAAAAGAAATGAAACTAAAATTGGTATGCAAGGTAAAAATCAGTTGATCCCATCTCACCACTTGGTTGTAATAAACAAAGATGACCACTGCACTGAAACGAGAATCCTTTGCACTCTGCACCATTTTTATATTTATCTATCTATATATATACATATATATATATATACCTGTACATGGTAGTTTAATGTTTATGTTTACCTTGCCGAGCTTGTTGTCCTTGTTTTAAGCTGTATGTAAGCCTTTTATGTGTACACATACCTGGCCAATGAAGCTGACTCTGATTCTGATGAGTCCAGAGATAGACTTGTACCTGCCAGGTCAGTTTCAGGGCACACATGTCTCAGGCAGGCGCAGCTACGCGCCCCGCTGCGTTGACTGGCGCACGATTCTCCAAATACGTTGACGTCCCCGCCGCGCCATCTTTAGAAAACAGTGAGTCCAACACTGAATGAAACTTAATTTTCGTCGTCTGTGAGGACTGCTCGCTGCATGGAGTGATATTTCTGGTGTTTCCAGGTGATGTAATGTCGCATTAACAACGAATTAGCGATGTGTGTGGTTAATATGTCGAAATGATACGGTACACGATATGTTGAAGGATCCCTCAACATGTTGTCTGGCGGAGGCTACGTGAGCTAGCTAATGCTAACACCAGGCCTAACGTTAGATAGACGCTATCGGTGACCGTGTGCCTGTGTGAAACCACAACGATACACTCCAGATTGGTGAGCGTGTGAGCGGGAGAATTTGTGATGGATAAACTCCTCAGAAAAATATGCTTACAATCGGCTCCACAGGTCAAGTGAGACATTAAACGCGTTGCTAATCAAAAACAAACGAACATTAGCTATCTAGCTAGCCATATTTGCATATAATCCAGCTGTCGTCGCAGCGTTAACTGTAACGTTTATGTAGTTTATTTGATATATTTTAAGTCATCACGCACCCATGCTTTATTCAGCATCACATGGTTTTAACTAGTTAGCACTTAAAGAAGTCGTTCAGCTGGTTAGACCCGGTAGATGTGCAGGATTTTCTAGCTAATTCCGGCTGTTAATTGACATCCTTCTGACATGTTATTGATAGCAAAGTTGTCACTTATCTGTGTGTTTTCTGTGTCTGTCACCTTCAGGTGTTTGATCAATAGAGGGGATCATGGGGATCAAGGTGCAGCGCACTCGGTGCTTCCTTGACATTGGAATCAGTAATGTGCTCGGTAAGAAAGAAACCTCCACTTTCTGGCTACTTACTGATACATTCACTCACTTGTCACTTTATTAGGTAATTATAGCTGAAAGTAAAGCAGTCTAATACGACAGCCCTGCAATAAATGTTCTCTTCATTAATGTTCTGCTGTTTTAGAGAGGTGTTGATTCAACTGTAAGTAATTATAGGAGCATACAGGAGTATATAGCTTGTGCTGCTGTTGGCTTGTATTGGAGTATACTAGAAATTATTTCTAATATTTGGTCTGCCATCATTTATATAAATGCCGTACAATTCAACAGCACCAGAAGCCTCCAGAATGACCATAAAGTTGATTCGACACTTCATGGGACGATATGAAAATTTCATGTCACGACTATCCTGGCCAAAGTAATTGAGATTCACGATATTATCCCAATAATCATCAAAATACTGTATGGCACTAAAACATAGTGGAATCATTTTACCTCACATTTAGTTAAGAAACACATATTTTTATTGCATCACAGATAGGACACACATCCCCTTTTTAGTGAAAAACAAACAATTTTAAATAAGGTAATCATAAATCATAAGGTCCCCCTGCACAAATAAAGGATAAATAAAAAATAGCAACATCGTGTGAGTCTGATCTTTCTTACGTCAGGCTCTATTTTTCACTTCTGTATCATGATGTCAAATGGTACAGACGACTGTTACTGAACTGAACTGAGGATATTCACGATTGTCCCGATAATGGAAATTCACCACGATCAACTTGGGAGTGTTTTTTATCGCGATCCACTATAAAATACGTTACTTACATCGTCCCGTCCCTACTCGGTTGGATATCTTGCAAGGTCTTTGTGTTAGACTGCTTTACTTTAATGAATTTAGTGAATTCTCATCACGATAGACGAAACTAACAAAGTAACTCTTTCCTCTCAGTGGGCAGAGTTGTGGTGGAGTTGTTTTCAGACATCTGTCCCAAAACTTGTGAAAACTTCAGATGCCTCTGCACAGGTGAAATAATGGATTTTCTCCACAACAATATGCCAGAAATAATTTTTCTTCATGGCACAGTTTAATATTGATAAGTCCTGTGGTTTCATTCAGGTGAGAAAGGCATCGGCAAAGGAACTCAGAAACCGCTGCACTACAAAGGATGTCTGTTCCATCGAGTTGTAAAAGACTTCATGATTCAAGGAGGAGACTTCAGTGAAGGTGAGTTAATAAAGGTTGAAGGTTGTGAATGGTTTACTTATCTTAAAGTCCAAATATGGCCCTTTTAAAGAAGGCGGGGACGTAGTTACTGACTGCTTCGAAAGCTGTCAGTGTTTGCCTGCTACATATGCAGATGGTGATTAATAATGAAAGCATCAACACAGTTTAATGTCAAACCAACCTAAGACCTTTGCTAATGTTTTATTTGTTCTCCAACATCACAGGTAATGGAAGAGGAGGCGAGTCCATCTATGGAGGCTTTTTTGAAGGTAAAGAGGCCACTGTCAGACCTGTCAGTTGTTATCCAAACCGACGTTGGCTTCAAGATGGCAGTACAATCTTATCCTTTTCCCCCAGATGAAAGCTTTGCTGTGAAACACAACAAGGAGTACCTGCTGTCTATGGCCAACAGGGGCAAAGATACAAATGGGTCACAGTTTTTCATGTAAGCACTATGTCTATTCCCACATGTTATAGATTTGATGCATTATTGGTTCATTCTGTCGTCGGTAAGCCGTACAAATAATTATATGCCTTTTTTTTTCTTGAATGGCCTGCTGTGACACTTCAGAACAACAAAACCCTCACCACATCTGGATGGGTAAGTAATGCTTGATTGCATAGTGCACAATGTACACCATGTGTTTTGCTTGACTTAGCTCAGCATAGTCATAGCTAAAGCTCAACGCCACTGTGTTTTTCAGGGTCCATGTGGTTTTTGGTCATGTGATTTCTGGCCAAGAGGTTGTTCAAACCATGGAGAACCAGAAAACGGATCCTAACAGCAGACCGTATGCTGACGTGAAAGTTTTGAACTGTGGAGAGCTTGTCCCTAAATCTAAAGGTTTGTTTGTGTGACGCATTTTCAGTACTTTCCAAACAAGTTTCAAACTCCAACTTGCGATTTGTCTTCTGCTGTTGTCTGAGCGGATACAGTTTTCAGATTTCATAAAGCAGTGCTTCTAACAGACTCTTGTATGTTTGCAGCAAAGAAAGATGAAAAAAAGAGAGAGCGTGCCTCTTCCAGTTCCAGCAGCAGCTCCAGCGACTCCGAGAGCTCGTCAGGATCCTCCTCTGATTCTGAGGAATCGGAGAAAGAATCTAAGAAGAGGAAAAAGAAGGCAAAAAAGCTCAAAAAGAAGCAGAAGAAGGACAAGAAAAAGTACGCAATTTCTTTTCACATTTTCTCTTTTCCACAGTGTGAACAGTACCTAGTGTCTTTATTCTGAACTGCAATGCTTTCCCAGGTCAGAGGCTGAAAGTGCTGAAGAGAAAGAACAAGAAGAGTTGGTCACATCTACCGTACGTCCTGAAGAAATCCCACCCATCCCAGAGAATCGATTCCTCATGAGGAGGAGTCCGCAGGCGGTCCAGAAGTCAAAAGAGGAGGCTGAAAAGGATCCGCGAAATAAAGAGGAAAGGCCAAGAGAGAGGTTAGTCTGCTTGGCAAACAGCACGTCATGACAAACATCCAAACGTGATTGTCTGTTCATTTTCATGTCTTGTATTTTTTTTCTTTCTAGTAGTGGCATAACATATAACTCTCAGTCAGCATATCACAGAAGACTGGTGATGACACGATCCGGGAGGAAGATTAAAGGCAGGGGGCCGAGGGTAGGTGCACTGCGGAAGAACTCAGCTAAAACTTTGTCCATTTTGTCACAATTCATACTGTGTCTAATGAGATTGGAACATGTCAAGTTGAATTGCAGTTTTGTAAGATTTCTGTCTTGACCAGTGTTAGTTTCCAGTCAGTTAAGAGTCTGTATGGAACAGAAGTAAGTGGTTTGTCATTTCTCCCATACAGCGGTATCGGACTCCGTCACGCTCTCGTTCAAGGTCCAGAGATCGTTTTCGGCGCAGTGAAACTCCTCCACACTGGCGTCAGGAGATGCACCGTCAAAGGATGAGGGCAGTCACTGGCGAGCGCTGGATTAAGGGCGACAGGTAAGATAGCCTAACTTTGACTTATTAAAGAGTATGTAAACACACTGTCTCTAGTCAGTTCGGTGTGTTTTTTTCAGATGTGTTTTGACACCCAGCCAAAACGTCAGTGTGGAAAGCTACATCATTTACCATGCAAAGCTTTCTTGTTTGAGTAGGTAGAATAGAATATACTTTAATGTCGCCCTGGGGACATTTATTTTGGGCTCCACGCCACAGTTTCAGAAACAATAAATGCTAATCGGTGTCATTAAACGATAATTAAAATGTTTTCTTGAACTTTAAAGTAATGTGTCTAACAAACAAATGTATTAGCTCAAAACACTTTTGAACGCTGTTGTCATGTTCTGTAGGTGACATTTACTCTTTTTACAGAGGCGACATGAATGAGGCCAAGGATGAGGCTGCTAAAGCTCCAAGAAGAGAGAGACGGACCTCCAATACAAAGCATGAACACACGGCTGAGGGTAAAAAAGACAAGAAAACTAGGTCGCATAGATCCAAAAGCAAAGAAGAGGACACTGTTGAGAAGGATGAGAAGCATAGCAAACACAAGGCAAAGAAAAGAGATAAATCTCAAAGCCGCAGCAAAAGCAGGGAAAAGAGTAGGAGGTCAAAAAGCAGAGAGAAGGGTCACAAGCACAAAAGTGACGACAGAAGAGGTCTCTCTAGGAGCAAAGACCGAAATGCTATTAGGAAAGAAAAGGAGCCAGAATCTGATCACAGTAAAGATAGAAATAAGGGTCATGAGTCCGATAAGAAGCCTAAAGAGGATACCAAAGGAAGAAATGGTGAGAGAACTAGGACAAAGTCACAAAGCAAGGAACGAACAGCTGCAAAAGATAGGCACCGATCAAGTAGCAGGAACAGGGACAGGAGTGGACCTGCAGCATCAAAAGACAAAGAAGAAAAACGAGAAAAAGACAGGGAGAGGGGCAGGGAGCGTAGCAGGAGTCAGGAAAGACGACACAACAGTGAAAGGGAGAATAAGAGGCGAGGGACATCCAGGGATAAGGACCATCGAACAAGAAGTCCAGACAGAAATAAGCCCAGAGACTCGCACAGAAGCAGGCGCTCCAGAAGCAAGAGTCCCAAGAGAGACCACAGCAAAGACGGGTCATCTCATAGAAAGGACAAAGACAGAGAAGCTGCCAACCAAAGGAGGAGACGTAGCAGCAGCTCAGAGAGCGATAAAGATGAGAAAAGGAAAAGTCAAAAGAGCCCGGATTCTAAACGGAGCCGAGCCAAGAGCACCTCCAGATCCAAAGACAGGAGAAGCCCGGCCAAACCCAGACCAGATAGTACGAAAGGCAAAGACAGAAACGACAGCAAGAGGAATAAATCGAGCTCGAGCTCAAGCTCTGACAGCGACTGAGCCTGTGATGATATCCTGAAGGAAAAAAGTTTTGAAGTCTGTCCATATTTTATACAAACTACACATATAGTACCCATCTCCAGCTTTCCATCTAAAGGGGGACCTCTACACGCTCCTCATTCAGTGCATAAAAACCCCACTCCACAGTTCAGCCAGAGCTCACACGAGTGTACAGAAGTCTGTCAAAGCTAATATCCAAAACTGTGAAGAACTGTGACGCACAGATGAGAAACTGCAGCATGTCAACTGTAAACATTTACTCCCACTCAAACTTGCACTGACAGACTGAAGCATCATGTGAGCTTTGGCTGAACTATGGACCTTTTTTTTTTTTTTTTT
>NTHP01000044.1:1326216-1389359 GCA_003416845.1 Oplegnathus fasciatus | reverse complement strand
TTTTTTTCTAACCTTTTGGACACTGAATGGAAGTTGTGGATTTGTCCTCCATTCAGTGCATTACACTGCTGATGGCTAGCTGAAGCTGCGTGGCCAGTTTAGAGAAAAGGATTAGTGAAACTCATCCACAGTGTGTACTGCATTAGCAGTGAGTGTAAAAGTACCAGGAATTCTTTTAATTGTACATGACCAGAGGAAGTCACTTTGAAGGCTGTTTTTTTTATGTTGGATTCTTTGGTAAATTATATTTTGGCTTTACAAAAGTTACAATTTCAGACTGTAAAAAACAGATTTTACTGCAACAGATCGTTTAAATGCCTCCCCCCCCAGGATATTTTCTCCTTTATTAGTTTTTATGTTATTTAACACGGTTGGTTTAGGGGATAAGAACCGTCTCTAAGTTTGGCAAATGTCTGATGTTTACTTGCCGAGTTATTTTTACTACAACAATCAATCTGGAAGAGAACTCTCACAGTTTCTTGCATGCTCATCCCTGCTGTTGTTAGATGAAATATGTACATCATGACTTTTTTTTTGTACATCCACGACCTTTTACTGTAATCCTAATTGTTAACCGGTTTTGAGATACCTCTGGTTTGTTTTTTGAATGGAAAAAAAGTCAAATTCATGCTGTAAGTACAACATAAAATCAATTTGTATAAATTGTGTTTTGTGCAAGTTGGTTATAAGAACTCAACTGCAGTGTAGAATGAAATAAAAGGCTCAACTTTGATTTTAATCAGTTGTTTTAATCTTCTGTAAAAGCTGTCACAAACACAGTCCATCTATTGGAGGCCCGAACATTATTAGCATCCAACTTTACAGTAATCAACAGTGATAACATTATTACAGGAAATTTACACTGTACTGTTAACACTTTGTCACCCGGTGTCAGGTTTAGTTAACTGCAGAGGTGATTAGTCGCTCGCTTTTAGTGTCAACTAGAGTCCATTTTTAGCCCAGACGGGTCATCGTTTATACAGCGTTCACACAACATTCATTTCAAACAATTCTGTGCAATGCTCTCAGTGTTTCTCTACAGAATATGTGGAACATTACAGAAGTTGGTTGCAGTGTTTGTAATAAACTGAAGATCATTCTAACTAAAACATTGGAACGAGACAACCTGAATTGGAACGATAACCTGAAGACCATATTACTCCACATCCTGACCCTAATGAACACAAGTTTTTGTGTCCAAAATCACTCCTCATTTACTGTACAGTGTAAGGTGTAGTATAAGCTAGTGAAAATGATGCACTATATGGAGCCTTCAAATTTTTTAACAATGGGACAAAAGTAGTTTCCATGGCATGGAGACAACTTTTTTTCAAGTATATTTGGGGCCTTTATTAGTGAGACAGGAAATGAGAGCGATGGGGACGACATGGACCCTGGCTGCACATGAACCGGGGATGTTGCAGTTTAGGTTCGTTTCCTGAAACACAAGAATGCCCTGTGGACTGATTTAATCCCACAAAGCAATGTGTCCTATTTTATTCATATGAAAGTCGTGCGGCACTACAGCTGTAAGTGATGACGCAAAATAATGACAATTCGTAAGTGTCCAAAATCCCAATTTACTATTCACTATAGAGCAAACTGTTGAGTAGTGAGGGAGTGATTTCAGACACAGCCTTTGTCAAAATATTTTAAGGCTGACATTAAAACATTCAGTGTGTTCAAAGATGGTAAATTTAGGGGAACATTCTTGGAACCAACATCACCAGCTGGGAGTGACCTATCACCACGTAAATCCAAGTCTCCTCTTTGCGTCTTGAATATCTACAGCGTCATGAAGCTTTTTAATGTTCTGGGTGGCACCAGAGACGTATTTGGGCATTTGAGCACCAGTAAGGTCCTGAACGAGGTAGCTAGGCCTGACTCCACTAGAGACGGGGCCAAGCCCTCCTCCGATCCCTTCCCTTGCAGCTTTGCAAAGTGGAAACACGTTTCGCTGAGCCTCCACCGATGCGTTGATGACGTGCTGCGAGTACTGTTGAAACTGGTTTTCCTCTTCGGCTGTGAGTTCTGCATTCTTCGCCTCAAACTCGTGTTCCTCTCTTCTGAGCTGCTGATGCCTGGCACTTTTTTCAGCCTACATTTGAAAGATAAAAGTTTTCTTTCAGAAAAAACTACAACCAAACCAAAACTGTTCTTTTTTGTGATGACATGTTGGAGTTTGAACATTACCATTTGTGTGGCGTTGAAGTCCTGTAGTTTTCTTCCATCTTCTTTGACCCTCTGTGCCTTCAGTTGTTGTTTCTCAGAAAATATTCTGTCGGCCTCTTTCTTGGCCTGCAGGGCGTCTCGGGTGTTCTGTTTTGCCATTTTGTCCCTCTGCTCCTTTTCTTGCCTCTGATGAAACACAGCTTGCGTTACAGGTGTGATGACATTTTGGATTAACTTTTCAGGAGTCTCAGGCTACACCAGATTTCACTGCAGCTCTTAAAAGAAAAATATAATCTACGCGTTTTTTGAACTCACAGGTTACGACCCTAAAAACAGGTTATCAGATCATCTGTTACCATGGATTCTCTGTGAGCAGCGATCGACTTCAGCGCGGCAGCCCTCCTCTCCGCCTCCTCCCACTGCTGCTGTGCCTGCTTTGCGTCCCGCTCGGCGACAGCCTTTGCGATCCTCTGCTCCTCACTGACAGCTTGCTCCTGCTGCGTGACTGTCAGTTTGTTCATGATCCTCTCTCTGCGTATCTGGGCCTCTCTGAAGAAGAATGATCGTGATCACCAGGGATCATTGTGACTGTACGTTTGAGATGTTTATTGTTTTGCTGGGTCTTACCTGAACAATTCTCTTTCCTTGTCTTTCCGTAACTTCATCATTTTTTGTTTTGCAGAGAGAAAAAGTTTCCTCTGCTCCTCTTCTGCCTCTTGTTTTTGTGCGTCTGCCGCTCTTATGAGGTCCCTATTGGCGAGATGTTCCTGTAAATACAGAGTATACAATAGTAAACTTGTGTGTTATAAACTGAGGATACAAATACTAGATAACCAGTGCTGCTAAGACCCTACCAGGTGAGCTTGCATCAGGTCTCTCTTCTGCTTTGCTTGTCTTTCTTCCTCCATTCTTTGCCCCCACTGATAGAGCTCTTGAAGGTGTTGGCCTTCCTCTCCATCCTTCTTGTTCTCTATCTTCTGTCGCTCTCTCACTTGCTCATTTTCCTTGATCCTAAAGAAAAGGGATCATATTCTCGTGTGAAACTAAATATCTTTATTTAGTTATTTATATCACCATTTCTCCAAAAATAGGATGTTAAATGCATATTGTTGTTCTATTTTATATATAGACCCTGACAACTGGTGCATCTGCAGCACGTTCAAAGCTGGTCTTTGGGTCTGATGTGAGACTCACTGGTTTTTCAGGTCCTCCTCAACAGCCTTTGTCTCAAGCTTTTTCTGAAGTGCTCTCTCCTGCTCCTGCCTCGAGGCTTCCTCCTCTCTGGTCTTTACCGCATCCAGGTATTCTTTGTCCACATCTTTAGAGGCACTCTTGATTCTTTGCTTCAGTTCAATCTGAGCCTCCCTCTCCTTCAGCACCTCCGTCAGCAAGAGCGCACGCTGTGGAAGCAGTAACAATCATTCATTACCCCAAAATAAACATCAACATATAGCCGAGCATATACAAGTGGCGTGATAATTCTCAAGCGATACTAACATGTAATCCTTTAACACGGTCCGTTTGATAATACAGCTGAGTCTTGGCTTTTTCGATGGCCTCTTTCCGCTTCTGCTCCTGATATTTGGCCTCTTCTTTATCAGTCAGTTGCCTTTTCTCCTCCTCAATCTGCTCCCGAATCTTCTTGGCCTCGAGCTTTTTCTGCCTTTGACCCTTTGATAAATGTAATACAGTGTGTTGCTTTACCTTACAAGCACATCTAAATTTAATAAAACAAATTCAATTTCAGAAAATCCCCTGTACAGGCAACTTACAGCGATTGTATTGGACCACAGCTTCACCACCTCCGTTGACTGTAAGTGCAGGGCCTCTCTCTGGTTTGCTGCCTCTCTTATACTCTCCTTGTCTCTATTGACCCGGTTCAGCTCATCTTGAATCCTCAGCCAATCAGCCTTGGTTAAGACAGTGACTTGTCGGAGGTCCGGTGGCTGGACCATCCTGCTGGCTTCCTCAGCTGAAGACACTAATAAAAGAAAGAGGAAATCACCCAAAGAAGCCCTGCTGAAAATATGCATCAGTTTGTGTAATTTGGGTAGTTGAGGATTAAGTGCAGATTAATCATTTAAAAATAGTCACATATTAAATGCTTTTCTCCAGAATGTTATGGGATGCACATTTATTTCCTCCATGTTGGAAGGGTTGCTGCGTGCCAAACAAAGGTTGATATGTGTTCATATGAGCAGGGCTGTAGCTACCATTGAGCACACTTAGGTACTGTTTCTGGGAAACAATTTAAGGAGCAGTTTACAGTATGTAATTACACGTGGAATGGAATAGCAGATATGTTAAGTGATATTATTTATGGTCCTTGAATAATTTGGAATCAAGTTAGCCTTTTGACATAACAAATTTGCTTATTTTGTTGTCTCACCTGGGATGAATATGGTCAGGTATACCCTATGATAACCAATACAGATACATTATACAGATAGATTATCTTTAACTAGCTATATGGTACTGTACTGCCACCAAATTATGTGTTGTCATAGCTTTAATCAGTTTGTTGCTTGTGTTGTACGATGTTTTTTCCTTATTGTATATAAACAGGTAGAGTTAATTCTGATATTTTTTACACTAAATAAATTTACATTTGTCTGTTATTAGGCAAAAAAAACATGAAATGGATTTAAATGTAATGAAGAGATTCAGTGTTTCTCCATCAGAATTGTATCTTGGGATTGTGAAGGCAGCTTTGAAACAGCAAGTACAGAAAATATGAGTGAGCACTTAAATTATTTAATAAAATGAGGGGAAAATTAACAATCATAGAAATGTACAGGCTTTTTTTGGTGGCTAGTCACAAGTTTCTTCATGGGGGTGAGGTTGCACTGGGGGATTTGGAGACTGTATTTCTAAAATCCTTGCATATGAGAAATATAAATAAATGCAAAACTAATACTACAAAGTAATGTCAGTATGAAATATGCCATTTTACAGGAAGTTGTTTTCTTTTGAAAGTAGCTACAGGTTTACTCCTGGACATGAAGCTGGACGGATGGATAATAATGAAACAATTAAAACAAGTAAAAGGATTTAAAGACTGCTGTTACCATCAAAGACTTACATATTGTCTGTTAGCCAGAACAGCTAGTTAGTTAGCTTACCTTCAGTGAGTTTAACCCAAAACTCTGCTTATTTAGCTCTCACCTCTCTTACTGGAGCCTCTTCGTCGGCCGTGCTGAACCACCGAAGCCATTTATATTCGATATATTACCTTGGTATTAAAGAAACAAATACTACTGACGAATAAAACAGCTGACAAAGAAGACTTTTACTGTAGCGCCAAGTCTCTCCAGGTTACACACAGCTTTCAGCGTCCGCATTTGTTGCGTTGTATCCAGGCAACGCTTGAACCAATCAGGAGCACTTCCGCTGATCGACGACAGGTGGTGCTGTTTGACCCCAAAGTTTGAGTGTAACACCACACACCTCCACTTCATATAAATCTCATTTTATGTGAAACGTGAACAGCCATCTAAATACAGTTCTTCCAGAAAAATATTGAAACTTAAAAATACTTACTACATACTTAAGTATTTATTTGGTTTGCTGTGGAACAAAACAAAATTCCTACAAAAAATAAGTGAATAAATCTTACAAGGGATTCAGGAGTCAGTGTAGGTCACAATATTATTGGCACCTTTTAAACAATTTTAGACATATAATTAGATTTCAAGAAAGTGATTCCTTTCATTTGTAATTAAACTCACCTGTGTTGAGCTGCAGGTGTCTTTAATATAAGCATAATTCTACTAGTTTGAATAGAGAACACATGATTCTCATTCTGCTGTTGGAAAGAAAGACAGAAAGAAGAAAGAAAAGCAGATAATTGTCAGAGGAAGTCAGACAAGATTGTAGCAGATCCTGGACAATCCCAAGGCTACAAGTTCACTTCCACAGACCTGTTCCTGTGTCCACTGTATACCAGAATCAGATTCAGAATCAGCTTTATTGGTCAGGTATGTGTACACATGCAAGGAATTTGACTCCGTTTTTTCGTTGCTCTCAATGTACATACACGGAAATAGACATACATGCAGCTTAAAACAAGGACAGATGTGGATCTGTGAAAAATCAGGTGTGAAACTGGGTTGAGATCTGGTGACTGTAAAGGCAGTAGCATTTTATTCATGTAATTTTCATACTCACCAAAGCATTCAGTGAGCACTGGTGCACGCAGAGGCATCTGCATTTAATATGGTTCTCCACTCTTTTATTCAGATTATTTGTCACCCGTCTGAATATACCTATATACTGTTTGGACACTCATACAGATTCTTCATACAAACAAATGACATGTGTGTTAAAATCTTCTGTTAAAAGCAGATATGATGGTATGACTGTGACAGTCATGTCAAATCACTGCACTGACACTAAGATAAGGGGGCTATCATGTGCAGCCTAATGAGTCAGGTGATGAACAGCGTCTGTTCAGTTAAGACTCGCCTGACCTGACCTACTGTTCAATGACGGAAGATATGAACAAGTTTTCTATTCTTCAGGGGATTCAACTTATTTCAACAAAAACACCTATATTATATTTCATTTCAGTAGCTTCGTCTGAACTTACAGTGTGTGAGTTTATCGTACGTAATATTACGTTTTAATATTACATGATGGTTCTTTTGCTTTGTTAGAGGTACTTGATTTATTTTCATGTTATCCTCCTTAATATTTCTATTCCATTGCATTTCAGAAATAAATATAATACTTTTTACTCCGCAACTATAGTGACTAGTTAACATATTAAATACAAGATGAGTTTATAAGATATGATGCATTGCATTGGAAGAAGTATTCAGATCCTTTACTTAAGTAAAAGTACCATACCACACTGTGAAAATACTCAACTACAAGTAAAGGTCCTGCATTGAAAACCTTACTTAAAGTAAAAGTATCTTAAGTATTATCAACAAACTTTACTTAAAGTATCAAAAGTAAAAGTATTCATTCTGCAGTAAAATGTTCCCTGTCAGTGTTTACTTTATATCTGATGTTTCTGGATTAATATTACTGCTGCATTAATGTGTATGTTGCATTTTACTGCTGTAGATGTTTAAGGTTGAGCTCATTTTAACTACTTTATAAACTGTTGGATAGTTTAATCTACAGCAATGCATCATGGTCTATAAGATCATCATATGTTTGTAGCGTGGCTGTCCTGTGAGAATCTCGTATCTCTAAAAAGTCAACTTTTCATGAGAAAAACAGTCTGTTTTCAGCTTTGTGATGATGCATTTTCCAGATAATCCGAGGAGAGTTTAAATAGTCTTAAGAAGGAGGAGAATTTTCTCAACCAATGAAGGAAAACTTCATCCTTCAGTTTATTAGAAAAACTCACCAATTTGGAGATACGTGGATTTCACTGGACAGAAGGGGTATGAAAATTGTAATCTGAAAAGTAACTAAAGCTGTCAGATAAATGTAGTAAAGTAAAAAGTACAGTATTTACCTCTGAGATGTGGAGTCGAAGTATAAAGTTGCATAATACTTAAGTAAAGAATCTTGAATTTGTACTTTAGTAAAGTACTTGAGTAAATGTAGTTACACTGACATTTCTATATGTAAACTACACATAAAGTCATTAAAGTGTTAATGCATCAGCAATAATAATTATTCATAATAGTAAATAATAATATAACACTGACGGGGGCATAATGAGTACTTTTTAAGCACATTTATTGCTGATAATACTTCTGAATACTTGTGATATAATACTTCACCCACCACAGTCGATGACCTCACATCAAACTGGTCCCGGCACTTGTCCAAACTGGCCTGTTACGTCAGAGCAGGAGATGCACGAGGGGCGGGTTTACTTTAAATAAGGGGGCTGTCTTAAACCCGAGACAACCATTCAAAACCAGCAGAGGGAAAGTAACTTCCCGTGTCCATCACCTCACGAAGGCACCAGTCGTCCAGCACCAGTTGCCCACCAACAAGCTACCCGGAGAAAAAACCCCAAGATGGCCCCGATCTCCATCAAGACGGTTCTAATCAGTGAGAGTGTTGACCCCCGCTGCAAGACCATCCTGGAGGAAAATGGCATCCGAGTCACGGAGAAACAGAACATGAAGAAGGATGAATTAATGGCGCAGATTAAGGTACATTAAAGCTGCCAATCTGTGTTGCACAATTGCTTTCCCATGCACCGGGTGTGGTTTCTTCTGTGTTTTTTGTAATCTTGTTAAAAAGTTCAGTCGCTTTAGCTAGCATCATTTTAAACGCTCGTGAGAGAAGCCGCTGTGAAAAAAAAGTCTTTCAAAAGACAAAAAACAAGCAGCACCTGTTTATTTCATACAAACTTTAATGTAAGGTGTGTGCACTTTGATCATAGGGTATGTGCTCGCGCTTCTCCTGTGACTTTGACACGTATTTGCCGGGTTGAGGTGAGAGAATTGATTGTGAAGTTAGTTCCGCCCCCTGGGAGGCTGATGCAACTCATCCCTCACTTTGCCGGTTCTCTCATCACTTTCTCCTGAAGGCCACATGCAGCACAGTTTATCAGCTTAGTGCAGAGCCTGTGCATGCAACAGTAACCCTTATTTACCTTTGTGCACATTAGATGTGTCAGATTAGAAACAATGAGTTGCAGTGGGACTGAATGTATTGGAGTGTTTTGCAGTAGATTCAGTATGCAGTGTTAGGCCCTGCGGCAAAAGTGAGCTGTGGGCCCCTTTTTTTAACCACCGACCATCCGGACCCGGGCTTTCTCCCAATATTTAACCGTTGGATGGCCTGAATCACCTCCTCTTCTCTTATCTCACCAGTAAGTGAAGTGAGCTACCTGTTCTCATATTTGCTGCGTGTCACACCCACAGCTCGGTTTATTCAGTCCAAGAAAAACATTGCCTTTGTTCTGGTCCCGATCATGTTTGCTCTGGTTTTTACAAACAAATCAAGAGGAGTAAACATGAAGTCATGTTGACTGACAGGTAACTCAACAATTTTGTAGTCACTAGTTAAAATGAACTCAACCTTAAATATCTACAGCAGTAAAATGCAACATACACATTATTGCAGCAGTAATATTAATCCAGAAACATCAGATATAATAGTAAAACACTGACAGGGACCATTTTACTGCAGAATACTTTAAATAAAGTTTGTTGATAATACTTACATACTTAAGTAAGGTTTTGAATGCAGGACCTTTATTGTAGTGGAGTATTTTCACAGTGTGGTATTGGTGCTTTTACTTAAGTAAAGGATCTGAATACTTCTTCCGCCACTGTCAGATTTATGCTAAAATCACATATCTGCTATCGCACAGGCCTTTGGGTTGGTCTGTTTGCTTTCACACCACAAACTAATTACACCAGCTTGGAAGCAGACCAAGACCCTCCTTTTCAGGCGGTCTCGGTCTGGTTGTTTATTCTGCACCAGAGTTCGATTGGTAGTTTTCACTCCAGCACAAACAAACCGTATTAACCGGGCAAATGCACCAGAGTTTGCTTTATCCAAACCAAACAGGGTTATGTGTGTAAGCTCTCTTTGTTTGCTTGATTAGACACAAATGTGTGTAATTACCATGTACACTTTAACTGAAACAATTGAAAGTAATAAAACCACATTTTTAACACAATGCTCCTCTAGAAGACGGGGCCACAAGATGAGGTAATAATTATGGCTTTAAGACCCTTATCATATCAGTTTAAATTGTGCTGTATAAATAACCAAAAACTTTGCCCTGATCAAAGTATCACAAAGTAATTTACACACAGTGAATCTGTGGTCTTAGGGACCCCTGAAGGTTTGGTGCAACAGGGCAATTTGCCCCTTTGTACAGCTGGTTATCTAGCCTCAGGTAGATTAACCACATCATGAGATCAACCGTGCGCTTTTCTCACCATCCCAGGACTACGACGGCCTTGTGGTTAGATCTGCAACAAAGGTGACTGCTGATGTTATCAATGCTGCTGATAATCTCAAAATCATTGGGAGAGCTGGGACCGGTGTGGACAACGTGGATGTTGACGCCGCCACCAAAAAAGGCATTATTGTCATGAAGTAAGTCTCCGGTTTATGCACAGATTTGGTTTCATTATAATGTACAGTCCATTAACTGTAAACTGTTTTCTCCAGCACGCCAAGCGGCAACACGATCAGTGCCGCCGAGCTGACATGTGCCCTGCTGATGAGCCTCTCAAGGCAAGACGAGTCATGTTTTTTATGTCAACATGCTCAGTCTTTATAATTGCATTGAAGTACTGTTAAAGTGGGATTATTATGCTATTCTGTTTTCAGAAACGTGCCTCAAGCTGCAATGTCGATGAAACAAGGCAACTGGGATCGCAAAAAGGTAAGCAGGGATTTTTATTTTGCCCCTGTGACTGTTTGCAGTTGGCACACAAAGCGATTACTGCTGCGTGGTCGGCCCCATTGTTCAGCCGGTCCTCCCTAATCGGACGTGACACTTGGATCTGTGCAGTTTTGGAGTTCGTAGACGGGGTCATTGTTTTGTTTTCTAATTTTTACAGTTCATGGGCGCAGAGCTGTACGGCAAGGTGCTTGGAATAGTTGGACTTGGAAGAATAGGAAAGGAGGTCGCCTCAAGAATGCAATCATTTGGCATGAGGGTAAATAATCAGATTACACATGACAAGACAGTGTGCTCACATTTCTGAGTGGTTAATTGCGCTTAAATATTTAGATGAAACAAACATGACAAGATAACGTTTTTCTTCTTAGACAATCGGCTATGATCCAATCACTCCTCCTGAGGTGTCAGCCAGCTGGGGGGTGGAGCAGATGTCTCTGGAGCAGCTTTGGCCCCAGTGTGACTATATTACTGTCCACACTCCCCTAATGCCCTCTACTGTTGGTGAGTTTTGCTGAGCTTCTCCTGATCACATAGCTCTCATAAATTATACTTATAAATTGTGGAATTCCTTTTTCAATTGCTTTTTCTTTTTGCCCAAGGTTTGCTTAACGATGAAACGTTTGCTAAATGCAAGAAAGGAGTGAAGGTGGTGAACTGTGCACGAGGGGGCATCATCGATGAGGCTGCTCTCCTCAGAGCTTTGGAGTCCGGACAGTGTGGAGGCGCAGGGCTCGATGTATTTGTTGAGGCAAGATTGTTGGAGCATGTCCTCACACAAATAATCTACTTTTGCTGATTTTGATTCCAGGTTGCTGTCAATGTAATAAAACATCTTCCTTTGTGTTTCTATTTGGCCACAGGAGCCCCCTAAGAACCGCTCACTGGTCGACCATCCTAATGTCATCAGCTGTCCTCACCTGGGAGCCAGTACGAAGGAGGCTCAGGCTCGTTGTGGGGAGGACATCGCTCTGCAGATTGTGGACATGGTGAAGGGCAGGAAGCTGGTCGGAGCAGTAAGTTTTACTTCGCAGTCCTTGTGTTTTGTTGTTGCAAAACATGTTAAAGGGCCACTCCAGCGATCAAGCACTGCACTTCCATAAAGTTGGGGAAAGATTAAAAAATCAGTGCAGCAGAGACTGACAAGTAAAGTAATAACTACAACAGGTGTTCCATCCGCAGCGGTTCTGGAGCTTCGTATCACATGATCTTCCTCAGCAGATGAAGTTGGGCCAGGTGTCATGAAATTGTAGATGTTCAAATTTTAATTTCTTCTGAGCATTTCTTGAGCCACCATGAATGAGAAATCCTTAAGTTTAGTAGAAAGTTAATTCTTGATCCAGGAAACAACAATCTCGATCACTTCACATGATCTTCCAAGATGATATTACATATAAAAAAGTACCACGAAAGACATTTACAAGAACTGGTTATATGATCAAACTTGTAACATCGTAAGTCAACAAAACAAATTTAACTGACTATTGGAAGCCCATGGTGGTGGATGGAGTCTGACATTGAAGAAATTCAGAGGCGAAAGAGCGGCAATCATGGCTGTAATGTGGGTCTCCAAATGCTTAATTGTGTATGTTTACACTGAGAATCAGCTCAGTCTTCTCTTATTAAAATAAGGACATATCAATACTGAGTCAGCCAGAAATGGTGAGATGTGGAGTTTTCAAAATGCGCGTTCACATTCAGTTCTCAAAAACACTCTGAGTCCACGTCTTCTCCTTTTTATAGGTAAACGCTCAGGTTCTGGCCAGCACGTTCTCCCAGGAATCTCACCAACTGATCAAACTCGGAGAAGCTGTCGGAGCTGTGCTGCAATCGTGCTCTGCTTCTCAGAAACCGTTCAGCCATGTTCAAATCACTACTCAAGGTACAACTACTGGTCTAACCAGTTTAACCTGAAGGGGGGGGGGTCATATCATATCATAGGAAGATTATATTGTAATGGTGGGTTTTTTCTCCCTCTGGTGGTATGATTGTGAAACTGTATCTGATAGAAGCCAGACAGACAGTTGTACATTGAAGTAAATTATGAAGATGGACTTCAGATCAACAATTTTGCTCTGAATTGTTTCACTTCCTGGTCGTGGCAGTTAACACTATGTACCATTTTCTTCAAACCAGGAGATTGCATGAAGTCCTCCACTGGTTACATGACTTCATCAGTACTGGTTGGACTGCTGAATCATGGATCCGGCTGTTGCCCGAACCTAATCAATGTACTGAGCCTGGCCAAGGAGTCTGGAGTCACGGTACAACATCAACTCATTCTGCCAAATGCCACGTGACCATAACGAGTGTTTGTCTTTAGCAAATAATTTTTTCATACATGTTGACTGCCTCTTCAGGTGAACCAGACCCACTGTGAGTCTGACGGGGCTGCCGGTGGTGTGTGTAAGGTGGAGATCGTGGCCAATGGCTGCAGCTACAAAGCCAGCGGTTCAGTTCAACGTGGTGTGCCAGTCCTGCTGGAGCTGAGTGACAGTGTGTTCAGACAGCCGGTCTCTCTCACTGGAAATCTGCTGTTCTTCAAGGCCTCCGCAAATCCTCAGCTCCTGTCCTCAGTGGCTGGTAAGGAACTCTAAAGTGATGCAATTACCCAGTAATGTTTAGGAGAAAATCTAATCTGTAACACTGCAGTTGTTAGAATAAGGCTATAAGTGATAGCTACAGTTTGTCTCTGTATCAACACACTCTGGATTGATATTAAGCAGTGTAAACATATTTGTGACATGTCAACTGATGGTACAAAGTTTCAGCTATATAAAACATAAAATATGAAACAAACACATCAACATGCTTTGTCAAAATTAGAGGGTCAAGTCCTCTTTCAAGCCTCAAAGCTTTACACAGAGAAACCAGCAGAAAGCCATCACACAGTGTGTCAAGGACCAGTTTTTGCATCAACAATCTCAACAGACCTTTTTAGAGCTTGTAATTTTATTGTAATGGTGCACCTTCATAAATGGCATCTTGTAGTCGAGCATATCATTTCAAAGTGTGACTGTGTTATTCATATAACTATGCCCAGCCTGCATGAGCTCACAGGACATCACATAACTCATATAAGCCAAATCAAGAAGGCCACACATTCATTTTCAAACAATACTACAAAAACTCCACAAATAACGAAAAACATTTGGAACAATTTTCACAGTCAGACTTTCAGATCTTCATGTCTACATGTCAACAAAATCCATAAATCTCAGCATGTTCTGTATAATGGTGGAGAAATCAGAATTAATATTTAAATTAAATAATCCACCTCCCCTTCTTTTCCAGGCTTTTGAGACAAAGTTAACTTAAACACATCAAAATTCAACTATTCCTATTTCTGTACACCAGAATATTTGTCGAGCCATTTCATGAAAAATTGATACTCCTTAAATCATCACAGTGTATGTAGTGTAGCATGTGTATATACACAGTATGTACAGTACAAAAGACAATGGGACTCACACAGCTGTTTTCCTTCTATATATTTCTGAATATGCCAACCTCAGTGAGCAGAGGAAGAATACCTGTTCCCAACTGTGCAACTAAAGTCTTTGGCCTCTAGATAAGTGAGATGTAATGTGCAATTTAGACCCATACTTTTGTTTAACATGCATATGTCCTTAATTTTGGTTTTGACAAGAGATTTTTCGAACACATTTTTCTTCAAGCTTGAATAAAAGTCAACTTTTAATGGAGTAAATATTACAACGCACATTATTCCTGTAGATATACCGCCTATCAGCCTCCTCGAATATTTAATATAGCCTCAGTGAAGCAGTGGATGCAGTATATTGTATGTGATGTTGTCAGATGGCGTGGACAAAATGTATCTAGCGTTAAAGCAACTGAGATTTAGGTGATCGTGAGGGTTCAAGTGCTTAATGGTGACAGTAATTTCAAAGTAAAGCACACATTACTGTCAGCAAGGCAAAACTTTTTTTCACTGCTGTTTTTTGACTTTCCATTTGGATGAAAGGTTGTCTTGATTTATGACTTTTCTTTATAATCACACCTATCTTCTCTTTTCAATTGTTCTTTGTTTATAGGACTGCTGGCCACAGAGGGAGTGGAGATTGAGTCCTTCAGTGCTCCCGCAGACCGCACTGGGGATCTGTGGTATTGTGTGGGGGTGTCCTCTCTCCCGCGAGACCTCAGTGCCTTGAAGCCTTTGGTTAAGGAGGCAGCACAGCTCAGCATTTAAATGACAGCAGTGACGCTCTCTGAAAATCTTCTCATCCTCAACAGTGTCTAACATGATTGAGCCGTCTTGGTCTTAACATTTACAACTAACAACTCATTTAGAAGTTGAACCACTTGCAGTTTAAAACTTACGTTTTGATAACCTTCCAGTGTTTAGATTCTTTACATGCACTTTGTCGAAGTAAAAACTAAATGAAACGTTTCAGTGTCGTGTGCTGTTCAGTTTGTTGTTGTTTGAAATAAAGTACTAAAAACACTTTAAGAACAATTTTAAAGTACTGGCAGTTGAGTGTTTTTATTCAGAGAACTTGACACTTTCACTCCTTAGATTTTAAAGGGAGTGTACTTCATTAAGTTATTCTATTTAGCACACCTCTACATTTAAATACAATCCAAACGCCCTGCAATATAGCTGTTATTTTGTAAAGCTAAAATGTCCAGTTTTTGTGTCAGATGGGATTTATTTCAACTCTATGGTTTATTCTTTTTTATTTAATAACATTCTGCAGCCTACATTATAAATGGCGATGTGTTATTGTGCAGATTTTTCATGCAAAAACAAGCTCATAAAATATGATGCATCTCCAGTAAAACGACCCAACAGTATGAAGTACTGTTAGGCTACCTAATGTAACATGGATCATCAACAATTTGTAAAATACTTGAAACAAATGTACCCCCACTCTTCATTATGACTGTCATTACATTTAAATACATTTAACTACTACTTAAGTCCAGTTTTTACTGCGTGACTTAACATAATTACCTTTGGTAAATGATTTCAAACCCTTTTCCACCATTGTTTTAAGCATTCGATTTAAGTGCAGTATTTGAAGACTTTTCATGCTCTCCTGTGCTCTTGAGTTTCATGTAAATTTTCTGTGAAACTCTTACAAACCAGCTCATGTGGTCACATCTCTCAGATCTTGTGCAGGCATGAATATTGTGCAGTGTTGTCTGTTAATCCTCGTTAGGATTAGGTAAAGCCTTGGCCACACTGGAACTGGGTTCAAAATGCCATGGCAACGACAAGAATGAGGGGGGGCGGGAAGAAACATGAATGGTGAAGAGTGCAATGGCTTCTTGTCGTGCTGTGCTGAAGGCGTAGATGCTCATTTGTATAAGATTTGTATTCTGCTGGTGGTGCCTCTCCGCCTGTCGGGTGCGCTCAAATGCGCCGTCCGTGAGCGCGTCACGAGACTGCGTGCAGGGTTATATTTAGGCTGCGAGAGAAAACAGCGGTGTAGGGTGATTCCTTTGAATGGTTGCTTGGTTTTTGTCAAGGACCTGCTGCAGGAGAAGAGGAGGAGGAGGAGGAGGAGGGGGCGGGGGGGATGGCCGCTGCACACAAATACCAAAATAGGATAGAGCTGCCTGCGGCCGTCCGTCCTGCAGGAGCTAAATTGAGGTTGTGGAGAGGAGCGTTCAGAGAGAGGACACTGCCGAGTGTCAATGAACAGCACGGGTCACTCATGGAAACAAGGTGAGAGGTAAGATTATAGTTTCTCTGGCTGAATGTAGCCTTCTTTTTATGAATTAAATGGTAAATAAAAGGACATTTGCACCGTAATACTGCAAATTAATTATAAATGGGAATGTGACAGCGCGCTTCTGCTTTGCTTTTCCCTACAGAAGACGGTGTAACTGGACATGTTTTCATGTGTTTACCTGCCGGTATCATGTCACATAAGCCAGCTGAAATCTACACGCAGGACTTCTGTGATGGCGAGCACGCAGCAGAGCTCCTGGATGCTCTCAGGCGTTTCTACATGAGCGGCCTGTTTACCGACGTTACCCTCCAATGTGGCGAGTCCGGACAGGTGTTTCACTGCCACAAGGCCCTGCTGTCCGCCCGCAGCTCCTATTTCAAAGTCATGTTCACAGCTGACATGAGAGAGAGGTCGAACAGCGTCATCAAGCTGACCGGGGTGGACTACGCGGTCCTGGGCGCTCTGGTGAACTACGTGTACACGGCTCAGGTGTGCATCACGGAGAGCAACGTGCAGAGCCTGCTGGAGGCCGCAGACCTCCTGCAGTTCGTCTCCGTCAAGCGAGCCTGCGAGGAGTTTCTCACTCGCCTCCTGGATGTGGACAACTGCCTGGGGATGCACGCGTTCGCACAGCTGCACCTGTGTCCAGGTCTGGAGAGGGAGGCCCGCAGGGTGATGCTGAGCAGGTTCGCGGAGCTCGTTCAGCAGGAGGAGTTCCTGGAGCTGGATCATGAGAAGATGAGATCGGTGCTGGCTGCTCAGAGCCTCACCGTGCAGAGGGATGAAGTGTTAATAGATGCTGTAGCCAAATGGGTAACCCATGACTTGGATAATCGTGTTCACTATGCTGCAGAGTTGCTGCACTCCATCCATCTGGACCTGGATGAGGTTTACTTCAGGGCTACTTTAGAGGTGCACAGGCAATGCTTGCTGAACAGTGAAGGGAAGTTTAAATCTGTGATCATTCAGGCTTTAAGGTCCAATGGCAAGGAGATGTGTGCAAGCAGAAAAATGTCCTCCAGCATGTACATCATCGGTGGATACTACTGGCACCCTCTTTGTGAAGTGCACATCTGGGATCCTATCAGCAACACCTGGGTGCAAGGAAAAGACATGCCTGACCACGCAAGAGAGAGCTACAGCGTCAGTTTACTTGGAGCGAATATCTATGTGACTGGTGGTTACAGGACAAACACTGTCGAGGCTTTGGACACAGTTTCTGTTTATAACTGCGACTATGACGAGTGGACCGAGGGTTGCCCCATGATCACAGCCAGATACTACCACTGCTCTGTGGCTTTGCATGGCTGTATTTATGCCATCGGAGGCTACAGAGGAGGAGCTCCAGAGCAAGAGACAGAATTTTATGATCCTTTGAAAAAGAAATGGTTCCCCGTGGCCAAAATGATCCAAGGTATGCAAAATGTGGAGTGATATATCATGAGCATCGATGAGCTGAAGAGGAAGAGGAAAGAATAGATTAACGTTGAAAAAAACAATCTTGCAGCAAGGTCAGTTCAGAAGCTGTTCTGGAGCTTTTGATCATATCACATGATCTTCATCAGCAACGTCTACAATGCCATGACGACTGGGCAGACTCCATCTGCTGATGAAGATCATGTGATTTGACTGAAAGCTCCTGAACAGCTCCTGGAACTTGTGGTGGGATTGTTTTCTCAACTGCTGTTTCCAAGGTCAAGCATGAAGTTTGAACCTCAATAGGTTAATGCTTTTCTGAAAATGTCATTTTGTTTGTATAAAATGTTGATTACTGATGCAGTTTATTGGAAACACCACACAAAAGTTCATTCTTGACCTTTGGGAGCAGTTTGACAAAAAATTCTTAACACAAGGTCCACTTACTACTCTTCTGTCTGAGCTTTCAGCCACATCTCAGGTCCGTCATCAGTAGATGGAGTCTGCTCAGTTGTCATGGAAATGATTTAGTTGTCATAACAACTGTATCATATCCTGAACCTAGATATAGCCGGAAGAAGAGTTAAAAATAATGCTGTTTTCACCTTTTTTACAACTTAAAGCTGCATCAATGAATATTTTCACTTTAACACCCGATCTCATGACTACTTGTACGTGAAAGTGGTCGCTCTAAGTGATGAACCCACAGAGAATTATCACCAAACTCTGCTGTTCACCTCAGATCTACAGAGCAGTTTAGCATCTTTCATTGTTTTGCTTTGATGGCCCACAACTTTATTGTTTTAGTTCGCTCTCACTGCTAACATCAGCCCTGTTTCCAGACACAGGCAGCTGGTTTTCACAAAAAAATCTCTGATAAACCTGCTGTACGCTACCTACCCAGCACCTAAAGGCTGACACACAGAGTTAGTTAGCTAGCTGGTGAACATAGTGGAGCATTTAGCAACTAAATTGCCAGATATTAATTACTCTCAGGGGCTGGTGGAGACTAAAATAGAACTGAAAGAAGAGTGAATATTGGACTTACATTCACCAGGTGGCCAGAAACACGACTCCACATGAATGATAAAGTTGCTCCGGACCTGCTGGCTGTGTAAATAAGCAACTGTTTCAACTCTATAAGGTGATAATATGTCAGTGTTGTGTTTACAGCTTGTTGCGTTGTTCCCAAATGGTCAAAAAAATCAATGAACACAAGTGATTGATCAAATGATAGCTACAACCTCTGTTTCCTTTGCAGGTGTGGGAAACGCCACTGCCTGTGTAATGGGAGATAAAATCTATGTGACAGGAGGTCACTATGGGTACAGAGGAAACTGCACCTATGAAAAAATCCAAGTCTACAGGCCAGATGTCAATGAGTGGAGTATCATTACAATAAGTCCCCATCCAGGTATGAGAAAAGGAAGAAGACATTGGAATAAAAATATTCTGATTGTTGTATTCTGATTTGAAATCCTCTGTTTTCAGAGTACGGGCTATGTTCTGTGTCTCTGGACAACAAGCTGTATTTGGTGGGCGGACAGACGACTATTGCGGACTGCTACGACGTAGAGAGAGACGAGTGGAGACCAATATCAGTGATGAAGGAGAGGAGGATGGAGTGTGGGGCTGTGGTGATAAATGGTTGTATTTATGTAACAGGGGGATACTCCTACTCAAAAGGGACTTATCTGCAGAGCATTGAGAAATACGACCCCCAGCTGGACTCTTGGGAGATTGTGGGGACTCTTCCCAGCGCCGCCAGATCACATGGATGTGTTTGTGTTTTCAGTGTTTAGTGTCAAACACTTATTACGAATGTTGTCATTTTTGTGCCAAATGGATCAAAAAAAAGTGTGTAAATGTCAAGCGCACTATCACACAATATGTCAGGTTGCCTTTAGAGAGCTACACATTCGCCAAACTGTGAATATTATGACACATTTCACTTAAAACTCAGGGGCTTCACAGTTACTGTAGCATATTTGTTTACTTGTGGGTATTTCTGTTTTAACAGATTGAAAGGAAAGACTGAAAAGAGAAAGAATATGACCATATTTTAGTATTATTCAACTCCACTTTACATATACACAGAATCCACCTCAGACCACTGACGCACTAGGGCACTCAAAATAATCTTGTCCTTTTTATAGAACTGTACCGTCCTACATGATTAAATAAATCACTACCCTTATGATGTGATTTCTGCCTGAATTAATCAGTGAGTTTCATATCAGGTACTTTGGATTATATAAGTTTAATCACATGGTATGTAAACATTCACATTGAGATTTATGCTTTGCTCCATCATACAACTTTTGGATGTTACATATTTAGCAACATGTTATATGTACAGCAACTTTCAACAACAAGGCCATTAAAAAGCCTTTACATTAGACTTAAAAAGTCATTAAGACAAGATATAAAACAAACAAAGCAATATCAAAAGAATAAAATAAAAACAGAACATATGAATACGTTAAAAAAGAATTAACTTTATAAACAGAAGAATTAACAAGTGTAAAAGCATGTTACAAATCTAATATTCTAAAATCTTAATTTGGGATCATAAGAGAAAACTGGTGCCCTTGTTCTGCACTGAATTAAAGTTGGGTGCAATGTGTTTGTCTCCCCAAAATAAAATCGGAAAAAAGACAGCACTCCATCGGTGAAAATAGCAAAAGAGTCACCTCATGTTTGATCACTTTTATTTTTAATTAATAGACTGACAAAACTACTGACGCATTCTGGCTTGAAGCCATGATCAGAGCATACAGTATGTGACTGCAGTAACCTCTCTGTTTTTAAATCAATCAACAGAATCAGAATCGAGTTTATTGCCAAGTAGGTTTACACATACAAGGAATTTGCCTTGGTGTTTTGGAGCATAACAATAAACATAGAGAATAAAAATAGAAAGCAAGTAAAAAACAAGTAGTGCAACAGTTAAGAAACGTAAATAAAATAGAAAAATTGACAATAAAATTCTGAAAAAATATTATATAAAATATGTACAATAACATTTTTTTTAAAATGAAAGAGCTGTACAGTTTGTGCAGGAATGTGCAAAAGTTCACAGTGTGAAGTACAGAGAAAATTAACTTTTGCACATTCCCTTGGTAATAAACCCGCCTCTGATTCTGATTCTGTTGATTGATTTAAAAACAGAGGTTACAGAAAAACAATTTCACCTATAAACCTGTGAGAAGACATACAAACACATACACAAATAAATAAAAAGATACAATAAACATGAATAAATACAATAAAAATGTATCAAAACAAACAATACAGATGATGAAATAAGTATAATAATATAATAAAAATCTCAATAAATATATTTCAAAAAGAAAAGAAAAAGAAATAACAACAAATAACATAAACTTGCGGTATTTGTTAAATTGAACAATAGTTAAATGATAAATGACAGCACATGTTTTATTACCACATTACCACTGCAGTGTGACTGCTGTGCTGCAGTCACATCGGCTCACAGCGACACCCCGGGGCTGTGGCCTCCATCACACAGACATGTAGAAGCTGCTGGACAGTCTCAGTGGCGTTAGCGCGGAGACGAGCTCTTTTTGGTCCTCGGTGAGCTCCGTAGCACGCATTTCCACAACGTGCGAGCAGAAAAGTGTGTGACTTTTGGTTTGAACAGCTAAAACTGCTGCTAGTTGCGACTCAACGTATCGTAAGTATAACTTTTTTAAGCTAGTATAAAGGGGCTTTTACGGTTTCTTTATATTACCTTGGAAATGTTCTGTAGATTTAAATAAGAACAGTTAGACGCTCTCGTTTAGCATGTTTGAACAGCATGCTTTTGCTAGAATGGAGTTACGCAGAGTGTAAATGACTAATTTAACATGACGTACTTAAGTAATTTGTGGCTAACTATATGTCACACTGAATAAAACATTTACTGTCAACGTGGCTGGACTCAATAAGCTGGGTGACTGTGCTTTTAGTGTGCAGACACACAGCGTGGCCGGTGTACAGCTGCGGCATATAAGCTAAGCTATGCTAGCAGGTTAGCTATCAAGCTAGCAGCAGCAGCAGCAGCATGACACCAGGATAAACAGTTTCCTGTTCGTCCCAAATAAATGCTCATTTTCGTATTTACTTAGTTTTAAATTGGCTCCTCGGATTTCACATACTGGGTTAATTTATAAGCAGCTACCTAATGTTGTTTTCGGATTATTTGTTGCTATTAAACTGGAACAAAATTATAAACACATAGTTCACCCCAGACCAGAGCTGTTGTTGCTGCTTATGGTAGGAAGGGTTCAGAACTGTTTATATTGCTATAAAAGGCTGGTTCACTCAAATCTTAACACATCTAAAAAGGAATAAAATAAACCCACAGATAATTTGCAGAAATTTTAATAATATCCTCACAGCTGAGTCTTCCCCAATATAATAAAAGTAAATGGTATTTAAGTCGCCGTGTTGCTTTTTCCATTAACAATGTAGCTCGCACTGAATGATCCAGATACCCCTGAGTGGCCAGTTTTTATAGTTTTTAAACCTACAGCAAAAACCTCTGGATGCCTGCCAGGATTTGGAACAATGCTCAAAAACTGTGGACAACACACAACGTATTGAAGATAAACAATTGATAGAATAAACTAATGTGGATAATTTTATGTTTATCATGCATATATACATGTTTTAGGCTAGATAGATGGTAACTAATGGTTATTTTAAGTCAGTATTGTCATTTTTCAATCAATTAACTTTATAAAATGTCAGAAAATTGTGAAAATGCCCATTTCCCAGAGCCCAAGGCGTGTTTTGTCTGACCAACAGACTAAACCTTAAAAATATTGAGTATAAAACAGGAAAGCTGCAAGTTCCCGCATATGAGAAGCTGCAACCAGAGAATATTATCCATTTTTGCTTAATATATAACTTAAACGATGACTTGATTCTACGTGAGCAAATTCTTTCGATATACTAATTGTTTAATGGACTATGTTTCTATGTTTGGATTTACATAAATGTGTCACATTCATGAAAGAGTAATGTTGTTTTAATTGAGAAGGACATCCTTTCCTAATTGTATGGGTTACTATTTTCTACACAGAACAGTCATGGCAGAAAATAAAGAAGAGATGTCTCCAGTGGAGATGAAAGTGGCACGACAAATAGAGGTAGTTCTAATTTTTAAAATTTACATTTATATTTTGTGAAAGTCAGTTAAATTCAGCTCTAAAGATGTCTCTCATTCCTACCTCTAGTACTACTTTGGGGATCACAATCTTCCGAGAGACAAGTTTCTCAAAGAACAACTGCAGCTTGACGATGGCTGGGTGACTTTCGAGACGATGCTTAAATTCAACAGGTTTGTTGTACTTCTTTGTTGCATTCTCAGTTTAACCGCTGTAAAACATTATTACTCATATTTCTATCTTTATTTCAGCCATTCATTCAATGCATATCCTATGTGTGAGCACAACACATTTAGAGTTGAGTTTCAAAACAGCTGGGAGAACATTTTGGGGTGCTGTAATAAAATCAGGCAATATGTCTTTAAAAACATAAATTAAAATCAGTAGGATGCCTGAAATTTAAGCACAGAAATCCAGTTATTCAACCTGCAGGAAATTTAGCTGCAGCAAATTAATAAATGAAAGCTGACTGATGATATGAAATGATCTGTTCCATGTTTTACCATCCTCTAGAGGTCGTAGCTGTCTTTTTCATGTTGAGACATACATGTGCATGAGGATCTTAAAATGAGGCAGATGAGCCCAGGAAATAACAGGGACTCGCTCTATTTGTGCCTGTAGGTAATGTTAGTGTTTACCTGCAGTCACACTACTGTTATTGCATTGCTTGGGTGGCTCTCTGCTATTCTTACCACACCTTCAACCTCTAAGGAGTGTGTGAGATCACTGAGTCCTAAGACATCATATATCTCGCAGGAATGTGGGCTTTACCCCTAAAACACTCGTCAAATGATTGCAAACATCTCAAAGGCTGTTGTAAAATTGTATGGAACGCACCCGTATGCTTTTAACATGAGGGAATATTTGCTTTGACATCACTGATTGGGGTCTCACCAGCACAACATGACTGAATCAGATACTGAAGCTTCAATAACAAGATAAAATCAAATAAAAGCAATGTTCACCAAGGAATGATGAGGTGGAGAATTTTTCAGTTTACTGATGGGAGGTGTAGAAAACTGAGAAAGACAGTGATGACTAATCATTTTGTGGACCCATTGTATGACTCATGACAAGCAGGGCAAGATTAACACTTGTCCTCACCCTGTCCCTGAAGTGCACTCGTTACCTAACAGACTACATTTAGCCACAGCATGCACACACAAAAACAGGCACACCTCAAAATAAATTCTTTTGAGGTACCCATGTAGGGCCATTCGACTGAGAGACCATCCTATTGTATATTTGGAATTTTATGTAGACAGAAGTCAGCGTGAGTCAGCACTTTTAGTTTCTAATCAAGCCGAATTACTCACAAGAGGAGTGCAGTTGGAATCCAAGTGCACTCCTCTTGTGAGTCAGCACTTTTAGTTTCTAATCAAGCTGAATTACTTACAAGAGGAGTGCAGTTGGAATCCAGTTGCCCTTACAAATTGAGCCCTGCAGATAGCGTGAAAATCCCGGTTATGAGTGATTGTGGTGACGCATAACATCTGTACTATTTGAGACCATTCAGAGACCCTCATTAAAAGGAAGACATTTCAGATGTGTTGCAGTGTCTCCAGCTTTATATTGTGTCACTGCAGTGAGCTGAAGAATGCATGCTCACGTAGCGTGACATTAGTATTTACACGTGCTCTTACAGCAGGACTGACCTTGAATTTCTTTTCCCTTGGGCTCAGAGTATATATTGAAACATCTGTGTTCTCTTCCCAGACTGAAGTCTTTAACTACAGAAAGCAGCGTCATCGTTGCAGCGCTCCAGAAATCAAAGACTGGCCTCCTGGAGATCAGCGAAGACAAGACTAAAGTCAGGAGGTCTCCAAGCAAACCCTTACCCGAACTGAATGATGAGTACAAGGATGCTCTTAAACACAAATCTGTGTACATTGTAAGTTTTTAAATTGTTTGCACACTATGTCAACTATGTCACTTACACTCAGTTGCCATTTATTAGGTACAGCAAGCTGAAACTAACGCAGTCTAACACAACAGTCCTGAAATACATCGTATGTTCATAAAGGTTAAAATGTTTGGTTTCTGTTCAAACTGATTTGGAGAGGTTTGATTCAACTGTATGATCATTTTGGAGGATGCAGTTTGTGTTTCTGTTTTTTAGCCTTGGTGTAAATTGGGTGGACAAAATAATAGAAACACTTGTCAATATAATGCAGTACAATGCAGTACAGTCCAACGGCACTACATCCTCCAAAATGACCATACAGTTGAATCAACATCTCAGTGCAGTTTAATCAAAAACTGAACATGCAAGTAGGATTTACTGCAAGACTGTTGTATTAGACTACATTAGTGTTAGCTAGGTGTACCTAATAAACTGAATGTATATTTACCTTATATAAATCTATGAACAAGGTTTTTTTCTCCCCTGCAAGTGTTTCTCCAGCGAATATCTGCATGTCATGGCTAAATTTAGAATCAGAATCAAATTTATTGCCAAGTAGGGTTTGCACGTACAAGGAATTTGACTTGATATGTTGGTGCATGACATATAAACATAGTAAGTAGAAAAATATAAGAAAGGAGACAGCAAGTACTGTGAGTCAGAAGCATAGCTTAAATATATAAAAATATTATAAAATAAAGATGTTACCATATAGACATAGACAATATGTACAATATGACTGTTATTTAAATGAAAGAACTACAGATTTATGTAGAAATGTGCAAAATATTTGCTAAGAATGTGCAAGAGTTCACAGTATTTGAAGTCAGTTGAAGAATTAAGAATATTTGCAATGTGCAAAGATAAAGTCCAAAAGATGTGCGTTAATGTAATGCACTGAGTCAGGTGTGTATGTTAATGTAATGTGTAGTGGGGGATTTACATAAACACTTTATTGTCTGTCACATTTTTGTGATGCATTGCCAAAATGTTCCATTGTGCATATTCAGGTTTTATTCTTTGCCTTGGGTATACTGTTTTCCCAAATTCTAATATCATCTTTTCTCATCTAGAAAGGTTTTCCTCTCGAAACAACCCTTGATGAGATTCAGGAGTGGCTGAACGCAAAAGGCACCATAGAAAACATTCAGATGAGGAGAAACCTGCAAAGGCAGTTCAAGGTATATTAAATATATTACATAACAATTCCAATTGTATGGTTGTTTTTTTTCCAGTGAGATTATTTTAATTACTCCCATTAATGTCTTTACAGGGATCAGTGTTTGTCTGTTTTGACACAGAAGAGTCATCTAAGAAGTTCCTAGAACGTTCAGACATAAAATCCTTCAAAGACAATGAGATGCTTGTGTTATCAAGGTAGGCCGTACTGCTTCTTGGTGTAAGGTTTATCTACAGTGAACAAATGGTGTGTTTTCCATACAAACTTTTGAATTTTGCTGTATGTTATAATCATATCATTGCTGTTCTGCTTTCAGGGAAGACTACCATGCAAAGAAAGCAGAAGAGAGAAAACACTTCAAAGCAGAGACAAAAGCAAAAGCCAGACAGTGAGTACACAAGCAATACCCTTCGGCCCTAGAAACATACTGTACATTGTGTGAAAAATTACTGACCCCCCTCCTCCCAAAAAAATATTATTCAGGGACAAGGAACAACAGCAGAAACACGCAGAGGAGAAAGAAATGGTAAGATCCCCTTAAGTGCTTGCAAGCTCTCTCACTGGGATGGGCTCTGGTCACAGCATTAACACTTTACTTGTGTTGCAGGGTCTGCTTTTGGATGAACAGACAGGTTGCTTGTTGAAGTTTTCAGGAGAGCTTGAAGATGTTTCAAGAGAGGACTTTCATGAATTGTTCTCAGGGCATGGAAAGATAAAGTGGGTTGACTTTACAAGAGGAGCCAAAGAGGTAAGTAAACTCCCCACCACTCAAGTCTCGCACTCAAGGGGTCAAGAAATGCGATGTAGTTAAAATTATGTATTTTTGCTTTCAACAAGGGCACCCTCCTTTTTGATGGCAACGCAAAGGAAGCGTTCGATAAGGCCAAGGAGGCAAATGGTGGAGAATTGAAAATCAAGGAAAACAGTGTTACGTGGCAGGTGCTTGAGGGAGACGAGGAGAAAGAGCAACTGAAGAAGATCATCGAAGCTCAACAAGAATCGTACAGCAGGTCCAAAGGCAGAGGTATGTATCATTTTCAAACTAGCAGCTGACCTACAACGATTTGTAAATCATCCATAAACTATCCATGATGTACTTAAGATGTAATACTGATGTGTCTTGTCTGTCTTAAAAGGTGGCAGAGGAAGATCAGGTGGCAGAGGAAGAGGAGGCAGAAGGGGAAGAGGTGGCAGAGATCAGGGCAGAACTCAGTACAGGGGCAAAAAGACTAAATTTGATAGTGATGACGATGAGGATGGTAAGTTCAGCATCTTTCGGAGCTTTGAATTTTGGTTTGATGGCCAGATATTTTTTGACTCCAACATTGATTATATTAATCGTATCTATTTTGTGCGTTTCCTCTAGCACCCGCAGCCCCAAAGAGAGAACTAGAAGACGCTGATGGTCCTGCAGCGAAGGTTGCCAAAACTGAAAATGGATCTTAGTCACAAAGTCACGGCCAGAATTTTTCTTTTGTAAAAACATTTATTATAAACGGTGAAAATGCAGAGGCAACTTAAATCCATTCCAGTGAAAGCTTCAGGCTTTGGAGAATCGTAAGAAGTCCACCTGGATGTCAACCTAGAGAAGAATTTGCAAAGCTTGGTGTCAGTTTTCAGCCTTTTAAGTCCCCATATATTGTGCCTCTCAATTTATTTGTGTATTTCTCTTCTTAAGATGTTTTTGATTTTATCATTCAACATAAATCTGCTCTTTGACCGTAATTTAATTTTGCCTGAACGATTAATTGATTTTGTAAGACCTACGTGACATCTAGAATCTGTGTGCCATTGAGAGATGAGAACATCTGCTTTGCTATTTTTTTTTTAAGTTTGCATATGTGAATAGCAAATAAAACCTTTATAAAAATTAATCAAGATCTGTTTGAATGTGTGCTGGAAAACATGTATTCCCTGATACTGTAGTGTGACACAGTATATTAGCTTACCGACTTCTTTTTGTGGAACTTGTAAGATGCTGGCAAGTCATATCTTAGTTCTGTAAAGAGAGTATGTAATCAGTGTTTGAATTTTTTATTTGTAGAGATGATGTACTGTATTATTCTTACCTGCTATTACTTCCATCTTCACTCCCCAGTCATTAGCCTTCTTTTGTATGTGCTGTAATCAGATGAGGAATCACATGTCAAGCATTTCAGTGTTCATACCAGAGATGTTTCATGAGACCCGAGTCAAAGTCATAAAGATGAGAACTTGAGATTTGACTTTTGACCTTTTCATTGAAAGGACATGGGTGCAGCCATGTAAAATCACAGTTTTTACTAATAGCCGACAGTCAGTTTCCTAATAAAGACTTGTGATCTGACTTGGACTTGCGTCAAAAGCTCTGTGCTGTGAATGTGACTTGTTTGGATACTGAACTCACCTCTCGTGTTGATGTTTTATGAAGTGAATACACTGCTGTCTTTGCCATTGTTAAAGCGGCCCGTAGGAACTTCATGTCCATGCCTTTAATAAAGAATAAAAACAGATGTGAGGCTACATGTAACTCGATAGGACTTCACTACGTTAAAGGGGTGCTCTACTGATTTTTACACATGATCAGTTTACATGTCACAAGGAGAACTACTCGGCCTGTGAAAACTCTTAAATGTCTTGTGGCTTCAGAGAGAGCATGATTACCAGTTTCCAACTTATAAATACTGTTTATGTCAAAATCCAACATTGTGATTACGGCAGGGGAACTCCCAATTTTTCAGGAAGCTCTGATATATCTGACTCTGTGCTAGATAATACATAAAAGCCTGAAAACAAAACTAATTTGGATGTCTAACTTCTGCCAAGTTAATAAACGTTGTGCCACATTTTCAATGCAAAGTATTTTAACCACTGAGAAAGACCTGGAGATGTGGTTGAAAGCTCCAGAAAAAGGGTTTTCTAGTCACATTCTTCAATTGTCTGAAGTTGTCTGATGACATGACAAGTAGTAAACATGGGGATCTTCTCCATCTCTGCCATCCATCCCATATGACCTGAACGTGAAAAATAACCCCTCATGATGTCATTAGTTATTTAGGATTGGGCTTTAAGCCTGTGGTACAACTGGAGGCATGGAGACAGACAGGAAGGGCCTACAGAAAGATGCTATTGGGTTGCTTTATGGGGATTGTAGGATCAGGATTGTAGGAGGCAAATGTACTTTTTACTCCACTACATTTGTCTGATAGCTTTAGTAACTTTGCAGAATCATATTATTAATAAAAATATAAATAAAATAATGAATAAAGATGTATTATGGACTAAGCTACCGGCAGTAAGGCTGAGCGATATGCAAAAAAAATCATATTGCGATTATTGTGACAGATACTGTGATATGAGTCACGATTTTAGTGGGAATTTTTGAATTTCATTTTCACTGAAAAAAATATAAAAAAAGATGATGATGTGAATTTTGCTGGGGTCTGTACCAAACAAGCATGTTCCCTTACATCTGGAGAATATAATTTGTAGGCCGGGGCATCTCTGCAACACCACAATGCTTCATTTATAATGGTATGTTGTGACACATTTCAACTATCAAAAAACTGCAGCTCCTGCGATTTGGATATTGCACTTGGCCATATTGCGATTTCGATAATATTTCAATTAATTGTTCAGCCCTACCCGGCAGTATATTAAAAAATAGCGGCAACATTAGTGATGCTTACACATTATTGCATCACTAATTATAATCCAGTGATATATATTATCTGAAATTGGCCATTCAGTACTTTTACTTCTGGTACTTGAAGTGTATTTTGATGCTAATACTCATGTACTTTAACTTAAGTAAGATTTTCAATGCAGGACTTTTACTTGTAACAGAGTATTTTTATACTGTAGTATTTCTACTTTTACTGAAGTCAAAGATCTGAGTACTTCTTCCCCCACTGGAAGTCCTGAAACACTGCTAAATCACTGGAGTGGCCCTTTAAACTGTGTCCTCACCTTGGTTGTGTTTTGTCCCAAATGGTGGATTCATTATTACAGTGTCAAACTTTTTGGCATAAGCCTCTGCCTCCAGAGAGCACAGGTCACACTGGACCAGATCCACGTTAGAAATCTCAAATTCCTCCGCGTTTCTCCTGAATATGTCCAGTGCGTCGTTGTCAATGTCGAAGCCGACGCACAAGCTGAAGAGAGAAGCTGTTATCAGAAATGTATGGAAGCCCATTTCCGCCAGTGTCATGGGGAAAAAAAGATCTCGTAAGTCATTATAGTGAGAAAGTTTCTCGAAATAATGAGTTAGTATCTCAAAATAATGAGAAACTGTCTCAAAATATTAAGAAACTTTCTCAAAATAATGACTTAGTATCTCAAAATAATGACTTAGTTATTTCGAGAATACTAACTCATTATTTCGAGAAGGTTTCTCATTATAAGGACTTCCATGAAAAAGTGTTGCCGTGATTGAAAACAATGTCACGAGGATGTTGGGATGCTCTCACCCTGCATCGAGCATCGCAGCCCCGATGCTGAGGACTCCACAGCCACATCCCAGATCAGCCACTAGTTTACCCTCAATGTCCTCAAACGTACTCTGGATTGTATAAAGCATGCATGCTGTGGAGAAAAAAAGCAGGAAGTTAATGAGAGCAATGGGAACTATTAACAAACTCTCCAATGATCACACGTTGTCACCTCACCAGCAATATGGGGACTGGTTGGATATTGTTCAAGAAGGATTTTTGGCTTTTCAAATGCGTCCACTTGCTGCAGGCAACTCTCTAACTCCTTTAGTTTCATCACTAACCACTGTAAAGTCCCAAACCTCTGCGACGACCCCGATAAATTGATTCAAACTGTTATTCTGCAGCTATAATCCCTGTGAGTGTATATATCTGAGCATGGTAGAAGACGACTTCCGCAAGAGTGTGTGCATCAATCAAAACAATCCGACTCTGACCCCGGAACGCGTCATAGTAGTTCCTCCCTGCATTTAAAAAAAACAAAAAACAGTGTTATTTCAGACAACAGACAGAAAGGAAAAGAAAAGTGTACTTCTTCAGAGGGTATTACAAATCATAATAATCTCACTGGTCATAAAGTCAATAAGATGAGGAAAGTTAAGTACAGACATTGGACAGTGGGAGAAAAAGATAAATAAATAAAACATCCATCCAAATGATAAGTCCAGGCTTATATGGAGCTTGTACAGTCCAACAGGAGGCCAACTAAATCTAGACCCTCATGCTATGGGAGGGAGCACAGCTTTAGTCTGTCTACCTAAGATAAAAAATGTCTGCCATAAGTTATAAAACCTGTCAGTTGAAGCTCTAAGAGTGTACTTAATTTCTTCTAGGTGGAGAAGCTGCATAAGATCTCTGCACTGAATATGTGATGGTGGTGATTCCTGCCTCCACTTCAACAGAATTAGGCGTCTATATCAACTGGAGAAGCAAAAGCAACCAAAAAAGGATAAAGATAAGTCCTCTTGGACAACACCAAAAATTGCTGTCAGAGGGGAGGGTTCAAATTGTATCCAAATACATCTGTAAATGTCTCAAAAACCAAGGTCCAATAACGGGATGTCTTGGACAAGTCCAGAAAATGTGAAGAAGAGAGCCAATATGTGATTTATATCTGTTACAATTAGGATCTAAATCAGGATAAATCTCCCTGCTCCCTGTTTTTGTTTGTTTTATGAAGTTAACTTATGCAAAGTTTCAAACAAATCTTAGAATATGACTTAGTTCAAGTTCAAGTTCACGTCTAGTTCATTTGTCACATATAATCATACAGGGTATAATCATAGTGTATGTAAATGTCTGTTAGCTCCTTCAATTGTGCAGTAAAAAATAAGTGTAAAATTAAGAATAAAGAACAAAATAAGTAATAGATGATAATGTTAACCATAGTAGTAACTTTGAATAATAAGTATAAGTAAAAATAGTCTTAGGGCAATTCTTAGGCAGTGTCCTCATTTAGGATCCTAGTGGCCTGAGGGTAGGAGGTCTTCCTGAGCCTCTCAGTTCATTACAATACAACTGATAATGTGACTGACAGAAAAAAACAAAAAGAAAAAATAAGTAAAATGAAACATAAAATAAAAAATATATATAATAAAACAAGTAATATTTATAAAAAGGTGAAATAAAAGTTATTTACAACATAAAATAAAGTGTATTATAAAAGTGTAACAGAGGGGAAATATTTAATTCGATAATTTTATTGGTGATTTACCCATTAAATGCTATACACATTCATCTCATGGCCCTCTCTGTTCAGCATTGTGTTGCGTGGTTGAACTAAGATCATGTTTTATCTTTATGATAGAGGGACGGCCCCAAACGAGGCTGTCAGTTACCTGGAAACAAGAAAACAAAACAGCACTAATGACTGTTTATGAACTGAACCAGCAAGACGCCTCTGCTAGGTCTAATACTTATAGAAGGTTTAATCAGATCAAATACTTAAATTAGATTTAGTTTCATTGCGCACTGAGCGTAAATTACATTTGGGATATCCGTCAGCTAACAACGACGTAACGAGTCGTATCGCGAGAAAGCACGAGAACATGGAAACAAGACAACAAAAATAAATTTGTGGACAACAAGCCAGAGTGCATGATGGCGGCGTCGCTGCTGCGCCGGGACAAGAAAGCCACTGCCGCCCACTTGAAGGCAGACTTAAATCGGACTGACAATAGCTCCGGGGTCCGACAACTTCAGGATCTGCTCGATGTTGTGCTAAATCCCGAAAAGCCAGCGGCGGACACAGAGGCTCTTGACTGGTGTAAATGTCTGATTGCAGGAGGCGAAGGTTTCGAGGAGTTCTGCAAAACGGTCCGGTCCTATGACAACGCGACTCTGTGCGGCTTGGTTTGGACGGCTAATTTCGTGGCGTATCGATGCCGGACCTGTGGCATCTCCCCGTGCATGTCGCTGTGTGCTGAGTGCTTCAATAACGGAGACCACACGGGCCATGATTTCAACATGTTCCGGAGCCAGGCTGGCGGGGCCTGTGACTGTGGAGACAGTAATGTCATGCGAGAGAGTGGGTAAGTCCAAGCTAGTTAGCCGCTAGCTTAGCTGGCTATGCTAACTAACGGGTTAGCCAGTATTGTTTTGACAGGTCTTGGGGAGAAGTAAGCTAACTTAGCTAATAAAATGTCATTATCTGCGTAGTCTGTGTCAGCTTCCAGATAATTCTGTTTGAGATATGTTTCCAAATTACTGCCAGTCAGTCACAGTTTTGAATATTGCGACGCTCCTGTCATTTATTAATAGGAAACTCTACTAAGCAGCTCTGCTCAGAGGGTTAGCCAGCCTTGCTAACCATAATAATACCTATTGTGCCAGCAGCTGTAACTGAAGGTTTCTATAAATATATCCAAATATTACCGTTATATGACTGCTTAGATGTGGTCTGGGAGTTCAGTTATCATGATATAAAGGTGTCCCCTTTTACTCCTGTTAAAAACTGAATTACAGTTAAGCAATAGTTATAATTTTATGTTAATTTAGTTGCTAAAACAGTAAAACAGTGAATGCTTCTGGCTTGTACTTGACTGCCCATCATATCTTCATTCTTGATGATAGCTTTTCCTCTCAGAAACCTTAATGTACAATCACAGTTAATATAAAATATTGTATGACTGAGTCAAAACTTATGCACAAATTATTTTCACTGTTTTTATATTGTCATATGCAGTAACAAAAGATTGTGATATCAGATTTTGTCAGTGTCAACGATTATTTTCATTATCGATTAAGCGATTAATCTGTCGATCATTTTCTCGATTAATCGATTAGTTGTTTTGTCCATAAAATGTCAGAAAAAGGTGAAAAATGTTGTTCACTGTTTCCCAAAGCCCAAGGTGACGTCCTCAAATGTCTTGTTTCGTCCGCAACCCAAAGATATTCAGTTTACTGTCATAGAGGACTAAAGAAACCAGAAAATATTCACATTTGAGAAGCGGAAATCAGAGAATTTGGACCTTTTTTCTTAAAAAATGACTCAAAATGATTAATTGGTTATCATAATAGTTGGCGATTAATTTAATAGTTGACAACTAATCGACTAGTCGACTAATTGTTGCGGCCCTAGTGTCAAGCAGCTTTGTTAGCTGGTCAGAGTATGGCAGTGGCCTGCTTTTAGTGCTTTTATCAGGAGTGACTTTGCTGCTGACTGATTCGTCTCATTCAAATACAGTCCTTGAGGAATATGAGCAAGAGACGTAGTAGTTAGTGTGTTGGTATGAATTGCACCATGTGTATGGACAGAGATTAGAAAATACCTCCCTGATTCTTACACTAGAATGCACCTAATCCCAACCATCTTTAACCTCAGCCCAGCCCAATATTCAACTCTATATCTTGATGTAATCACAAGTATTACATCTATAAAAACAAACAAAAATTTTAAACGAAATTGGCAGGACCGTCATGGAGCCTCTACCCAAACTGGACTCAGTTTCTGGACTCACCTGTTGATTTAAGTAACATCAACATTTTTTTTCTGACAGGTTTTGCAGACGGCATCGGTTGAGAACAGGGGAGAATATCCCCTCAATACCTCGAGACCTTCTCTTGATGTCTGAAATGGTTCTTCCTCGCTTTATCCTGTGTATCATACAGTATCTGAGAGATGGATACATTGAGCCAGGTGAAACACTCATGACAACAGTTTTCTCTTTACAGAGACATAAGATAATGTACTTTGACCCACTTACCACCTTAAACAAAAGCTGTAACTATGAAAAATTACTTTAAATGTGTCTGTGTCTTTCAGAAACGTAGTGTCAAAAGTATTCCGTATTCGTCTTGTGTTACTTAGATTTTGACGTTTCATGTATGATGTTCATCTCCTGTTGCATATTGCATGCAAAACAGGATCTGCTGTGCAAGTCGGATACTAATGTTATACAACTGTTTACATCCAGTATTTAGTTCACAATGTACAGAGTCTGGTAGCTTATATCTCTTATCTTGCTTTACCAGACACCTCAACGGAGAGAGATCTACAGAAAGTCCTGCAGCAGCTGGAGCCTCAGATCTCGTTCCTGGAGGAGCTCACGAAGATGGGAGGAGCAATGAGGACTGTACTGACAAAGATCTTGACCAATCAGCAAACATTCAAGGAGTTGAGCATGGGTAAATATCCACACTAGAGTTTGTGTTAGACCAACATAGGTTGATAGTGATGAAGCATTGCCGTACCACAGAATTGTAGTGTTTTTTTTTGTGATATTTTAGTGATATTCTTTTAAATTATTGTTGTTGTTTCTTTATTGTTGTCTGTTGCCAATGCATTACAATTACTACTCATGAGATCAGATTCTGCTTGATTTATTTAAGCACCTATGAACAAAACCTGAAATTAAAAAAGAGACACACTCTTAAATTTATAACCGTCCCTGTGAAAGTATAAAGAAATGGAAAGAGGAAAACCTTTTGGTCTGCTTGTTCATCTAAGCCATGCATTCTGTAGCAGAATACCTAATCCAGGCCGTCTTTACTTAAAATACTGCGAATTTGCATGTGATAAAGTTCTCTTCATCTTGAGATTTCGACTTTACAGTAATTGTTGTAATTTCTGTTTTGCTTCACCGCTGCAGGCCAAGAGGAGAATTTGTACGCTAAAAAGAACTATGACAAGTATTTGTCGGCCTTGAAGAATTCAGGTCTGGTGTCTGTGGAGGAGAAAGCCCAAGGTGCTACTGCTGATGTCACTGTTGGTGCTGAAGGAGGTGCAGGAGCAATGGTCCTATTGGGTAAGATAACCATTACACTTTATACGAAGAATATTTTCATTAATTATCTGTCAGCCATTGAAAATGGCTATAAAACTGTTTTGGAGTTCTTGATAATTTGCATGCATTTTTGAGTGGTGAAGATGCCAAAAAGTTATTGTTTGGACTTTTCTTTTGCAGCAAGCTAGGGCTGCAACAAATGATTATTTTCATTATCAATTAATCTGTTGGTCATTTTCTTGATTAATCGATTAGTTGTTTGGTCCATAAAGTGTCAGAAAATGTTGAAAAATGTTGATCACTGTTTCCCGAAGCCCAAGATGACGTCTTCAAATATCTTGTTTCATCCACAACCCAAAGATATTCAGTTTACTGTCATAGAGGACTGAAGAAACCAGAGAATATTCACATTTGAGAAGCCGAAATCAGAGAATTTGGACACTTTTTCTTGAATAATGACTCAAAATGTTTAATCGATTATCAAAATAGTTGGCGATTAATTTAATAGTTGATGACTAATCGTTGCAGCTCTACAGCAATCAAACAATTGGCACTGAAGTGCACGAATTTGCCCTTTAATCCACAGCAGTCGTGTGAATTTGCAGTAACCACTTTCTCTAACTCTTTTTACACACAGTGTACTTGATCTACATATATCAAAGCTATTCTAGATAATGTTCATGTATGATATCTGTTGGTTGAGATAAACAAGTTTATTGGCAAACAGCACATATGTCAGCACTTATTTGTCATGAAATCGAACTTTGCGTACATGATTTTGAAGGAATTGGAAAGTGTGTCACATCTTATTTTATCCCATGTTTGAACAAATTGTCAGTTTTGCAAGTTGTGATATCTTTGCTATCTGCATGTGTTTGTCCAGTGGCTTAAAATGCTGCTAATGGCTACTTGTGGCTTAATGTTTTCCTTGTTTTTCTTAGGAACTAGTGCACCAGGGAGCCCAGATGAGTCTAATAAAGAGGTATGTGCCAGCATCACACAAAGAATACCTAATTTGAACCATTTTCAACTTAAATGCAGTTCAGAGTGCAAAAGATTATTCAGTCATTTTTATTAATATATGACTAATTCTGTCTATTGGATATAAAAAAAAAATGCCCATCACAAATGACCAGAGCCTACATATACATGTACAGACGGGTGACAAATTAAAGGAAAAACCAACATAAAGTTTCTTAGTAAGGTGTTGGGCCACCATGTGCCCGTCAGAACAGCTTCAATGCTCCTTGGCATTCATTCTCCAAGTCTGTGGATTTTACTGGAGGGATGAACACCATTCCTCCAAAAGATATTCCCTCATTTGGTGTTTTGATGATGGTGGTGGAGAGCGCTGTCTAACACGTCAGTCCAAAATCTCCCTTAGGCGTTCAATTGGGTTGAGATCTGGTGACTGCGAAGGGCATAGCATATGATTCACATCATTTTCAGACTCATCAACCCATTCACTGATCCTTCATGCTGTGTGGATGCAGGCACGGTTCCCCTGGAAGAGACCCTTCCTATCAGGATTGAAACGTTTCATTTAAGTATAAAAGTGATGACTCAGAATAACTTTCCGTTGATTTGCATAGACCCTTCCCTCTAAGGGGACAAGTGGACCCGAACCATGCCAGCAAAATGCTTCTCACCTATATGGAAGCATTTGCATTGGTTATATTTTCCCCTTCATTTATTCAGGTTTTTCCTTTAATTTGTCCCCCATCTGTATGTCTTAAATCATCCAACAATCCAAAGATATTCAGTTTATGTTTGATAATTACATAATTACTTGCTTTTTTACTTGCTTTCTATTTTTATTCTCTTACTATGTTTATTGTTATGCAACAAAACGCCAAGACAAATTCCTTGTATGTGTAAACCTACTTGGCAATAAACCGATTCTGATTAAATGATTAATCAATTACCAAAAAGGTTGTTGATAAAACAATGTCAATCAATTTTTCTGGATAGTCTATTTAAATTTAGTTATAAAGTTATTTACAGTTACTGTTTAACACTTTGCAGACCTTTTACATGAAATTTGTGTTGTTCTTTACCTCTCAGGAGGACCAAGATGCAGGGCAGTCTGTTGGACAGAGGAAGAGAGTTAAGCTGAGCAGCAGTACCAAAGGTAAATGTAAAGAAAATGTAATGCACTAGTATGTGTTATATGAACCGCCCGTCTTATTATGTGCCTTTTCTGCCCTCAGACCCGTGTATTATTGAATCTCTGAAGCATAAATGCTTTCTGGAGGAGTTGCTGTTTTGGACAATAAAATATGAGTTTCCTCAGAAGATGGTTACCTTCTTACTAAACATGTTGCCAGATCAAGATTACAAGGTATTTTCTCTTCCATTTATTTGCCAAAATACAGCAGTCTACTCTCACTTTTAGATTCATGTCTGGTACTTTCTTTTCACGTCATGGCATAGACCCTGGGCTCACTGAAACGATGCTTGTCATCTGTATTAGGTTTTGAAAGCAAATGAAAATTCTCCTTAAAAGTGACAGCATCGTAACAGTACGCCTTAATTATATTATGGGCTTTTCTCTTCCTGTCTGGCAGATCACTTTTACAAAAACATTTGTTCAGCATTATGCATTCATCATGAAAACACTGATGAAAAGCCACGAGTCGGATACCATGTCCAACCGCATTGTACATATTAGTGTGCAGCTGTTCAGCAACGAGGAGCTGGCTCGACATGTGACAGAGGAGTGTCAGCTGCTGGACATCATGGTCACAGTCCTCCTCTACATGATGGAGAGTTGCCTTATTAAAAGCGAACTTCAGGGTAAGTTATCCAAATGTGTTGGATGTCTTAATTATTTTGATTTAACACACCTCATCACACTTCAAATAGTTCGTGTGAAAGAGCGAAGCAGGTGGCTGACGTGATGCTCAGTTTTGGATCACCACATGTGAACAGCATGGGATTTTCTGACAAGGTCTTTTAGAAGTGATTGCTAATATTGCAGACTGATCATTAACTTCTTAGGCAGTATGCACGGTGAAACTGAAATTCAGGGAAGATTTAGCTTTAGTGTCACAACTCAAAATGTCAAACTTTATGCAGCTACATGTAAGACCCAGTGTTATGGATGACATCATACCAAGAGGTCATTATTTTTATCTTAGTGGCTCATCATTAAGTCTACATTTATAAATACTGCACTCTCATTTTAAGTAGTAGTGAAATGGCTACATGAAGCCTGTGAAATGTTTTAAGAAGGAAAAACTGGATTGCTTTCAAAAGAGCAAAATGCAGCTGTTAATTTGGCTTTGTATTTTTAATCATTCTCAGCACAGAAAAAACATGCACAGATGTTTCATCCCTCTGGCCTTTCTCGTTGTGCAGGCTCTGATTGAAATAAGCTTGAATTTTAAATTTTTGAGTGCAGCCCTTTTTTTCCCTTTATACTGCAGACAAAATTGTTACTCTGTATTGGCTGCCAGGTGTTGAGTTGTGTAACTTTCAAGTGTTTTGCCTTTTCTCCACATATTTGTCTGTTTCTTTTGATGTGTTTCTAAATACAAAGTGAGTCAAAATGCCATCAACTTAATGTCCGTGTTTTTCCTTGTGTCTTGTGTTTTTTTCCTTTAGATGAAGAGAACAGTCGCCATGTTGTGGTGAACTGCAGTGAGGCTCTGTTGAAGAACAACACCTACTGGCCATTAGTTAGTGACTTTATTAACATCCTCTCACACCAAAGTGTAGCGAAAAAGTTCCTGGAGGACCATTCATTGTTGATGCTATGGATGAGCTTCGTATCATTTTTCCAAGGTAAGTCATAGTTTGATAGATAAATAGTAAATCAACTACACATATACAGTATAGCACCTTTTTTACCTGAGCAGGACAAAGTGCTTCACTGTGCTTCTCATTCATATACTAAGCAAGTACACTGAACCCCAAACTCTGCCTCCATCAAAGACATTTCGACCCGACTAGCAGTTGGCGTTCAAAGCAATTTGTTTCCCATGTATCAATTTTGGAAAGCATTTCTACAATAAATGGAAACTTTGAATGCAGACCTGCTGTATGTCTACCCTCAATTATTCAGATCAGAAGTTTTACAGCTGAGACAAATGGTCATGAAACAGGCGTTGCTCTTGGATCCTCTTATTTGTTTTATGGCAGTGTTGTGGTTTGATAATGCCACAATTTAATACCTCTGTCATTTGTGATACAAACTCCATGAGGTCAAAACATAACACTTGATTTAAATGATTGCTCCTGCTTGTGCAGATTTTCATTTGTACACCAACAGTATTGCTTAGTCAGAGGCGGACCTCATCTGTCCTCTACCGATAATAATGCCTCGTAAAAAAAGTGAGTTGTGGGGTGTATGACTCTTTGTCACTGAATTAGAATTGTGGTTAGCGCTGCTCACTTGCCATGTGTACTCTACCACTACCCTAAAAATAACGCTCCCCCTTGCACAGTGGGCTTGAGTATCCTCTTGCTGGCGTTATGTTCACAGTGTCGCTACTGTATTACATTATATGCATGTAATATATTTAGGGGTAAAGGGGTCCAAATTGAATTTTCAAAACAAAATGTATTGCTCATATGAGCATTATGAAGCCATGTAACATGCTGACTGTCTAACCTTTTAAACCATTTCCTGCTGCGATAGGTATGAACCTGAATAAGCGAGAGTTAAATGAACATGTGGAATTCGAGTCTCAGACGTACTATGCAGCGTTTGCAGCAGAGCTTGAGGCCTGCGCACAACCAATGTGGGGTCTCTTAACACACTGCAAAGTCAAAGTAAGTCCTGTCTTTACACTCGGACTGCTCTCACACACGTCTCCTGTGTGCATTCCTGATTATCTTGAATGATTAATGGAACATGCATCTCAAGCATCCTGTGCATCCTGCATGCACTTACTGTATAACAGTATATGAATTTTTAACATGTTTAATTGTCTGCTAACAGGAGACACAGGAATATACTAAAACTGTGGTCCGCTATTGCTTGGAGACCCTGCAGATCTGGTTTGATGCCATCGGCTTCATTGATGAGGTAAATTTAAAAGCCAAACCACTGTATTTACAAGCAATCTCCCCTTTTTGTTTCTCATGGCTCTTATATCTCTTGTAGCCTGCTCCAAATCAAGTGACATTTCACCTGCCACTGCACCGCTACTATGCCATGTTCCTCAGTAAGGTATGTCAGAGGCTCTCATCTCTCAGGACATGACTCTGCAGTACATTCTTGTGTGTTTTATATGCGTTTTTAAGTTGATTGTTTGGTTGAAAATTCTCAGGCTGTAAAGTGCCAAGGCCTGGACCTGGACAGCCTTCTCCCTGACCAAGAGATGCTGATGAAGATCATGGTGCATCCACTCCAAATCCAGGTATAACACTAGAGGCCTTTAAACAGATTTGTGGTCTATATCCATGTATATGTCTCCTCCAGGTCTGTAACCACATATTAACTAAAACTTTTCTATGTATTGCTGCAGGCTTGCCTGTCGGAGATCCACAGCAACATGTGGGTTAGGAATGGTCTCCAGATCAAGGGACAGGCTATGACCTACGTGCAGTCACACTTCTGCAACTCCATGATTGACCCGGACATCTATCTGCTCCAGGTTTGCATTACTGTATTATAGACAGTGCTCACTATTAGTATCACTCATATCCTAATATATCATTATTTTCACTTTTTGTCCCTATTTGAATTTCTCTTTCTGTATTCATTTATTCTGCAGGTTTGTGCATCAAGACTAGATCCTGACTACTTTATCTCAAGTGTTTTTGAGAGGTAAGCTCTAACCCCTACACATGCATTCATATAATTCTTCTACATTTTTTAATTATTCAACACAGATTAGGAGCATTGTATACACTGTCTTCTCTGACTCAGGTTCAAAGTGGTTGACCTGTTGACCATGGCGTCTCAGCATCAGAACGCCGTGTTAGACTCTGAGCAGGAGAGACCGATGCTTGAAGGAGCGCTGACCTTCCTGGTCATATTGACAAGCCTTCGCATTCATTTGGGTAAGTGGTACAACAGAGGATGCACGCAGTCTACAGGGAGTAAGAAATTAACAAACAGCTTACAATATAATAAGATAAGGCTCCAGTACATTTCACCTCCATAAAGCTCATAATGTATTTATGTCTGAGATGCTGATGTTGATTTAGTGGTCATTCTGAAGGCACAGTGTGTTAAAATGTCCTGTTGTGTGTCTTATAGTCATTGTTTATGACTGTTCTTGGCTAGTGCAGTTTTCCTGTGTTTGCCATATGATGTCATTATTTTTTAGACTTTTCCTTTGCCACATCACATAATTTTGAAGTCAACTGCAGTGAATCATAATTATAACATGTCATAGATGGCTGAATTCCATATAGCTACTTCAGTTTCAGGGTCCTGGTACTGTGCATGCTGACTCACTGTCACACTGTCATGGCTTACTGGGACACTTGAATAGAACTGAGTCATTGTTAATAGAAACACCTGTGCTTTTCCTACTATAACAAGTCAAAATGTCAGAGTTGATCCAATTTTTTTTGATGCATCGTTATTGGCTGTATGCAGCCTAAAGTGATCAAAGGATGAGTGGCATTAAAAAAAAAACAGTTTAGTGACATTTTACAGGTACACCACACCTATGAAGTTCTGCTGTTGGTTGAAAACAGCATTTGAACTAATTTTGTAAGCTGGAGATAAACAGAGCCTGTTTGAATCCTATCCAAAAATTCCTGTCACAACAGATCTACGCTGACATTCCTCTTCATGGATATTACACAGAACACTATGCGAAATATTAACCAAACACAGGCAGAATGATTATTTTTATTTATTATTTGAAGGAACTGCGGTCACAGGCAGACTCTTGGTTAAACTGACTAAAAGACACTTAACTTGATATTTGCTTAAATCCTTCTGAGTTCTGCTACTTGGTATTTAATGTAGGGCTATGATTCAGTTTGTCTTTACATTCTACTTCTCACTCTCACTAACAGGGATGACAGATGATGAGATCCTTCGAGCTGAGATGGTCTCGCAGTTGTGTATGAATGACCGTACACACAGCGCACTGTTAGACCTCGTATCCTTCAAAACTTAACAAATACGTTAACGAGCAACTATATTCAGTCATCCATGACAGTCTTTTTCCTTAAGGGTGTTTTCATAGATTCCTGAGAATCCCAACCCAAAGAGTGGCATTGTACCAGGGAGTTGTAGTTTTGAGGAGATGCTCTCTGCTGTGGCTGACTTCAAAGCGCCGGTGTTTGAGCCTGGAGGCTCCATGCAGCAGGGCATGTACACGCCTAAAGGTAGGATGTTTGTGGTGAAGTTGAAGGCATGATTACAAACAGACCATTGCAACAAGTAGTGCAGTGGGGGATGTCACAGAAGTGGCTGGTGTGGTTAAATTGCGCGAATTTGCGCAAAACTGCACGTGTTGAAGTAAATAAAGAAGTTTGGTTTAACCACAAAAACCAAAAATAATGTGATGACTGTCAGGTATTAATATTAATTATTAGGCCAGAGGACAATAACATTTCTGAACTGAGATTCTGAACGCCTTCTGGTTGTTTGTGGCATCTGCACAGGGGGGTTTGTATCTGGGGGACAGCGTGAACATCCTATCGAGAGGTAGGTCTGTCTGTCTGCTGCCCTCCACTGGCCAACAGTAGTGTCAACAGTAACGGGGACTGCAATCTGTAGGGAATTAGGCGTTCCAAATTGGGAGAAAATGGGAGAAAGAAAAAAAAAAAGAGCAAATGAGTGATTAAGCAAATCACTGGGCTGTTTCTACATGAATTGAAAACATAATAAAAAATGTATCTTCTCAACATCTATAGGTTTTCATTTTCTAGTCTACTCGCTACAAATATTTCATGAATCCAGCGAAAGTTCTTTATTTGTGCCTAGGAACAATTTTACAAGGTTACATTGCTGTCCATTAAGAAGAGAAATTTATTTTTATATCCTGGCTTATACAACGTTTTTAGATCATAATCTTTATTCTGAAGTAGTCCTTGGTACATTACTCATATTAGGTTTATTGTATTGATATAGTATGTCACATAATACTTGTGTATTAGATATCATACCTAACTCACAGAGATGGAAAAAATGTATTGTATTTCAGACCACACATTTAATATTGTAATTTTATGGTAGAAATTAGTAAAAAATGAAGAGTATGAGGCCTGAATAGGCCGAAAGTCTTGAGCATTAGATCTGTGTCTTAAGTCCTCAGCAGACCACTTGGGGGCAGGCTTACACCACTTATATAGAGAAGGTGAAAATAGGAGGAAAGTGAATCAATGTCACTTTGTACTAGAGGTTACAAAACATTTCTGTCCCTTTTCTCAACCAGCTGAGGTGTGGGAGAAGGAGTTTGACCCCATCATGGTCGTTCTCAGAACAGTCTATCGGCGTGACGTCCAGTCAGCAATGGACAGATACTCAGCATTGTAAGTTAACACCGTTGCCTTAATTTCCCCAAGTAAATGGTTTTATAGCATTTAGATATTAATACACAGTGATTTTCATTAAAACATTTCTATCATTGTAGATCACATAATGGTCTTGCATTTAGCTTAACAGTACTTTATTGTTTTGTTGGGAGTTTTTATGTTCAGTCATCCCTGACGAAACTGACCGGCATCATGCTCTGTTCAGTGTCGTAGGGTCACCTCTCTCACTTGCTCATGAAGGGACATGATAAGGAAGGTCAGGTCTGCCGGGTGCTCAAGTTGGTTCCAATTAGATAGCTGTCGAGAAAAATCAATATTTCACCCTAAATTGTAATAGAATTGAGGAAATCTTTCTTGTTTGATTGTGGTACAGACATCTCCCAAGAAAAACATGTCAGTGGAGGTGAAGGGGGATACCTTGGGGTTAATTTTCTTGAAGGTCGCTGGATTGTGTGAAGATGCTAATTATAACAAAAGGGTGCTGTTTGAGATAGTGGTTGGGAAGATAACCTTTTTAGAATGGGATTTCTTTGGTATAGCTGTAATTGAAAGTATGGATAGATCACTGATGTAGTTAATTGTACTTCCTTCACATACACTATACGCTTTTCTAGGCCAGTTTCAGTGTTCAAAACCAGATGAAACTAAGGCGTATTTCTCCCTGAAACATATGGAAGCTGCCATTGCCACCTTCAGTGTCTGATGCAGCCTCATGTTGCTCATTCACACCGTTTGAATATGATAGATTGCCTGTCAGGCTGGCCCTGGTTTTATGTAACAATGATCCCATCATTGCTAATAGAGTGAGCAAATGTGCTGCCCATCAGCTGTTCTGTTGCATAGACTAAAACCTTTTGTGCAGTGAATTACTCTGAACAATATAAGGTGTCACTTCATCAAACTCTTATTTCTCTCATCGTTTTGCTTTATGTGGAAATTCAACCTTCTGGTGCATGTAAGCTAGCACACGCCCTTATGAGTGTGTAAATTACTCTGTACTGTGTGTTACTGATTGTTCTTGTGATATTTTCTTTGTTGTTGATGATGATGCCACCTAGTTTAAAACAGTCTGGCATCCACACCGGCAACCCATGGCCACCTTACAAGGAGAGGACTCCTCTGCATCCATGTTACAAAGGCCTGATCAAGCTGTTGCACTGCAAGACTCTGCACATTGTGATATTCACTCTCCTTTACAAGGTGAGCCTTTCACCGACTATTCACGTGGTATAATACAGTGCTGCTCTTGCATTTCAATTTACTCCTTGAGCTAAATTAATTGGTGCACAGGTAATATGACTTGGCAATTAATTAGTGCTGACATGTTACCAGATATTGGTACAATACAGGACTGACAAAGTGCAGAAGATGCAGCAAGTGCTAAATGGAAATAAACTAAGCTGAAGATTTTACTTGTTCTTCAGTGTAAACTAATAGTTTGACATGTTCTAGATATGGATGGATCATCAGAACATGTCAGAGCATGTGCTGTGCATGGTGCTGTACCTGATCGAGCTGGGCTTGGACAACCAGGTTCAAGACAACAAGGAGGATGAGGTGAGATACGGGTGTTTGAGTTACAACCACTCTCCTCGCTGTGTAGACTTCCAGTGTCCACCAGTGTCTTACAGGATCTTGTGCTTCCAGGAGCCTTGCATTGAGGAGCACTGCCATGACAGCTGGTTCCCTGGCACCAACCTCCTCTCCAATCTGCACCATGTCATCAACTTTGTGAGGGTTCGGGTTCCTGAGACAGCTCCTGAAGTGAAGAGAGAGGCGCCTCCCAGCACCAGCACTGAAGCTTCTTCTTATGGCCAGGTAAAAGGTAGCTCTGCTGTCAACTGAGCTGGATTACAGTACCGTTAATTACAGTGCCATGTCACTGTAAAAAAACAACAACTGGAGGTGAAACCTCTAATGACTTCACTGACTCCCAGTTTGTTATCGATTATATGCTTCCTGCCAGTACAAAACGGCAGTGAATTACACCAGTGGCTGGGGAAGTAAGCATCTAAATGCTCAAGACCCAGATTTTTTCTCAGGAGATCCAAGCCAGAAGGCTACTGATTATTGGACTTATCAGGTGTCCAAAAACACACTCCGGTGGGATGCCAAAAACACAATCCGGTGTCAGTGTTGCTGTGTATCTGCTGGATTGTATTAATAGGTTTAGAGGTAAACCAGAAACAACTGATAAGAGCAGAGCATGCTAGGCCTTTGTTGCTGTCAGTTTGGTTTTGGTGTCTGTTTGTCCTCCAGCTGGTCAGTGGACCAGAACAGTGCCGGTCAGGCGTGGTTTCCACTCCTTCAGGTTTCCACTCAAACGGTACATGGCGCTTATGGTGACTTGAATTGTAAACAACATACCATGTGTACCAACAGCATCGTAAACAATATAGATTCATAAACACATATTTCACACGGCATGTAGTGGCTAAATCTAAATAGAAAAGGTACTGCGATGTCTCTAACAACATGTCTCTAACAAGGCTGTGAAAAGATTAAAGTTTACCACAGCATCTCCTCTACCTGCTGCTATTTGATTATCAGCTGATAGGAACTTAACGTTGTTCCTTCCGCCTCATATGCCGCCTTCACTCTATTCACCCTTGCCACTATGTAATAAGCGGCACGCCGGCACAGCCAAAGACATGGTCTTGTCATCAGCGTGAGGTTGCCAGGCGACCAGTGGAAACTACAGGAAGTCACTGCTCCCGACCAAGAAATGGTCCACAACTTAGTAGTGTTAACACATTTTTTCACTTCAGTTTTTGTATGGATTAAACGAATAAGATCTAACATGTTAATCAGTGAGCTTTAGAGGTGCTGGTAGAGGGAAATGGCTAGTCTAACTCTGTCCAAAATTAACAAAATCCACCTATTTCCAGTCTTTGTGCTAAGCTAAGTTAACTGGCTGTCGGCTGCAGCTTCATATTTACAGTGCAGACATATTCTCATCTAACTTGCAGCAAGAAATTAAAAGGGCATAGTTTCAAAAACTACTGAACTATTGCTTTAAATAATTCACCAACCTCGAAAATATTAATTAAATACAGTTTCCTGCAATGCAGGATTTATTGAGAATAAGTACTTAATACATAGATCATAAAATTACATATCAAGAGGTTCACTTATAGTTTAGGGTCATATCTGTAAAGGACTCATTTCTGGTCCAACATCCATATTTCAACAATAGTGTGTTTGTTATAGACATTCATGGTCCCCAGAGGATAAATCCTGGTGTCTGTGATCCTCCCCTGACTTTTCCAATGCTAAATGTAACACTTACCATGCCAGTATGATAACATTAGCACATTACACCAACAAACATTGTTTTTCTCACATTTAGCTCTGCCCTGACATGCGTATGGTTTATTTATCATCTTAAATTTTTTTATTTTGTACCTTCATGTTCCTCTTTCATATCATCGTTATTATTGTTGTTCATTTTGCTGTACCTGCTCCACAGAACTCCAGGCGTCTTTCAGGGAATTGGAGAGAGGTAGCTATCTACACCCATGTCTATAAACAGATGGTTGGCTTTGATGCCACTAGCAGCTGCATTTGTTTACTTTTTATCTTTATTATGAAAGAATTTTCTTTGCACATGTTTGTTTTGTTTCTTTTCAAAGGACGTCTGCCTTTGTGTGTTATGGCGTGCGTATAATGCTGTGCTTCAGCAGTTCCCCCTCCCTCTTGACTGCTGAAACTAATTACGTGTGTAATGCAGGTTTGGGTAAACACTTTTTAACCGCATGTCAGTATGATTGATGTTGCCTTGACTGGGCTCTATGATGTATGTTTATTTAACAGTGCAGCTCAGGTCCTTTTCGTCAGGTCAGGTCATGGCAATCCTTCAGATGGCTTGTGTGCTTTAACATCAGGATGATTTGAATTTTTCTCTGGAATATGGTTGTTCTGGGTGCTATCAGCAAAGGTGTTCTTGAAACGTCAGCTAAAATTTTATAATGGACATTTAATTTGACTTTTATGTGTATTGTGCCAGTCTTACTATGGTAATGAATCACCCCTCCAATCCATCAAAGTCCATCAGACTATTAGTGATGTAATTTTAGGAGAAGGTGTTCGTGCTCAAAGACAGGTCTGCCAAAGCACCAAGATGCAGGTGGAATTTGAAGGGATGTTGGTCACAAGGGTTTTCTCTTTTCTATCTTTTGCTGATATGCTGTGGGCGCCATACATGAAATGTGTGCTGTGAAACACTGTGTTACAGTGTGTCTATATAGCTTTAATTATAGGGTATGGCATTAACATGCCAAACATGGGGTTGGATCACCCATAGAAAAAGAAACTGTGTTGTAAGGTGTTTAAGGTGTTCACCAGATATGTGTATTTTTATGTAAATAAGTATATTGTAAGAAAATTTGTTTTTATTCTATGCTTTCTTAGAACTTGCGTGAAGCTCAGGTGTTTAGCCTTGTAGCAGAGCGCAGGAGGAAATTCCAGGAGATCATCAACCGCAGCAACACTGAAGCCACCCAGGTGGTCAGGCCCAAGAGCTCCTCAACACGCTGGGTCCCACCAGGCACACCCCCTCAGCTGGTGACAGAGATCCTGGAGATCCGGGAGAGTATGCTGTCCCTCCTCATCAAGCTCCACCAGAAGTTGTCGTCCAAGCAGAACTCCCTGTCGGCATCCTGGCTAGAGGATATGGACACGAGCCGTCACGCTCATGGAGATGGCATTACGGCCATTGAGCGCATCCTCACCAAGGCAGCCACGCGCAGCTGCCAAATCAAGCGTAGCATCCAGGACATTTGTGGGAAGGTGTGTCCTCCTGTGCCACCAAAGAAGAACAGTCCCACTGACAAGAAAGCCATGGATAAAGAAGAAAGGTAACATAATAGTGTACAGTTTTTCTTTGTTAAATAACATATTCAACATTATGGATTTACTTGCACAGCTCCATGCTGCATATTAATCTTGGTCATCTTTGCAGTGGTTGCGCATTGATATTGTGTCCATACAGCTATCTTAAAAAGGACTATCATAATTTGCATTATTATAATTTATAATCAAGACATAATCTGTAATTTTGTTAAGAATGCTACAAGAATTGTATTTCAGTATTACAGTGCAATTGCAACAACAGCTCAAAGTAAGTCATGTAAGCAAGGACAATGAGTGTGTATAGTATCTAATCACACTTGTTTTTTCTCTTCATATATGCACTGAATGCTAAAGGTTTGAGTCAAATATAGTGTAAATCAAAGGAAGTGATTATTCTTCATTGTCCTCTCAGCCTGTTACATTAAATCTTTTAAACAGCTGTACTAATCACTGTGGGCCATGACGAAAACAACTTAAAGCAAAGTGTAGGCTTGCCTCTCTGAATAAGAAATTTCTGTAATGTTGTCTGTCTGGGGAGTGCGAGAAGCAAATATTTTGTATATCACCACTAATATGTGGCCAAAGCAGCAGCAAATGATGCTTCTTTTTAAGCCAAATGCACTGAATTGTTTGTAAAGTATATTTTATTGTGAATATTTGAGATACCGGAAGTCTTTTTACCAGCTTTTTTCATTTTGAAAGAAAAATAATCTATCCAATTATCATATGTGTTGCCATTAAAACTCTAGTACATCTTTTCACTGCCATGAAAATGGGGTCCATTGGCTGTTGAAAAAAAAATCAAGTCATGCTCAGTGGGTTTTGGCCTTTCACCTCACATTCGCCCACTAGTCCGTGTCTCCCTCCTCTAACGATGATGGAATGGGCTATAACCATTTAATAATTGCCTGCTTTTGGGGTTGGCTTCACCCCACAGACAAAGGTAAAGGTAGATTCTCTCCCGTTCACACAAACTAGTGCTGTTTCCAAGGCAACCGTCAGGCAGCAGTGCGGTCAGTGGAAGTGAGAAGTGAGAAGCTGCTGCCCATTCCTCATGGTGGTTGTCGGCACCCCTGAAGCCATCAGTGAAAATTATTGAGCTGTGACGCTCCTGTCAGCATTTGTTTATGTCCTCTTATTAGGGACTTAATTTACAGTCAGCTCCCACCCTGTAGGTCTGCAGAGTGGGGCTCAACCCACCATATTAGTTTAATAATAAACCCTTCTAACTTTTACCACACAGCCTTGTTAAAATCAGACACCTGCTGTGTATATATAACGGTATCCCCTGCTACATGGAAGAGTTTGTTGCACATGCTGTTGGTGATCAGGGGGAACATGCCCTCCACAACGGACATGCTTATTTCCAGGATACTTTAATGCATTTTTGAAGTGGAAGTGCAATGGTTAATGTTCTTAAATGGAGCAAGTGGTTGCCAGGAACTTATCAGGAGCAGTGCTTGTTGTCTGTGTATTAAATCCCTGTTTTTTCTCTTGGAAATGATTTAATTCCTTCAATACAATCTCAGAGGTAAAATTAAAATGATTTTAGATTAAATGAGTCCTACTTCAGTAGATTAGTATTCATTTGGTTTTGGATTTAAGTTAAATACTGGGTTGTGTGCACATTGCAGCATTTTCATCAAATGGTATTTCACTCATTCTCTCTTTCAGACGTCAGAGGGCAAGGGAGAGACAGCAGAAGCTGCTTGCTGAATTTGCCTCCAGGCAGAAGAGTTTCATGGAAACAGCCATGGATGTTGGTAAGAAAAGGCCAGCTCACCTTTTTTGTCAACTTGTTGCCTCAGTTTTATGGTCTTAGAGATTTAAATTCCTCAAACATCATTCACAGCAGCCACTGCCCAAATTCAGTTTGGAGTTTACCTCCTATCGTGGCAGGATGCTCTGCAGCAGCAGAAAAGCAGCAGCAGTGGGGCTCATGTGCCAACACAGTCGGCACTTGGCATACTTGCCGCAACATAGTTGTAAATCAAAGCCTAGTATTCAGTCTACTGCAACGTTAATGCGGCACAGCCAAACAGGCGAGCCAGGAGTGGTGAATGTATTTTTTGAGTTACTGACTCCCCATTGTTAACACATGCATAAGGTGAGGTGTGTGGTGGAGGTGCTGAACAAGTACACCTAAACTACTCTCGTTTTGTTAGGACGGTCACAAATCCTGAGGCAGGGTGCTCATTTTTAAGTCTGAAGTTTTAGTAAAATGTGAATTTTTTTTTCTTATCAGTTTAATTTTAGCGAAATAAACATTTTTCTCTGAGCAGTATTTTATTTACTACAGGCTTCCTCCTTTTGTATAATCAAGTAAAACTGACTAAAAATGTAGAATGAAAATCAGCAATTTGCACAGAGCACTGTTCTGGATATTTATGCCTTCAGCAAGGACTGAGTAGGCACTGCTGTACTCTGACTCTGATACAATGCGCTTATCAAACAGGGTTTGTTCTGACATAGGTGTACAAGACCTTATAAAAGCACAAAACACACGTTAACGCTTTTTGTTTGAAGGACACGTTGCTACTGTAGCCCTTGAAGAAAAGTGCTGTTGGCTGAAATAAACCTATCATTGCTCTGCCTTTTCTACTGGGGCAAGGTGACAGTGGGCCGAATCCGTGCTTGCGGTCTCTGTGGGCCTGTTAGGAGAAATTGAGAGGAGAGTGCCCCTGTGGGAGTATGGGTGGTTGCTGGCTCAGGGCACATAGGATCAAAGCACTAATAGTGGGCTGGACTCCCAGGGCCCACCCTGACACAGCATGGTTAGTGAATGAATAATGGCTACTGTGTTCAGACGGACCATTCTGGCAGGACTGTATTCTGACCTCTTTCTGCACACTTCCTGCTGAGCAGTAACTTTAGTTGCTTTACTTCAAACTCCCTGCTGGCTTTGCATCACATGTACTGTAGTAAGATTTAAATGGGATGAGAATATGTCTATTTAAATCAAGTGAATGCAATGTAGGCTGTTTGTCCGTATCTTTGAATTTGCCTGCAATGTAGCATTTAGCATTATTTTCGTCAGGACTTGCAACGTAATTGAGGTATTTCTCCTCCCACATCTGATGATGAACATTTTCAGTAATCCAGGCCATCAACGAAGGCAGCTGGACTTGCTGTTTGGTCTTGAAGTCAGCCTTGAAACCAAAAAATTAAGCTTAAATTAAGGACTTGTTCCAAGAGAGGAAGACAGGTAATCTGTATATCTGTTTTTGTTATTTATCAACATTTATTTTATTATTTACTTGCATGTATTACAGGGTCAGTTCACTCAAATTACTAAAAAACATTTTCTCGTTTGCCCTCAGTCATTAATTAGTCATGCAGATAGTTTTAGTTTTAGCACAAAATTGCAGTCACCTGTATTGTATTGGGTGGAGGCAGAAATCTCGAAGACAGATATGTCAAAACCTGAACAAATTATACCAAATCTGTAATCTGCAAGGAGATGGTCAGTGTCATCATTAACCTAACCAGCGTTCTTTAAGGACAGGCCAACATTTGGAAAAACTACAAACCTTGCGTGCATACAATACTTTACAGAGAATTGATGCTGTATGAAGCATAGAACAGCAGCACACCAACAGTTTGTGTGTCCTTGTCGTCTTACCTTTCGCGTGTGTGTGATTGTTTGTGCGCATGCGCACACATTGATGGCTCTATGTACTGGGACGGCCTGGGGCTAAAGCTGTGGAGTTGACATCTAATGCATCCTTCATTTCCCCAGGAACACAGTGACCTCTCTTGAGAACACATTTTTCCAAAAAGCAATAAATCAATTTCCAACACAGCTTGACATTTCTCCACAATATTTACTGCTCAAATTGAACACGGTTTTTAACATTTGAAACTAATTTCACATCAGTAATTAATCTCTAGTGCTGTGCCAATCATGCAGATAAGGTCGGCAGAGAGTGAATTCACATGTTCCCAGTATTGATATATGGAGGAAACAACGAATAGGAATTATTGAATACATAAGATCGTAGTTGAAAGTGTAAATTAGAAAGGAGTAGTGTTGTGTGAGTATGGTATTTATCGCCTGAGTAGGAGCATAGCTTGCAGTCAGTGACCTCCCTTCATCATGGACTGTTAGCTCAGTTTCTGATCTACCTAAAGGAAAGCCTTTCAGACCACCTTACCTGTAAGTGTTTTTGTTTCTCACACAGTTGGATGCTTTTCATTCACTCAGAGGTGGATGTAATGCTCACACATCACTGAATATGAATGATAAGTTCTCAGGATTTTCTTAAAATTGCTTTTCCTGGTTTTTGTAATTATTGACTGTTGCAGTGTATCCCATGGTTATGATTATATGTTTATGGTACGAGTTTGAAAGTTTTTGCAGGGACGCTTTTGCAAACTTATATTACTTTTTTTGTGCTAGAATCCCCTGACACCGAGGCAGCCATGGACCTAGGAGCGTCTGAAGTGATGGAGTCTGAGGTTCTCTATGACTGCGTGATCTGTGGCCAGAGCGGACCTTCCACCGAGGACAGACCCACTGGCCTAGTAGTTCTCCTCCAAGCATCCTCAGGTACTGCATGTCCCAGCATCCTCCTCTTCCATTCTCAGATGCTGAAATGAATCGCCTAGCATTTGTTTAACCACTGTCTTGGTTTTGGAGTAGAATTTAAACAACTAGACATGACTATTTTATTTCTTTGTTAGCAACTAAAACAGCTATTCATAGCAGCCTTGATCCACCATATTGGAAATCTGATTTTTAATTGGTGGGTTAACCGTTGTTTTAATTGGCTCATTTATCACTCATGTTAGTCCCTGCTCACTTGTACAGGAAGCCTATCATTGTAATAGGTCATTTCTTTTCCTTTTATGTGGACAGAGGAGGATCACTCGCTGTCATTCAGATAAATGGCATGTTTGATTAGTAATTAGTTCCCTTGTAAAACGGTTCAGAAGACTCTGACCTCAACGTCAAAAAACATCTCGTGAAATCTACCACCAGTGACCAACAGTGGGTCCATCATAACATACAATTACATGGCGACCAGAAACCATCATCATTTAATGCTGTACATTTTTCTATTTTCATCTCATTGTTGTTGAATGCCAGGATGTGTCTGATTTATTAGTCATCGTGACAAGCATAAAAATATGAGTTTGGGTACTGAAAAATACGATTAGTTGCTTGATCAATGGAAAATTAATCGCCATCTATATTGATAATCAATTCATTGTTTTTTATCAAGTTATTTATCAAGCAAAAATGCCCAACATTTTCTTGATTTTTTTTTCTGCTTTTACATCATTGTAAATTGAATATTTTGGGGTTTTGGATAGTGAGTGGGAGGGACAAAAGTTAAATTTTAAGTAGTCAACTAATAATATACATTTCAGGAGGAAAATTATGATGCACATCATTCACTTTTTTCTGGTATTTTGAATCTAAATGATTAATCCAAAAACGAATCAACAAGTGAATCCATAGTGTAATTAATTGTTAGTTGTGGTGCTCATACTGTGTGAACTCTGACCACAATCACCATCCCTGACTTTTTATGTGAATGCTGAATAAGTATATATCCATAATTCATCACTGACTTCTGTGATTGGCTTTCAGTGCTCGGGCACCGCTGCAAAAGCAAAGAGACTAAGAAGCTACCGACAAGTGACGAAGAGCATATCTACGCTGCAGACACGTGTGGAGTGGCCCATGATGTCAGGCTCACGCTCATGCAGCGGTTCTTCAAAGACGTAGGTGTCTCAGAAAATATTTCCAGCTTTACACGGGAGAGGAAAAAGGCAGGAAGGCACTTAGAGCACTATTAGGGATATGGATTTTTGTGTGCAAGATAACAGCTCCAGCAGCTCTAATAACAGGCTTTCATCCTGTCTGTTTGAATTTCTTGACATTTAGTTTATATGCATGTCAGCAATGTGAGCATCTGCATCTGCTAAAGTCCCTAAGAGACTGTAGGATGTTGGATGGTCCCTGTTAGAGAATATGTTTCTTAAATGCTTGTGGTAGTCACATTATAGGCCAGCTAATGGCTGTCATGTAACATCACTTTGAAGACACAACATTGATGTGACACACATTGGAATAAAAATGCATATACCAGTGGGTAGTCATTGCTCAAAACGAAAACTAAAAAGCTTTATTGAAAATTGCTTCGACCTGGCTGCTTTCATTTGCTTCTTATGCCAATGTTGTGCATTGATTAGCTTCCAACACAACTCCAAACCAAAAAGAAATACACTCGTTGAATTGGCTATAATCTCATAAAAAGCTGGTGATTCACTCATGCAGTCTAGTTGTCTGTTAAAAGACGCTGGCTTTAAAATACCCTATCAATAGGATGTTTATTGTTTGTTAATTCAAACTTTAAAAAATCTCTTTGTTTATCAGCACTACACAAATAAACAAAAGGTCCAGGAGGTTGAATGCTTGAAGCCATATTTGCATACTTTAATTGATGTTATTTTTCTCTTGTGAATGCTGCAGAGCTCTTGTCTGCAGTCTGTGTCAATAGGTTGGGATGGGGGCGTCTACGTCCAGACCTGTGGACACACTCTGCATATAGATTGCCACAAGTCATACATGGAGTCTCTGAGGGTAAGAGAAAGCTTGACCTTATTAATTGATTAGTCGGCCTAATTACAGTAGTTTGGCAGAAAATTAAATAATTCAATTGTCAAAATTGTCAACGATTAAGTCACTGGTCAAGTGAATATATATGTATATATACATTTTCTAATTGGAGCTACTTAAATGTAAGAAGTTTCTTACTTATCTGTTTCTTTTTATAAGAAATTGAATACCTTATAAGTTTTTTGGGCCTTTGATTAGACAGAATTTCAACAAAACAATGACATTTTAACTGTGGTGAGTACTTAGATTAAATGATGAATTCATGAAAGTCATTGGAGCCCTAGATTCACTGTTTGTTGATATTTTGTTTAGATGCATTATGGATGAAAGAGTTTGGGTCACATTTTCACAAACTGTGCAATCCTGCATACTACATATACATTCACTTATAAAAAGTCCAGTGTCAGTTGCCTCTTTCAAGTTTTGAGTTAATTTTTTTGTATAGGTCAAATTTAACTTTCATATGTCTTTTTTCCCCCACCAGAATGACCAAGTCCTCCAGGGTTTCTCTGTTGACAAGGGTGAATTTACGTGCCCACTGTGTCGACAGTTTGCCAATAGTGTCCTTCCCTGTCGCCCCGGGCGGGGCACAGAGGCTGGTGCCTGGCACACACCTACCAACAAGAAGACGTATGTGCTTGTGAAGGAGGTGGAAGATCTTCAAGAGAAACTTGGTCTTTTCCCAGTAAGTTTTACAATAAGGCCAGGAATTTAAGCCTTCTGTATGTTTCACACAGCTGTATTTTAAACACACTGTCATCTCATTAGCTGGTGGTAACAGACGGTGATTGTAATTACTAGAAACAATCAGCTTACTCTAAATTGGAGGGAACGCTGAGCTTTGATGCAGATGGAAACGTGGTGGTTCTGTTTCAGAGAGACTGTTCTTCTATTGGGGAATTCAGCCCCTGTTTCATCATGAAGTGTCAATAACTACCTGCGGCACAATTCTCTCACTGAACCTATGATCTGTATGGAAGGATTTCATATTTTTCCATTTATTCTCATGATTGGCAGAATGCTTTATGCTATATTTAATTCTGCTTCCAAATGACAGAAAGTTCCAAATCAAATAATGACAGTGCTTTACACACCAGCGTCTAATGACCTAATTACAAATCACATACGCTTGATCAGTCTAATAACCATTTTCACAGCATTCTTGGTGGTGTATTTGGATCCCAGTGAATTTCAAGTCTCCTGTCACTGTGTTCAGATGTGCTATTTTTGCATCTGTAACGTCACTTTGACAAACAAAAATGGATTAATCAAGAAAGTTTCAATTCTCTTAGGTTAGTTTTCATACTCCTTTGAAATGAATGAAAACTACTGGCTGCCTGATAGAAAAAACACTGGTTTGGTCCTTTAGCAGGCAACATTGAAATACCCACCGTGGCAGAAGATTGTGTGTCTTTAAGTTGACATGCTATTTTCTCACAAGACTTCTTCCTCTTACGTATCCTTCAGGTGTTGTAAAATCCTTCTTCCGGGGTGGAAGTCAGACGTTTAACATTGTTTGGCATTACGAGGAGGTTGTGGACATAACTGTAATGCATCTTCTTGTGCCAGATCTCGAGTTGTTTATTTTTAAGTAAATGTTTTTCTTATCTTAGGTTAGCTTCCCAAAGTCCATTCTAGAAATAATTTTTGACTTTGTTGTTTTCTTATTTTTTAAGACGGAATCCAACTTGAGTAAAGAGATGGAGTTGGTTATTAAAGACATCAAGAATACCACCCAGAAGAAATACATGGACTACGGCAAGAACCCTGGCTCCCCTGACAATGATTTCCTCTTCATGTACTCCGTGGCAAGGTGAGGACACTGAGTTTAGATGGAACCCTCCTTAACTGTGATTGTGTAACTGTTACACTAATTGTGATTCACAACTTCTTCGTAACTTATTCGTAGAGGTGATAACAGGGCATGTAATCACTCAGGTGTGGGTTTTATATTGAAAAATCTCATTTTTTAAATTTCCATTCAAGGGCAAAAGCATAGGGAAAAGATGAATGTGATTGATTGTATTGTGCCAATGTGACCCTGGGAGTTGTGTTGACAGGGGCAACAGATCCTGGTAGGGTATCTCAAGGTAAACTGGTCAGAATTGTTGGTTTCCTGGAGGATGTGCCCCACTATCATACTGGCCAGCCTTCCTGGGAAATCTTACAGTAAGGGAAGCTCCAGCGCACTGTCATACCCCAGATCAAGGAAGAGCAATGCAGATTATGTTGTGGTTGTGGAACAGTAAACCAACTCTTTAGTCTTGTAAGGATACTGCAGGAGTCATGGGAGTTTGGTCATCCGGTCTATGTGTGTTTTTTGGACCGGATTTTGCCTTGTCACTCATTCTGTTTGTGATTTTCATGGACAGAATCTCCAGGCACAGCTGAGAAGTTGCCTCTAGCTCTAGTGTAAAGCGATTGGGATGAGAGTCAGCTCCTCAATATCTGAGGCCATGGCTCTCTGCCAGAAAACAGTGAATGGGCCCTTTTGAGGTGTGAGTGAGTTGCTGCCCCACGAGAAGGAGTTCAAAGTCCAACTGAAAATAAATTGCTTTTTTTTTTTTTGTCAGCTACAGCACAAATAGCTGCTCTGTACATCACTTGTCCTGTGCTCTCCTTTGAGAAAAAAAATCAAGAACCAAAAGGGAGAAATTTGTATTTTTTGGTTTTATGATGGCGCCCCATATAAAAAGGTAATAACTAAGTATGATTTCACTTGGACCTTTTAAGTATCTCAACTGACAGATTAGTACAGATTGTTGTGGTGAAGACGTAAAGCCAAATTTCTTGATTTATCAGGTGGTTTACATTCCAGCACTCACCTATGATCATGAGCTTTGAGAAGTGACTTCCATATCATGAAACGGATTAGGTGGAAGCACATTGCTGACATTGATATCCATGTGGGCTTCATGCTTTTGTATTTTTTTTTTTGTATTGTTTCTTTTTTCCTTTTACCTTTTCCTCCTCTGTATTTCTAAGACAGCCATTTTGTATTTTTGTTGACCCTCTTGTCAAGTCAACTCATAAAAAGAATGAGGTAATTGGTGGAAATGAGTTTCCCATCAGGCTGTCTTAGCTCACTGTTGGTTTGTTGCTTTGTACCGTTCCTTTTCTCTGTTGTCAGAGTTATGAACAATGACTGAGTGAGTCTTTGCGTTTACTGACTTCTTTGTCTGCAGTCCTCGAACTTGGAGGTCCTCTTTCTGCACCACCTCACACACTTTACACACATGCACACACCACTGACTGTTGAGACCAGTGGGATAAATGTCTGCCTGCTCTTTCTCTTCTCTCTTAATGCCAGCTCCTCAGCTTGAATAACAATGATGGTCCATGCAAAAAGACAGTAGTGTCCTCTCTCAGTGTCAGAGTCTTACTTTGTTAGTGTTTTACTCCACAAAGGCGCCTTGAAATAGAACTGAAATTCAATACTGCAGTTGTTCCATAGTACTTGCACCAAATATATGGATTACCTTGCATTTTTTCAAATTTGTTCAGGGAGCTGTGAAGGTGTTGTTGATTTGTTTTCTTCATACCTGTCATACTGCTGCATTGGTCCTGGAAGTGTTTCAAGAGCACTTGCCTTCTAAAAGAGCATTAGCAGTTTTGTCACTTTAGGCCACAGTAAAATGGTATTGACTCCTGCTCTATCTTCACTTATTAGGTCTGATTGAGTATGGATTTATTTCACCTTCTGTGACTGAATTTTAGGACCACTGATCTTTTAAGTGGTCCTTCACACAATTCCTTTACATCACATTGTCGTGGAGCATCTTGGGGTGAGCTAGAGGTCTAAGATGCGTATGATGCTGCAGCGATTTTGGCCAGGAATCTTAACTGTCACCCTCCACCCACCCTCTGGGAAAAAGGCCAGAGACATGATCTTGAAAAAAATTACACAGTCCTTTCTCAGATATTCGTATCTTCTCAACAAGCTGGTTACAGGTCAGAGAAAAGACTGGCTTTCAGTTCACCTTGGGGTCTCTAACTTCTCACCACTCCCATTCCAAAGACTCTGCCCTTCCTGGAGCGTAACCATCCAGACCTTTTGCCCACCCAGCGCTGTGGTTCCCTCAGCCCTCCACCCTGAGCAGAAAGATCCCCTGAGTGTGTCTGGGTGCCTGTTGGCTCTCTGAAGTTCAATGAACAGCGCAAATTGCCTGAGGAGTGGAAAATTCCTTTGTCACAGGGGCACTCTTATCAGCAAAAGCCAGATGGAGCTTCACCGTGGCTGCATTATCTATGTGAAATTGCTTTTTCTCCCAGGAAACCCAAGGATTTGCCCCCACCTCCCTGGCCCATAGAAGGAAATGGCCAGTGGCGGGATGAAAACAGGCCCAGATCAGTCTTATTTTAGTAATGCCTATCTCTTCTCACCATCTATGTACTTTGTTAGAGGTTTTAGTTTATTTTTTCACTGTTTTGGTGTTGGGGAATTAAAATGCAGGAGTGAAATGTGTTTGGATATGCATGGGGAATGCACATTGGGGATTATGCATGAACTGTGTTTGGAACAGCTTTTATGCTAATGGTCCAGCTTGTGCAAAATCAGTCTTGGAAAGCTGTCATTTACTTGATACGGAATTGCTGCTGCAAAACAGGCACATTAAATGGCAAGTGGCTTGACTAGGCAGCATCTTTCATCTTCCTAATCAAACTGGTAAAAGAGGCAGGCGTAACCAAAAGCTGAATATGATGATACTCAGCCGTTTTTACCAATACCACCATCCCCTCTCTGACACATGCACTGTCTCTGCTTGAATGGCTGTTTTTAAAGGAATGCTGCACCCAAAATATATCATTTTTGTAGCAGTGACTCATCCCATGTAACCTGCAACACATGACGAAGAACTTTTTACTTGCTTGCCTTCAGAGCGAACTGGGAGAACAAAAGCAAAGCAGCAATTGTGGTACAATGATGGTGACTGATTATGGAGATGCTTTATAACAACAGAATAATTTCAAATGAATAAGTAAACAGTTGTTAAAACAACAGTTTAACAACAATTAAAACATAAACACTTGTACTTTGGCTGAAATATTTCCATATAAACATTTTCCAAAAACCCTCTAATGCACAACTGTGTTGCACAACTGTGTTGTACACTTCGTTGGAACCACTTCCAACTCCAACTCTGGCAGATGATTCACTTTTGTTATACATGAATATGCAGGTATAACGTGAGGTGTACTCCTCGTCACCTTTTCACCTGTGCTGTCAGCAGCACAATATTGAGAACATTGAGTAGAAACAGCAAACTGAAACCACACATTGATTTAAAAAAAAAAATAGGATGTTGAATAATTTGATGAACAGTGATGGGACCAACACAAGTATAAGCTACGATGCTATCCGAGATCTTTCAGATAGTTATTAGCCAACTATCTATAGGTTAAGCATGTAACATAACTAACTTGAAGTGAAGTTAATAGGTGATGGCAAGTTGGAATATTCAGCTCAGTCAAAGAAACCAATGAATGGTAACCATAATAATCTCCAGTTAACTTTGTTCAGCCAAACAACACATTTGAATCTCCGTTCTCTTGCATGTCTGTGGCTCATGTTTGGGATGAATGTAGGTTCTTAACATTGCATTTCAATGTAAAGCACATTGACTTTTGCTGATAATAAAGTGTGCTATATAAATAAAATTGCCTTGCCTTGCAAGTCTGAAAATCTTTTTGACACAGGCTGCTTGACAGCGTGAGTGATCAGTAGGCAAATGATCACTTAAAGGTATAGTTAAAGGTTTATGCTTGAAAATTATGGTTGTGTGTGTGTTGTGTGTTTTGTGTGTTTTGTGTGTGTGTTGTGTGTGTTTTACATGTACCTGCTACCTACTAATAGTCATGGCTCTGTCTCCTCAGGACCAACCTGGAGTTGGAACTTGTGCACCGGGGAGGAAACTTGTGCTCTGGAGGTGCCAGTGCAGCTGCCAAACGCTCATGTCTCAGTGAGTATTTACTCCTTGACCTCTTCATCTTTTATATCTTACAATATATTTTCTCCTCTAAATCTTATAAGTTCACTAATATGCAATGGGTTAAGTCTGATATTTTATGATATTACTACATATATGGGATAATTCAATAAGAATCTTTGCACACAAAGTTAAAATTGCGCTAAAAAAATTTGGTCCCTTTTAATTTATGCTGATTTTTTAAAATTGTTTAACTGTGTGGTTTGTCTATGGGTTGTCAGTGATAGTGGTCGTTTAATGTGGTGCTATGTCAGGTGTATTTTGCTGTTTAAGCTGACAATTATAGTGACGTGTGTTATTGCAGGGGGCTGTACACCATTTCCCATGAGCCTTTGTTTAATAAAGTGTCTGACTTGAGATCAAACCCATTCTTCCGTGTTACAGCTGAAGCACTAAAAGAAAAAGAAAAAACAAAGGGTCGATTAGCAATGGCAGGCAAGGATAGATGCTGTCCCGGGTGAGCTGTTGGGAGCAGTCCGGGTAAATGAAGCAGACAAATGGGTCAAGTGCCGTTTTAGTTGATTGTGTCACAGCTGACAAGGGCATGCGTCTAGGGGAGGATGAAAACTGTGATTTTAGTTAACATTCATTGTATTGATTACTGATCAAAACCTTCACTTTTAATCAGTTGTTAAAATATTTGTGGATGAAGATGGGATATTGCAATAGAAAATGTATATGAAGGTGTCAGAGTTAAGTTTGTTGTTCAGACTACACCACATTTTCTGTTTGTTTAATTATTCTGTCAATGCTGTGGCTGCTGCAGTGAAATGGCCTGTCATCCTTGAGTAGCTGAAAAGAGATTTCACACTGGAGGGTTGCCATTTTTGAGCTACATTAACCATGTAGCCATGCTGACGGCCAAATTTACTCAGTTGCAGTACATTAGTGTTCGTTCTTCTTAGGGAAATGGATTTGATGGAAAACGTTAGACGTGTGCTAACTGTGAGAGCTCATGGGGTTCCTAAGCCCGTTTTCCAGTAGGCATTTCTTCTGTTCAGCTGATGAGGATATGATGGACCACAGAGGCCAAATGCCTGCAATTCCCTTGAAATGGGCTAAATCAACTCTTGGGAGTCCAGCCTCCTAATAGCATGGCCTTGGTTTATTTAACTGCAAATATTTGAATTAATCTTGGGGACCGTGTGTGTGCTACTGCTCAGGGAGTTTAAAGGCAAATCATGTTAACCTCAGTTGTGCAGACTTGCAGTACTTGGCAAGTATTACCAGCTGTGTTTGCGTTATTAGCCCCCCCCCCGTTTCTTTTGTGTGGCTGATTTTACATGTAGACCACTGTATGGTCATATGCCCCAAGAAGACACATGTAATCATCAAATATCTGCCATGAAAAGTGAGCACACATCAAAATGCACTTTTATCATTGTATTCAGTGAAAAAAAGAAGTGTGTGGCAATGGTGTGAAAGTTCTTAAAACATTATCAGGAGGATACGCCTTTTTCACAGACGACATTCTGAAATGTCACAGCAGGAAATCACAGGTTTAAATAATAAAATGGATGATGGCTGAATTCCATTTAGATGCTTCAGTTTCAAGGTCCTGGTATTGTGCGTACTGACTCACTGTCACACACACGAGTGTTTACTTAATGTGACAGTCAAAGAAAAAAAATGTCTGCTGTGAAAAAGGCG
>NTHP01000044.1:1274378-1312570 GCA_003416845.1 Oplegnathus fasciatus | reverse complement strand
TTTTTCCTGGAAGAGAGGAAATTTATCCAGTCGTGCCTGCAAGATAAATTTTTCTGAGTGGTAACCAGGCATACAGCTGATATCCCTGATGTCTGGTTTTGAAAGGCTGGGCCGCATCGTGCTGCATCGAGGAATCTTTAAGGAGCAAGTGAACACTTGAAAAACTTCCTCTTGAATTCATGCATGCTGCTTTTTTTTCTTGTTTTTTTTTCTCTGTTTACTGAGTTTCTCCTCTCTTCTTTATTTTGCAGTACCCACTTTGTAAATGACCGCAACCAAATAGCCAATGAGTAATGGGTGTAAATTGTAACTGAAAGCTCTTGTGTGTTCTCCTGTATGACTGAAGAGAGAATACAGTACATTACTGTAGGTGCTGACTCAAACTTTCTGAGTTTGACCAGAAAGTATGACTTGGACATTTAATGCAAAATGTAACATATGTGAATAAAATATAAACACACTGATTTGTGTCCTTTTTTTTATTTTCTGTTGCCAGTTTTTCTTTGAGTGGTGCAATGAATGACCTTTTCTACTCTTATGTACACCGATATCAAATATCAAAACCCTTCATTTTCCCTTGCTGTCAGAAAAAGCACATAATGCTCTAATTTTCTATCTACACATGACCATTAAGAATCACTTCGAGCAGGTGTAATCGAAGTAATGTCCAAGAAACTCAGCCGAAATGAGTGCTAGACTGACAGGAGGAAAGAGGATTTCATGACTCCTTTATCGACTCAGCTCCATGAAGCTCAAATCTTACTTTCTATAAAGGTTTTTCTCCAGTCTCAATCCACTGATGTGGGCTGTAGAGTTGAAATGTGGCTGTTTGGATGCAGACATCCACCTCAAACTGTGTCCACCAGGGGTCTCAGTTCAGATCATAACCTCCCCAGACAAATCCTATGACCTTTTTGAACAAATAATGTGGTTTTATTTGCTGGAGTTAAGCTTGTGTAAAAAGCTGCAAAGTATTTTCAAAATGCAACTGAGCAGACTACTGAGATCACTGAAACATCAGTGTTTGCCGGTTATAAGTGAGTCTTATTCATTGTTTTCATATCTTGCCATGTGCAGCTGAAAATGCTTCATAAAATCAGCTTTATTAATAAAACTCAAGGAAATGTATCATAAAAGTGCACACAAGTAATCTGTATAGGGGTTTTTCTGTATATACTGTATCTAAATAGTCCACTGCCCTTTTCAGAGTACTAGAAACAATTTTTACTGCCATGTGACTGAGCATTTTGAGGATAATTGGGTTGAAGTTTCATAAACAAGGGAGGCCCTCTGGTTAATGACCAATGGCCGCACAAAGCCCCTCTTTTCTGCCAATTAGACAACAAGAAAAAAATCCCAGCATGGACCAGCGGAGGAATTTTATCCGGGTAAAACCACCGAGATCGTGCCACAAGTTTCATGCTGAGAGATGTTGGTGTTCCAGGCGGTGCTACGGCGAGCATCAGTGGACATTCCCTCGTTTACTCCCTGCCCAGGTAGGTACACACTGCTGCTCCAGAGAGCATGAATAGGCCATTGAAGGCTGCATGAGGTGATATTGGTCAGCTGAGAGCTTCTGGTCTGCAGGACAGCATGCTCAGGTGTCCGTGCTGTTAATAATTAAAGCCCTTCACTGAGCAAACAGGGAAATCAGTTCGGGTATGTTGCTATGGACGGTAAGCTGGAAGTCTAGAATTGTTAGTTAAAGCCAACACAGTGAGGTTTAATGTAAAAGTGTCTGCAGTGTTGGTCCACGTGCGCAGAGATGGATACAAGACAGCAGTAATCAGCTGATGTCTCAAACACTTTCCCCTGTTTTGCAGATGTTAGAGATGAAAATACGGAGGCAGCACAGTCAAGGTAGGACTCATGTTTCCACATCAGCAGGCCTGCAGAAAATACACAAGCCTTCACTGTCAGCTCGTCTGGGTAACTTAAGTTCTTAGTGAAGAGTTAACAGAAAAGAGGAATAATGTAGTGTTCAGATCCTTTACTGAAGTAAAAGCACTAATGTCACACTGTGAAAATACTCCAAGTAAACGTCCTGCATTCAAAACCTTACTGAAGTAAAAGTATGTGTTATCAACAAACTTTATCAAAAGTAAAAGTACTCATTGTGCAGTAAAATGCTCCCTGTCGGTGTTTTACTATTATACATGATGTTTTTGGATTAATATTACTGCTGCATTAATGTGTATGTTGCATTTTACTGCTGTAGATGTTTCAGGTTGAGTTAATTTTAACTACTAAATATACTGTTGGGTAGTTTAATCCACAGCAATGCATCATGGTCTATAAGATCATCATATGTTTGTAGCGTCTGTGTCCTGTGAGAGCCACATATCTCTAAAAAGTAACTTTTCATGAGAAATACAGCCTGTTTAAATAATTTATTTAGCTAAACTCATAAAGGAAAACTTAATCCTTCAGTTTATCAGAAACATTCAAAATCACCAAATTTGTGGTTTTCACTGGACAGGAAGAGTATGAAAAACTGTAATCTGAAAAGTAACTAAAGCTGTCAGACAAATGTAGTGGAGTAAAAAGTACAATATTTGGCTCTGAGATGTCGTGGAGTAGAAGTATAGAATGGAAATACTAAGTAAAGTACAAGTACCTCGACTTTGTTCTTGAGTAAATGTTTTTGAGAAAGGCATGATTTTATAATGGAAAAAAAATCCTTCATGTCGTGTCCCATAGTTCAGCCAAAGCTCCAATAAGATAGCATTTCCGAAGATGATTGCTCTGGATGAGTGACTATTCAAAAGTGCAGTTGGCCCAAAGGGTCACAAGCTTACGATGGTATTTTACAATTGCTTTGGCTCAGTTTTCACAAAAACTCTGAACACAAAGTGATATTTTGGCCTTAAAATCTCAGGTAGCACACAAAATGTAAATATCTGTATCAAATATGATAATACATCACATAGTTTAACAGAGCATCAAAACACTGTATGTTTATCAGTGAATTTTAATAATTGTGGCATTTCAAAATAAAATGCTCATCAATTAATGCTGTCGAACATCAACTAATTCTCTTTTTACTTACTGAGTGTGCTGTATTAGTGTAAATATAGATAATGAAGTCTACAGTCTGACTTTACAGGAAATCCTACATTCATAAAGGCAAAATGATGATTGTTATTTCGCTGTATTAGTTTAGTTGTTCTACTCTGTATCAAGCACAAATGTATTTATTTTTTTCACTGCTGTCTTAACATTTGAAATATATATACGATGGTGGTGGTGAAGTGATTACAGTAGCAATTATTGTGAAATCACCAGGGCAATGTTGTTAATATAAAATTAGTCTGTTGCGTCGATTCAGTGATCTGTTTGCTTAATCATAAACACTGAAGCTTGTGCTAATATGAGGTGGCTGTATTCACAGGACCGAGCATGTGATTTAGTGTTTTGCACTTTGTAAGGACAGAATTTAGTATTTAAAGGTAAGAGTTGGGCTCTTTTCATTCAGAGTTTTGCACTTTGAAACCTGTTATCAAAGCTGAGCCAAAGCACTCTTAAAATACTGAAACGTGGGGTCAGAATTCTCATTTTGTCAGGATGATACAACAGTTTGGTGATCAAGAATACACGTAATTCTTAGAATATGATTCAGACTGTGTAACCTTAATTAACTTTAATTTATAACAGTTAGTTTTGTTGCATTGACCCAAACAGGAGCATTGCCATGTACAGTATATTGCACTGCATCATATCCCAGTGGCTGTCGAAACAGCTGTGATATTTGTGTTTAGATGACAGAGAGTGGTTCAGGTTCTTAGATTGATTATTTTGATGATGATGTGGGATTCTTGTTAACTATGTTGATGTTTTGTGTATCCAAAGTTGTCACTTGGACATTATTAATCATGCAGGTGCCCTGCTAAGCTTTGGGGGCTTAAACTTCTAAAAAATGTGTTTGTTTCTGGTCGTGTGAGGCTTCGGTCGTCCGGGGTGAGAACAAGGGCACGGTGCTTGCGGCCTGGCTCGTGGCTGGTGGAGGTTTACTGCAAAGCCGCTTCATATCCCCTTAAAAGGGATTATAGTCCAGAGTTTTTTTCTCTCCACAGACTTACCAAAGGGTTTACCAAGTGGAGTTCCCGCAAGGCTTTTTACCAGAGAGAGGGGTGGGATCGTGCGAGTTTGATGGAAGCAGAAAATTAGATTACTCACTTTTGCTTTGCACTGTTTCTGGTGACAAAGACGGTCCCTGTGCTGCAGCTGCTCACATCATCTAAAGCTGTTACCACCTCCAACCATCACTGAAACTTGGAATTAAATAGATACGCCGCAAATGTTGGGGGGGCATATTAGTTAGCTTAAGAAGCATCTGCATTTACTATTATCACAAAGCAACATGTCACCATACACACAACCCAGGTTCTACACAAATTCCACATTTCTGTGTCACTGACCAGCATTTTGAACACCAGACACGGTGTTTCAGGTATGCCGACACAGCATGGTAAACAAAGGGTAACCTGAGCGCTGCCGTTTAGGACCAGTGGTGTCCTGTTCTAGAGCAGCGTGATGTGTCCCCTGTCCATTTAAAAGAACAGCATTTTCTCTTTGCTTTGTGACAAGCGGACAAAAAATATCTTCGATTGAAGGAAAATTTCTGATATGAAACAACGTAGCATCAGGTTTTGCAACTATTTAAAACTCTGCTTGAAATATATCGTCACCTGCATTAAAACAGTGGTTCCCAAACTGGAGGGGGCACAGAGTCGGGGAACTAAAATTGCATAAATCTGATTCATTTGGGAACAATATACAAACAAGAGAGCTCTGATGCTAGCAAGGCTGTCAAGACTCAGGTTAGCAAACACATCAGTCAAACAGAAGTCAAGAAAAAGTAAAGAAGCCTGACTTGCTTTCTACTTAGCTGGTTCCCAAACCTTTTTGTTTGCGGTCCCTTAAAACAATGCTATGTCTCCTTAGTACCCCTCTTCACAGGTTGCATGCATCTGCAGATTATAACAGTTTCAACCAAAGATTTGTAGTCCTTTCTCCGATTCTTTTTAAAGGTCTAGAGGAGGAAAATAATTCAGAAATTGACAAAAAGCACAAGAAAAAAAAAGCAGGGATTAGACAAAAGTTTGAAAAAATAAATCTAACCTGATAATGCTGTCAATGAAATTCAACTTTAGTTACCAGTTTCCCCAGTGTTGTAACAAGCTAATACATTATTTAAGTGCCAAGGAGGGGGTTGGGGTGGGAAGGCATGATAGAAAAAGTTTGGGAACCACTGCTTTAAAACAGGTATGAATATTTGAGCTCTTCTTGGAGCGACTTCTGCCCATAGTAAAGCTCCTTCCAGCTGGTGTGACTGTATTGCACTTCAGTAGATCCCCGGGGCCTTAAACCCATGGCAACGGCAGCATCCAGTGTTGTGGTTTTTCCGGTGGAATAATGTCTTGTTTTTAGTTACTGTCACTCTCTGTTTTGTAGATATAGACATACTGTTACCCAGGCTCAATTATAAACTCCTACAATGAGTCTAAACATTGGATTTCCCTGCATAGTTCTTTATGGACAGATTGTCCTTTTGCCACCACTATAGCTCACAGAGGCACACAGCAGCTTATCCCATTGTTGTCACTGGCATACAAGAAACTAAGACGGAGCTGTCAGATGAAGTAAAAACAACTGGATGCGTAAAGAACATTATGTACATAGCCGGGGAGACAGGCAGCGGTCACGTGACCTAACAACTATCACAAACTTCCTGGTTACCTGTGTGCAACCTGAGATGCTTCATATCAGCCACCATTATGAGTGGCTACATCTGCCGCCTGAATATTTAACACTGCTGCAGATCAGGTTGCAGATTACTGGTGAATTATTAATCCCCATAGATTATCATGAATTAGTCTGGAGCGCTGTGGTGTGAGGGAGAGACAAACACTTTCACAGATACAGGTATGTTGACTTTTGGTTTTTATGATCGGAGCTTTATTGATCTTTATTGAACTATTTTGAATAATGAATGGATGCAGAGGGGTAATTGTCCACATTAGTTCTTTGTGTGTGATGGTTGCAAACTCTTGCTATGAAGGAGATGTTTTTTTATGATTGATGTTAGGTGCTGTGTAACCTGACTGATGCACGATCTGATGTTAAAGTCTGTTTGTTGTGTTTCTACTTTTTTGAAAGCTCTTGCAGAACAAGACTCTTGTACAGTATTCTACATCAGCCACTGAAATGTATTGTGCACTGAACAGTAATTCACTAAAAACAACAATCAGTCTCACATGATCTGCAGCAGCACGTCTGAGGCTCAAACTTCTGCTTATAAGTCGCAGGAAAAGGTAGATATACCTCAGTAGATATACGGCTCATAAGGAATATGAGCCGTCTGTTACAAACGCTGGTGAAGGCAACAGGTGACTGTTGATGTGTTCAAAGCACGGTGTAGATGCAGAGCAGGTTAGACACATGTTACAAAACAGAATGACAGTTATAAATGGCAAGTGAACCGGTTTGGATGTTGATGATTAATAAGGCAGGTGTGATGCATTATTCACGGGTAGTTTAAGATGGGCCATTAACTTCAGAACAATCAATGATGGATTATTAGACTGAAGATGAAACCACACTTAAGTGATTCACTAGTTGCCTTGTGTAATTGTTATTTAAATGCATGTTATAAAAACAGACAATTACAAAAGCTACTCTGGCTGGTGCTGCCATCACATGCGGCTCCCTGAAGGACACAGTGAAGGATATCAGTTGGATCTCAGTGCTGCACGTTTCAACACCTCCAAAGAAGAGCGGTATATATCCATCTAACATCTACCCCGGATGCCGTTGCTCAACCAACAATTCATAAATCTGTCCTCACGTGTGAGTTGCTCCCTGAGGGTTAAACATCATTCCCGTTTTTTTTTTGTTTTTTTTCACATCAATCTGCTGATTTCCCTCCCCCAGGGTCACACAACCTCCGTGATGCACAACACGTTTATGACAAGTGGAGCGGTCGCGAGATCGTACACAAACATTCCTCTCCATCATGTTTATCTGGAATATGTGTCATTTTCAAAAAAAAAAAAAAAATAGGATGCATGTATCCCAGCATGGCAATATCAGTTCCTACTCCATCATGTTATTCTGTCTGAGCTGTTTTGACACTTAATGCTTTGCATGGTTGGTCTTACATGTTGTATTTGGCCACAGAAACGTCACTTGTAGCCTTAAAGGATGATTTATATCGAGCTTGTGCATTACTGTTGATCATTAGTCCTTATAACCGTCTTATGACATGTAAATCACTTTATGAAACACTTTACATAATAATCATTTCACAAAACAGTTTGTGTGGAGGTGTGGTGCCGGTTCACTGCTCATTCAGGACAGCACTTGTCAGGTTAATCTCCGTCCAATCCAATTGATCTTGAGGAGATTGCACTTCTTAGTGGGCAGTGACAAGGTCCCCGTGGAGAGGACTAATTCAGTGTCTCTGTGAAATGCCACTTGTTGCCCCGTCCTCTTGAGGAAACAATTGCTGTTGCTATCGGTGTTATTATATTATGATCACAAGAGACTCTTTAGTTGTAATTTTTCTCAGCCCTGATGAGTCAGAAGAAAATAACACTTGCCATGTAAGTAGGGTGCCGTCATCTCCACCTACAGCTGTCTGCTTTGTTTTTGCTTTGATTTCTCCAGCTTTAAACCTGTTAAGTGGCTCCCTTGGCGGATATAGTCGTTTCACTGAGCTGAATGAGAAGGCCTTTGGGAATAAATGCTCCGTGCAGCTCTACACACTTCGTACTTTTTCATTTTAATTACTTGCTTCTCTGTGATGCTAACTGGGAGACTGTGTTTTTATTTGTCGGTGTAAAGTGTCTGGTCTGTTGTCAGGCTCAACTGTTAAGTTATTCACAAAAAGCTTTCTTTTTGTAGGACAAAGTGTTAGGTATTAGAAAGGGATTAACATTTCTCTTAGTTTCTATTAAGTTTCAACTCACTGCAGAAGTATTTCAAGCAAGAATTCATTTCATTTTTTAAATTGTTTTGTTCAGCATCTGGGATTGTGTTTATCCTCTAGGCAGTCACTGTATGGACTCTATCCTTACAAGTCCAGCATGATTGGCATGGAGAACCTGGGCGATCCATCAGGTAACTGGGATATAGTGGAGACCATTGGTAAAGGAACTTATGGCAAAGTCTACAGAGTGACCAACAAGAAGGATGGGAGTCAGGCAGCAGTGAAAGTGCTGGACCCGATCAATGTAAGTCAGATAAAAGTTTGTTTACTGTGGAACCTTTACAGAATGAAACCACTGTGGCCTCTGCACATCTGTTATATATAAACCATTAGAGTCTAGATACAGCATCTGTTAAGGCCGACTGATTCATGTGCAGAAACATACTGTCACTGTGCTTAGTATTGGTAGCCAATGTGCAAAAACAAGTTGCTTTGGATAAGCTGCATCTTAACACTTTGCTTGACAGCATAATAAACATCACCTTGCAGAGCTCACAAGCTGTTTGAACTAACCCTAACTGTGGTGGGAGAAGAGCCGACTCTATGGATGATGCTTAACCAGCTAGGGCTTAATTATACAGTGTATTAATCTAAAGTGGTACTCTGTAGTTTACAGTTTGTAACCCATCACAGCATCCAGAAACTCATTCACTCAGTCATTTAATGCAGTGGTCCCCAACCTTTTTGGCTCGTAGCCACTTAGACTTAAACAATGACTACTTGTGACCCATCATCAAGGGTTGCATGAGTTAAGACCAAAACAACTAAAAAATCTTGTTTCCTGTTTTACTCGGTTCATTTTTAGAGGCCAGAATAAGAAAAATGATCCAGTGATCCATATATCACCAACTTTTGGATGGATTGCCATGAAATTTGGTACAGATATACAGTTTATGGTGCTCAGAAGACGCCTTGCATTTAGTGCTAATGAGTAAATGTTAGCACACTAACATGCTAACACTAAGATGGTGAATTTGGTAAACATTGTACCTGCTAAAAAATGAGCATGTTAGAATGCTGACGTTTGCATTTATCTCAACGCACTGCTGTGCATAAGTACAGCTTTGCAGAGTCGCTTGCATGGCAGTAGACTTTTAGTGTTTCCTGCTTTACTATCTTGTTAATTGTCTCATGAACGCTTGGATATATCTTGTGACCCCTTGGAAAGTCCTGACCCCTTGGTTGGGAACCACTGATTTAATTTAAGGCGCATTATTGTCATACTTGTGCATCTATGTTGTGCCTCCCTCATTTAGCTGCGTAAGTAGTTTCTAGCTGCATGTGACTGCACGTGTAGAACTAGCTAGATCTGCCACTGGTTATCTCACAGTTTCAAGGCTTAAGATATTGGGAAAGACAGCTTTTTTTGTTGTTGGTACAGTCACCTAAAAATCAAAACACTTAACACCTCTCTATAACTTTAAGACTATTTTCAATAAGCATCCCTTACTTACCTGTAACTGCTTTAATTGAGCCTGTTTATTGTGTAGTATTCTGTTCTCTTTACGACTGACCATGTGTGCTTAGCCAACTTACCTTGTGTAAATACATGTTATATAAGATAAAATTAATAAAATTGCTTATAATGTAGTTAATTTAATTGAAAACTTGATGGACAGTTGTAAGGCTGAGTATACAGTACTGTTTTGCCGGCTAAATTAGATCATTCAGACACTGACCTTACTCACTCTGTGTGCCTCCCCACTCCAAGGTTTTATTGTTACATAGTGTTGGTGAGGGAGTACCCCACAACCATTCATTTTGACAGTTTTTTTCATGACTGCAAGAACTCATAATATTGTGACAGAAGAGAAAAAGCAAAGACTAAAACCATTGTGTTTTTCTTTATAACTATGTGACTTGTCTCAGCATGCGAGCCATTCAAACAGAGTAAGTTGCCAGTACTTTCTCCTCCTCTCCATCTTGATGCAGTTGTACTTGTACTTGCTCCAGTGATATATATCAACGTCTCACCTTTTCATTTATTTCCTGTCATGTTAACTCTAACACACCCTTACCAGAAAGCGTAGCTCCTGCATTGGCTGTACCCTCTCTGTATATCCACTCATTTGTCTGTGTGATAAGGACGCTGCAGACTCTGCATTGGCACCGTATTGTGCTTGTGAGACTTGGTCTGAGGCATTCCTGTGATTGTGTCAATGGAACAATCCCCATCCTGGCAGTGCTATCCACCATGATGCTCCCCTGATGGCCACGAAGATGAAGCTGCCTCCTCTCTCATCCCTCTCCCTGATTAGACTGCTGACACTATCACTCAGACATCCAGGAAGAGAAATTCTGCCTCTCTGACTGTTGCTCTTCCCCTCCTCTGAGATTTACTTTGATAGAAAAGCACTCACAGAAATAGTTTAGCACCTGATCCCATCCCTTCCTTTGTTACTGAGTTTATAACCCTGTCTTTAGGTGTCTAATTATAGTCAGCTTGTGTTTCAGAATGAAACACAAGCTGAAATATGTTGGAATAAATGTTACTTTTATCACCTTTCATTGTTATTTTCTTCTCATTTGCATAATTACATTGCTTGCAGTTCTACATTCCAACTTTGCCTGTTTTCTGTTGCTGTTTAAAGGATGTGGATGAGGAGATCGAGGCAGAATACAACATCTTGAGGTCCCTGTCCAACCACCCTAATGTGGTGAAGTTTTATGGCATGTTCTACAAGTCAGACAACTTATCAGGTGGACAGCTTTGGCTGGTACTTGAGGTGAGTTCGTCTTGATGCCTCAGTCTCTGGATCAGTGCAGGGCCTGGGTCACAGTTTAATGGTTTTCCCAGATGCATCTTCGCCTTGCATCCTTACACACTACAGTATAGCATTTTAATGCTAACAGCATGCCAGTGCTATTAGTTTTGTTTTTCACTTCAAAGAATAGTTTGGCATTTTGGGAAATACACTTGCTCAGAGTTAGATGAGGATCCTCTCTCATGTCGACAGTAAATATGAAGCTTTGGCAAGCAGCCAGGTAGCTTAGCATAAAGACTGGAAACAGGGGAAAACATCTAAAGCTCACTCATGAACACTTTATATCTCGTTTGTTTAAGCCATACAAAAACTGAACTAAATGGTTTGTACAGAGCCAGGCTAGCTGTTTCCCCTTGTTTCCAGTCTTTGTGCTAAGCTAAGCTAACAAGCTGTTGGCTGTAAAGTTATATTTAACTAACAGATATGAGAGTGGTATCGATCTTCTCATCTAGCTAACTCTCTGCAAGAAAGCAAATATTTCTCAAAATGTCAAACAATTTCTTTAAAGGTACCCTGTTGAGTTTTTGACCACAAGTGGTGCGATCGCTCCAAACCTCTAAACACTGCCCACATCTCTGATTTGTTCAGATAATCAAACACTGTGGTGTTGTGCCCACTGACGGCTGTTCTCCACGAGAAACAATTGACCAATCAGAATTGGGACGTCATCTAGCTAGTTAGCTACATCCATGTGGCCATGAAAAAAAAAAGCGTCAGAAAAATGGCAACAAGAATGACACAGTTGTACAGGGTGTTGTAAGTCGCAACATATTTCTTTGATCAATGATAAAAACATTAAGTTAACTACCCGTAGCAACTGCTAACATTACCGGCGCTTCTGTGTCAACTGAAAATGATGTCGAGGGGACGGGTACGTCACTTGCTACTGATTGGTTTGGCCAAAACAAACAAAATAACACCCCCACCCCCACCCCCGACAACAAATCGGCTAACATAAACACAATGTCTAGTAAATGTGGTAGCAAATGGCAGGAAAGAAGAAAACTGCTATGTGAATGTAAACAATCCAGGTTTCAAAATATTTTTTAAAAAGGGCTTTGCAGATGTCTTATGTGTAAAATAAAGTATTAACACATTGTTAGGCCTGGAGGATACACACAATGGCCATCATTTATCAATCTAACGTAGAAACCAGCGCAGGTCCGAGTGCAGAAATCATTTTACGACAGTTTCATTTTAGAATGTTTCATCACACTCACTCGAAAACGTGCGTACACGAGTTGAGACTTGACGTGAGATTTGATCGTAGCCTCCGCTCACATCCATACTGATAAATGCCGAGCTTTGCGTGGTAATGACCGTACGCCCAGTTTTCTGTCGTACGTTCTTTTCATAAATGAGGGCCAATGTGTTGTGGTGAGTAACTCTGAATGTAAACACAACTCCATAGGGTACCTTTAACTCTTGTTTGTCACACCCGTCCAAATACTGCGTTTTTGTGTCTGTGTGCCCAAAAATATTTAAAACTCTGAAAGCTTAAGCTTAACTGAAACCCTTTAATAGTATTAAAATGGGCCTCAGTTTGTCACAGCAACCCACCTACATGAATGTTGATGCTATCATGCTACCATGTGATGCTGCATTGCTTCCTCTGACTTGTGTGTGTGGGCCAGCTCTCCCCATGAATCATAATCTGGAGTGTTGAGTGATGGACGAGTCACTGGAGTTTCTCTGTCTCCCTCCCAGCTGTGCAACGGCGGCTCTGTCACAGAACTCATCAAAGGCCTGCTCATCCGAGGCCAGCGTCTGCAGGAGCCCGTTATCTCATACATCTTATACAGTGCCCTCTTGGTAAGATGGCCCTCTGCAAAGCTGCTAATGTTAAGGAGGAGGTGGGATGCAAACACGCTAGAGAGCGCGCTGAGGATTTATTTTCAGCAGGGGAAGTGCAGCAGGCGGTAATGAATGTCGCTCCTTCTGAACAGCTGTGGGAGTTCTTTTATATAGTTTGTACCGCTCAACCTTTGATGCATCATATTCTGATTTATACTAATGACAAATGACAAATAATAAGACGGTGATTCATGCTGAGCACCTTGTGTTTTCTGTCCTCTAACTTAAAAGGGTCTTCAGCATTTGCACAACAACCGGATTATCCATCGTGACGTCAAAGGCAACAACATCCTCCTGACAACTGAGGGAGGAGTCAAACTGGTTGACTTTGGTAATGGTCTTTGAAAGAGGCAATTTAGCCAATTCATGAAAGAGACAAATGCATCAAGGTCTGAGAATTGTCTCTCAGCTTTATCTTTTCTCTGAAGTGCATTGTTAAATAAATTAGTCATTTTTTTTCTTATTTGACTGATCTGTGGGAAGTGTCGGCTGCACGTCCCTGCAACACTGTTTGTGAGGGCGAACACAAGCGCAGGATAAACCATTTTATGTGCTCCACACTTTAGTCCCTTGCTCACCATAACATCTTTTTATTTCATGGACCGTAGCCTTAACCCAGGGCTATTATTGCTCATTTAAATTGCATTATTTGATCCTTTGCATATTAAAAGAAAGCTGCTATGGCAAATGACTTTGAGTCACCCCTAGGCATGTTTATGTCCTTTGTGTCATGGAGATGAAGTGGACTCATGCTGATAAAAATCTGTCCTACATAATTTGAAATTATTATAGCCCATTATTATTACTGCTTGGCAGGTTGCCACACTAAATTATATTTATTGATTAATTTCAAACATTTAGCCTCTATCATAAATTATATTTTTATTCTTAGGATATTCATACTTATAAACATACTAATATCTAAATATTAATTATTAAGAAATGATTGATTGTTATTTTCTTTTCTTTTTTTAGGTGTTTCAGCTCAACTGACCAGTGCACGATTGCGGAGGAACACATCAGTCGGGACTCCGTTTTGGATGGCCCCTGAGGTCAGAGAGTCTACGCTTCACTTAACACACACATGTTCATCTATAATAACGCAGCAGTAAAATAGCACACATGTTTTAGAGCCTAATGGAACATTTTAAATGAGCAAAGTCTGTTATATGTGCCACAAAGAGAGAGAGAGAGAGGCTCAGTTATTTCTGTGTGACTCTCTCCCGTGTCATTGTGTATTCCCCTCCACGGGTGCAGCTCTTGAGGTTGCCTCAAGGTTAATAGCTGGGAGTCTGTGGCCCCTCGGCTTACTCCCTGGCAGAAATGAGGTGCGGTGATTGGGCTGGTAGGGAGGGACCTTGGGGGCAATTAGAATAAACTCGGCTGTAAAATGTAGTGTCAGTTATAATTATTGACTGTTACCACCGGCAACTGCACTGACCTACCTTTTAAGGTTTAAATAGTCCATAAATATAGATGTTTGAAACTCTGCCAGATATTAGGCAGTAGGTACGAGAGAGTGCATAACAAGAAAGTCAAATTCAGCTTTATGATCCTTTTGAATATAATTTTCTTTAAATTATTACTCAATTTCTCTAAGGTGATATTAATAAAGCGCTTTATTTCAAGAATTTGACACAATGTTCAGGTATAAGGTGAATTAATGTCACCTCACTGGCAGATTTCCCTTGTGTGTGAAAAAACAGGATTTTAGGACTCAATAACTGTAAAGTGTAAATGAGTCGTTCAGATGGTCACTGTTGTGTTATATTGCCAGGTCATAGCCTGTGAGCAGCAGTATGACTACTCGTACGATGCCCGCTGTGATGTGTGGTCGCTCGGCATCACAGCCATCGAGCTGGCAGACGGAGATCCCCCACTGGCTGAGATGCATCCAGTCAAAGCCCTCTTCAAGATCCCGCGGTGAGTCCACTAGAGGGCGCTCCCACCACACAGCTGGAGGCTGCCCACACAAGGACACTCAGATACTGCTCTCCATTATGTCAGGAGGACAATGGCAAACTGAATTTGACAGCAGAGGTGATGAAAAGAAAGAAATAACAGCAGCTTTCCTGACAAACGGATTTATTTTTATTATGACTTGAAATTAAAATAAAGAGTTAAGCTGGATATTTGTAGTTTGGTCCACGTCTCTCGTTGCCACTCCATTTTCATGTTTCCAATCTGTAAGGCAGCATCTGCTGAATAATCAGTGTTTAAAATCTTCATCATCAAAAACAAAAAAAAATGTAGTAGTGTTTGGCCTTAAAATTAATGCAGTGATTCAATCTGTAAAAATATTCACTGCTGGAGACGGTGTGTGTCTGATGATCATTTGAGAGCTTAGTGGCTACACGCGGTTGACCTTTTGTTATCAGCACAATCGCGCAATTATCTCTCAGTTAGGTAGAGATATGCCCTTCTGATTGCAATTTGCATTGGTGATTAGCTCCATTCACATTGAGATGAGGCTGTCACCTCCTCCCCGTCACAATGTTATCTCCTCCCCGCCAAGCCAGAGGAGGAACGTGGATGTCTCGTGTGGCAGGAATTATGGAGCTAACGCAGCATTTCATCAGCACCAAATTCAGCCAGAATCTGAAATAATTACAAGAGCAAGGAAGGCAGGATGCCTCGGTAAAATGAATGCTGCTAATTCAGAGTTAGGTTGTTCTCAGGCGTGCACCTTGTAACACGTCACCTTTTTGGGGGGAGTAGATGTAGCTTAGGGGTTTGGGAAAATGTTAAAAGAGCAACCTGGAACTGGATGAGTGGTTTCTGTCAAGCAGCAAGCGTGTTTCCTTATCGAACAGCAGCCATAATAAGAGAGGGCATATGCATTTCCCTTGTCAGTGTCCAATCCTATTTCATTACTGCACATTTCTGAGACTCTTTGACTTTGGGGATAACTAGGATGTTGATAGAACTGGACATATATCTTTAACTGACATTCCTCCGTCTGCGTTCCAATCAAAATAGATATTTTGCCCTTTTGGTATGAATCGGGACCTTAAAGGCTTTGGCGGTTGTGGTGTAAATCACAGCAAATGTGTCGAAGCATGAAATGATTCTGTTAACATGTCATTTATCTCAAATATATTTCCCCATCACCGCAGCACGTCAGAATAAAATCACCAGGAAACGTGGTGTAAATTATGACTCCTGTGTGAATTACTTTCTAAGTAGAGAAATGTGTTTCACCTTTGGGTCTTTAGTGGCTGTGAGAGTGATTCACGATGAAATCGGAGAGATTCATCTTCACAGGATTTGACGGTTGCAAAGTTGTAGATTTTCTCTATTTAATACGTCTCAAACCGTTACCAGAGGAGCCTTTTCTGAAGTATTGTCCTTGGGTAGTTCATGTTTTATGAAACCATACAAGCACTAAAACATGCAATAAGCATTTTCATCATTCTGATATTTTACAGTTGCGCACAGTAATGTGTTTCCAGGCTAAAGGGTTCACTGGCATGTAGTTAATCTCGTGTGTATCATCCACCTTATCATCCCTCCTCTCCGCAACACATCTAGATAGTAAACAAGAAGTATACAATATATAATATACAAGATAATACTCAATATACAAGAAAGTTACACCCCAGTTGTGTTATACATTTTCTTATATGTTGTCAGCCCTCTGTCATGGTGCTGTGTCACCTGTGTGTGTTGATGTTTGTCATTTTTCTTTCCTTCCTTTCTTTTTCTGAGAATACCACTGCAAGCCTTCGCTGGACAGTCTCTCTTGTCAAGCTAAAGATTTAATGGCTCCTGGTGGGGACCAAATAAACACTATCACCACTTTGACCACAGGGGCCAGCAGCAGATAGCCATTATGTCATAGTTTTGGTTGTGCTCCGGGAAAACCCGCACAGGTGGAAACGGTCCTCATTCCGGCAGGCTGTAAACGATAAGAGGAGCTCTGATATCTGTCAGAGGGGACGCTGATGAGCTCCATGAATTAGGGTCACCTTGGTGCGTGGTCTGTTTGTGCTTCAGAAATATCTGATACTTGATGAGTTGTGACATGCTGTTGATCCATGCACATGTTTAAATCTGAGGGAGATGCTGCTGCTGTTTTTTGTAGCTTCAGCTGTGCTGATTTAAGTTGAATCCGAGGCTTTTGTGAATTTGCTCTTTGTCCTGATTAAAAGTAATTGAGGGCGTGCGTCTGACAGATATGTGATGTCCATGGAGACCATGAATGAAGGTAATGGAGCATGTCAGAGGGTAAAGTTGTAAAATCATCAACTGCAAAATTAATTACAGATACTCAAGACAAAGATGGTCTTTGATATTTAATATGCGGGAAGGTTAATTGCTTGCACCAATGCTCTCTATGTTGTACAGCCACAGAGAGTCCATGTAAAGTCAGACCAAAGTGTGTGTAAAATGCATTGTAAAGGTTAGAGGCAATTGGCAAAGACATCCAAGGTTGTGTTTATTCGGCCAGATCCCTGTAGATATTAGCCACATATTTAACAGTAGTATCTGTCTGAGCCGAGACCAGAACGAGCGAGATGGAAGACAGAGGTAAATGATGGCTTGTCAGAGGCAACAAAGGCTAATCAAATCATGAGGCTCGGGGAGAGAAGTCCAGGCCAGTGTGCTGTAAGAGACAGCTCCTCATGGAAAAAGCCTGAGTTAAAATCTGTGGAGCAGAACAGCCAAGGGTGAAAGGATATCAACGCAGTTTCTGGTGTTTCTGACACAGAATGAAATCTTCCAAGAGGTGGAAAATCAAGTTCGGAGTGAATTAAAGCTATGTCTTGCCTGTGTGTTGAATAATACGTTAAATCCATGCATTGCTGAACTATGCTGCTGACAGTAATGTTAAGGAGATTTGTTAGCATTTGCTTGACGTGTTTTTAGATCCTCCCCTGGCATAAAAAATGTTCAAAAATATTTTAATTCATCAACAAGACTAGGCTGTGCTAGCAGCTCTTCGGCTTTAAGGTAACTGCTGCTGCCAGCACGCTAACATGCTCACAATTACAATGCTAACATGCTGATGTTCAGCAGGTATAAAGTTTACCATCTTAGTTTAGAGTGTTAGCATGCCAGCATTTGCTAATCAGCACTAAAGACAGTTAGTTTTGCAGATTTTGGTCATAAACCAAAATATTGGACCAATCAGAATTTTGACCTGATGATGGCTAGTTGAAAAGTTGAGAAATCCCTTATTACAATTCATGAATCTCTGTACCAAATATCACTCCAATCCATCCATTAAGACATTTTACCCAAAACTACAAATGTCAGCATCATGGTGGCGCTATAGATAAAGTCAGGGGATCATCAAAATCAATAAGATTCATCCTTTGGGGAACATGAATGTCTGTACAAAATTTCAGTGTGGACCAAAGTGGTGGACCGACCAACTGACCGTGCCATCTCTTGAGCCGTGCAGGTAGCGTGGCTAATAGCTGCAGATTACTGTGCGTTTGCTTTACATGTATTTGTGGATCCTCTCTCTGAGTGCCAAAACCAGTGCTCAAAAATCCCTTATTCATCAACAACAGTGAAACATTTCACTTCTGGATGATTACGATTGATGACTTGTCGACTTTTCAGTCTGTTACACAAGAATGTCAGAAATACTGCTGGTGTGGAAACTGCGTGTAGCCTGCCAGTGTTTCTCTCAACAAACCGCTCATTGCTCCTGTGAAAACCAGCCATCATTTAAAAGAACTCACATGACTTTGATTTTCTACTATGCCATTTTATGTATTAAAAAAAAGTCTGTTTGGATAGAGTGAAGTAACAATACATCTTAATGTCACAGACTTCCTATTATCAGACACTGACGCAGTCCTGACCCCTGACAAGAGATCTTTTGGCTGGTTGGATGATTTTCCGATCGTGAGTAAAGGCTTTAACATCTCTGTCTTTGATGCTGTTATTTTACGGCTCTGTGTGGCGTCCAGGACTGCAGCATTTGGCGATGTGGCCGCCAAAGATATGATAAATGTAGTAGTAGTTCCCTGTGTTCATGCATGTATGCGCAGAGCAGTGCTGGTGCTCTGGCTGCGGTGATGGATGAGCTGAAATTTTAAGCGGGTGGTCCATTCGCTGAATAAGTCTTTATTTTGGACCCTTGTACTCATTCTCTGTAAAGGCCACTGTGTTCCTCCCTTAAGACACTCATTCCCTCTTTTTGTTGAAAACAGGCCAACAGTCTTTCAACCAAGGAAATTCATGAATCATATTATTTATTATTCTTCATAAGAAACATCTCAACATTGCTGACTGTTGGTCTGGTCATTTAATCCCCTTCAAAGACTTCATGTTGTCTGGTATAGTGGACTTGAATTGTGGAGATCTGGCAAAGAAACTGATAATTAAAATGATTCAAACCCTAAGTGAGGACTGACAACGTTGAATAAAGTGCTGCACTGAAGAATTTCTTGAATGAAAAACAACAGTGTTTTACATCATATGGGAAATGGAGGAATTATAAATTCTGCATATGAAGTATCTTATTCAAATATTGCATTCGGCCTGATTTTTGTCTTCCTTCGTGGCTTAGTTACAGCCGTCAAGTGCTGTTGACACCTCTGTGATTTTGCCTCAATCCACTCTGAGGAGCGTCTGACAGTGCGAGCTCTGCCTGGACCTACATTTGAATAAGCCATTTGTGTTTACAATATGAGCTAGCACTCTCACAAATACTGAAAGAAAAAACTGCCTGAATTTGCTAAGCACAATGAGCGCACTTGACAGTGTTATCAGCAGTGTGCTGCTATATTGACTTTGTAATGTATAAGCAGTGTGGTACAACATCAAGGCGAGAACGTGTCTTCAGGCTCATATTAGAGGTTGCATTGAAGCAGTCAGTTACTGGCTTTGATCTGCACTTTGGAAAGGATTGCCTGCCTGAATCCTTATCAAAGACTCCACTAACTTAGTGCTGCGGAAAATGACAGATTTTGTACCCCAACATCCTTCCCTCCCTTCCAAAAAAAGAGAAAAATATGTTAAAAATATGTCAAATATGTTGTCGTTTAATGTGTAGCTGCATCTACCTCTGGTTTGTTTGTGATAAACAAAATGAAACAGGTTTCAGTTTTTAAATCCTAATTCATGCAGGGGTTTTTTTTCCTTTTACTCTCGAGATTTCATATTCTACTTGTCTGGCAGCGTTGTGAAACAACACGTGTGAACTAATTAACACTGTTAATAAAAGTCTCGACCAGGTCTGTCACTGTTTGCCTGACAGTGACAAACGGCTCAGCCTCCAGCTGTCAGACTGGCAGCTCCCTGTGAAGATGACTGTACTCAGGCCCGTCCAGCCTTGGCTCCTCACATAGACCTGCCTCCCGTCATCGTGCGCACTTGAAAAGTGTTAGCCTCATTATAGATGGCCTCCGTAAATGCTGCTGACAGAGGTATAACTAGCTCCCATAACTTTTGGCTCCCATTGGCAGATGCTTGCTGCCAGACAGTGGAGGAGCTGTTATCATTTGTCACTTTTTTCTGTGGCTGCCACAGACCTGGACCCCGACCAGCTCGTCCTCGAACCGAAAAACTCTCACAGGAGTCTGGCGGTCACACTCCGCCTGCCAGCGATCATTTGTCAGCTAACTCAGGAGACGAGCTCAAAGGATTTATTTTACAGCGATGATCATGATGTCATTTGAATGCGTTTAATAAAGTCACTGTTTTTCACATATTATTCTGACTTTCATGTGTGTGATTGTTTTGTTTCAGAAATCCCTCTCCGACATTACGAAATCCAGAGCAATGGTGCAGAAGTTTTAGCCATTTCATCGGCCAGTAAGTGTCATCTAACTTCAACCTGTCAACATTTGTCCTCCTCCTGTTTTAATACTTTTTGGAAAAGCAGTTATTTTCCAAAAAGGGTTGTGAAAGCACGCAGTAGACAGCAACACTTAATGTTCCAAAAAGAGCCCGACCTATTCTGAAGAACTGAGGCTGATTCAGATTTTTTTAGAATAACGATATATCGACCAATATCTATTTATTTATTTTTTACATGGACATAACAGAAATAGACTTTTTTTTGGTGAGAATCCCTTAAATTTAGTTAATTAAGAGTTTGGTTTGGTTAATGATTAATGATGTTGTAAGATATGTCTGGTGCACTGGTGAATTGTTGTGCATCTACCTGTAAATATACAAATTAAATAAAAATGACAAAAAAGAAATCAGCTAAAGATACATGTCTGGGACAGCATATTTTACCTTAAACAAAAAATGTTTAATTTTGAACTCTAAATGTTATTGGGTAACAAATTACTGTAAATAATAACACAAATAAACCACAAATAAAGGTATATTAAACATGAAATAAGAAAAGTTAACATCAGATGCACTTAATTGCTGCAATTTTCTGCATTGAAGTGTATTTTTGTATATCACATGTACCACATGTCAGTAATGATATACAGTATTTCACTATTAATAACATGTCAGTATTGCCACAGTTAATCACGTGTGATAAGTGATAACACAAATTATGTTAAATGACAATATGTTCTATGATGTCAGCTGATATATCAATCAGCCTCCAGTTCTGAACCTGTTTTTTTTTACCTGTAACATAAAGCATAAATAAGAGTTTCATGTGTTAAATCTGTTGGCAAGACATTTGAATCAGTAACGTTGAACACCTGCTGTTAATATAAAGTATACACAACTTCAGAAGATAAACACTCATATTACTTTCTTGGTATCATTTGTATGAGCAGCTACTCTTGAAAATGTCATAAGCCAATTAAAAAAAAAGTATATAGCATTTGTCCAGTATGAAATGATAAAACATAAATGATAACGATTTTTTTTTTATCAGGCACAGCTGAACATTAGCTGTAGTACATTGTCAGCAGGCGGGAATGTGCATGTAAACACGGAGGGAATTGAAATTGATATTTTATAGCCAGATTCTATCAACCCTCTTGTCTTTCTGTTCATTGACTTTCATTTGTGTAAATCTGCCACAGAGGAACAAACTAATTCACCTGAGTTATCAGTTCTATCTGATGCCTGGATAACTTATCATTTCCTCCACTGTGCAAAGCTAATAATGTCAGGGGTGGCTTGTAATGGTTGCTCAGAATATACAACCTTAATATCTACCACGCAGAGGTGTGTGAGTCTGAAGCGTAATGAGAAAATAAAATTCAATTTGCTCGGAGAATTATTTGTGTAGGCATGGTTTCTGGCTAACATTTATGTTGGAGGTTTGCAATGAAATGCAATAACTGAAAAGGAGTAATTGAAAAAACAAACAGACCATCTGCCTTGAAGGCCTTTTTTTTTGCGTCACTTGAGTTATTGATTGGTCAGGACAGAGGCGAGGCACATTACCCCTTAAACCAGCCAACACACATTGTAGTGATGTTATTTTTTATACTTTTTACAAGTGTAATTGCAAAGGTTTTCCTTGGGTACTTATTGGATTGCAGCTTTGTAATCTGGGTTAATGGATTGTGTGATATCATATCAGAAATAATCTCTGCAAACAAAGCCCAGCAGAGTTCAATGTGGGGAGGCTGGACAATGTTATCAAGCTTTGCAGGCTGTTTGTGAAGCCTTTTCAGCCCTGTCAGGCCTGTGTGTGTGTGTAGGGGTAACTGAGGTGGGGGAGAGGTGTTTTTAGGGATAATAAATCCATCACCAGTGTCTGCACTTGTGCAGCCAAAGAGCTGACTCCTGTGACAAAGTGGCCTGCCGTTTGGCATCCCGGCAGCACAGCCCTGCTAATAGCAGCAACCTCTGCTTAATGTCCTGACGCTAATGAATTCATGGAATTAACTTTCAGAGCTGAAACTGATAAAAGAAACAGAATTTCGGTGCAGATTAGGTGGTAGGAATTAGATTGCTGTTTTTCTCCTATCTTGCCTCTTCCTGCAATTGTTGGTGTTGTAGTGCTCACACACACACACACACACACACACATACAGACATTTAAAGTCTTTTAGCTGAACAACTAATTGAACAGTACAAATGTGGATTGTTGATGGATGCATGGTTGAGTTCAGTTGGGGATTTCAAGCCTTTTAATTTCATAGTTTTTGTCTCATAATATATCAGAACTGTCAGAAATGAAAGCCCCATTGTTCTCCTGGGTATGTGGTGCTTAGCAGTCAATATTTTGCAACCATTTGTATCAGCAGCTAACTGATGCTGGCTTTTAGCCGCAGGCCAGGATCACAAAGTGACATCACCTACTGGCAAACACTGCACATCACAGATAGGACTTACTGCCGTGCCATAGCAGGGCTTGTTTGGACTCAGGGGCCATGGTGATAGTGACCATGTGGTGCTCAGACAGAGAACGACAGATTAGTGACCCAGACTTTAAAAACACTTGCAAGGAGGTCCCTGCTGGTGTGAGCGACTGTCAGAACTGATCCAGACAAATCAGCTCTCTGCAATGTTCAGGTGGTCGCACAGTTTTCTCCTCCGCTGTTTAATTCAATGTGAAGATTGAAAAAAAACAAAACACAGATGATGTGGGAGGCTTTGTCCATCTGAAGTGTTCAAAGTTGTTATCTATTTTTGTGATTGTAAGGTGCCTGATCAAGGATTTTGAGGCTCGTCCATCTGTGACCCACCTCCTGGAGCATCCCTTCATCAAGCAGGCCCACGGCAAAGAGGTGGCGCTCCGGCAACAGCTTGCTGCTCTCGTCCAGGAGCAGCAAGAAGTGGGCTGCAAAACCAAAACCAAGTAAGTCCCTTGATTTTTCATTCTAAAACTACTATCGCAGAATAGATAATATGCTGCAATGGCAAAGTAGGTTGCTTCATTTGTGTGCTGTCATTGGAGATGGGCATTGACTGAGTGGTGATATGCTTTCTGTCCAGTAGGGGGCAGGGTCTCATCTTCTTACACTCTCGAGATGATGATGAGCCCCAGTAATGGACATTACAGTGTGTGATTAAAGAGAAGTTAGAGTAGGGGAGTGTGACTAATTCAGAAGGAGTGATTGTGCTGACTAACCTCAGATTAATAAATGCCATTTAGGCCAGTGGATGTGGCAGCCATCTGATGGGGAGTCCTTAGTACAAAGCACTTCCCCGCCCATATGATTAAACCAGTGATGGAGTAAATATACTGCTCCACATTGATTTACTTCTGAAAATAGGTGACATCTCAACTACACTGCCTTCTTTTTGCTCAATTTTGAATGAGCTAATTTGGGTTATTTTCTTTACAGATTATAATAGCAGCTACTATAAAAGTGCCTTATGTTTTTTTTATAGATAAATATGTATTGATAAATAGAAATCTAGATATGTAGAGTTATTTCATGAGCTTTTATCCTAAAATGTGTCACCTAGACACTCTCATGGCACCGAATGACAGAGCATAAAGTCTCCTATTATTTACAGCAGAAATACTGACTTTGGCAATGCTTAATCTTCATTATAAAGGAGTTCGCTGAACCTGCCCTTGACTGAGAGTCTTGATGTTGTGCCAGCTCTGTTTACTCCCGAGAGTGTGCAGAGTCGGTGCCTGAGCCTGATCCCGAATTCCTGTCCACAGTGAAAGTGGATAATGGGATTAGGAGCTTGTAGGGCGAGAACTGGGCTCGCCTGGTTTAGTCTCTCATGCCACAGATCAGCACACAATGACTCCAGATAAGAATAAAGACATAGAGAACTTAAAAGTAGCAGCCGTAGGTGGAATAGTGTGATTTACTTCAAAGCAGGAGAGAGGTGGAGGCTGGAGGTCTCAAGTACTCCTCTAAAGGGACGTGATGACGAGTATTCACTTTAGAGGGACCACATATTGAGCATGTGACTTTGTTTCTGTGCATTTACACTATATTCAGAATACAAAATGAATACAGAGGCAGAGGAGGAAACACCTCCTAACCTGAAGCTTGAATATTTTAATTCATGATATAATTGATTATTTATCATAATAGAATATAGATATATCTTCTGAATGAGATATTGTATTGTTTTGAGGATTGAGGAGTAACCAGAAGTGTTCGGATGCTTTTTCAATAGCTTTCATTTAAAGGACAAGCCTGGTGTTTTTCTATTTTTTTTCTTAATTGTCAACTGATCCTATGAAAAGAACAAAATCAACAGTTTGTTAGTCCGTCCTCCACTATTTTTTGACTTCCCTACACGGTGGCCCCAAGTTCATTCTTCCCACAGAAGACATAAATCTTTAAAAACGCCTGATGAATATATAGTTTAATATTTTTGAAAGTAACAAAACAGCTGGGCATTTGTAGCAAACATTACTCAAAAAGGAGTAAATAGGGCATTTGTTGTGGACTAGTTTCAGCTGAGGGTTAATACGCTATTGGTGCCCGGTTACACCAACTCTTTTTAAGTATATATATATATATATATATATATATATATGTATATGTATATATATGTGTATATATGTATATGTGTATATATATATATATATATATATATATATATGTATATATAGACACATAAAGCAGTAGGCATTCACAGAAACAGCTCTCTTTTGCTCTCATTCACACACTCTCTGTTGTCCCCTGAGGGTTTCCGTAGCCCTGTAGAGCCAGCTGGCTCTGTGTTGACCTCTGCCCACTGGGGCTCATTGGAGAGTGATAGGTCAAAACACAGATGAAGTGCAATCACAGCCTGTGATAATGGGAGACGTGTCCCCTGGGAGAGCTTTAAGGGCTTTACACAAACCGTGGAAGTGGCTGGGTCTTACATCCAGCCAGTCAAACTACTGTTTCTCATTTGGTGGTCACTTTACAGCTTTCTGAGGCATTATCATGTCCTTGGCTTCATACAGGCATGAGCGGATCAATACTCGTAAAACCCTCATAATAGAGAGCTGTCCTGACGATGATCTGGTAAACCTGGAGTTCTTAGATGAGGTAAGATTTAATGTGTTTATCACATCATGCATTGATCGGCCCAAGGTACAATCTTGTTGATGCCATGTGTTTTTGTTTTGTTTTTTTCTGCAGGAGATAATAATCAGCCATCTCCAGAAGAGGTATGATGAGCTGCAAGTGTACACTTACGTTGGTGACATCCTCATCGCTCTCAATCCTTTCCAGAATCTCAGCATCTACTCTCCCCAGGTTGGTTATGGACCAGTCACACACATGTTCCCAGTGGTTTCCCAATCACAATAGAAATGATGAATGATCGCCCACCAGTCATGCCACTGGTCCTGCCTTAGTGGGTATACTATACTGTATGTGTAGGGCTTGTTATTTTTCAGTTATTTAATCAGTCTTTGTTTTAAATGTTAAAAAGGATTAAAAATTTGATTAAAAAATTAATCTGGCATAAAATCTGATGTCAAAAATACCATTTTAAGCACAAACACTCTGGTTTAACCATTTATAGTTTTTGGCCATGCAAGTGGCATCTAGGCTCCAGGGATAGCAATGTCTGCCTGTCAGTCGGTCCATCACTTTGGTCCAGACTAAGATATCTCAACAACTATTTACTGGATTGTCATGAAATTTTGTACAGACATTCAAAGTCCCCAGAGGATGAACTCTACTTTAGTGACCTGACACCATAACGTTGACATTTAGTTTTAGTGAAATGTCTCAAGAACTATTGGATGGACTATCCTGTGACATTCATGATCCCCTCAGAAATTGTAATAACTGGTGATCCCTCATAAAGTGCCACCATCAGGTCACAATTTCAGTTTGTCCAGTACCTTGGTTTATGACCAAATACCTGCCAAACTAATGACATTCCCATCAGCCTCAGCTGTACTTTGTGTTTATTGCTAATTAGCGAATGTTAGCATGCTAACATGCTAAACTAAAAGGGTGAGCATGGTAAACATTATACCTGCTAAACATTAGCATGTTAGTCCTCACAGAAGAATCTTAGTCCTGTTATTTTTTAGGAAAGTGTGGAAATTAGTCAGTGTTTATTGTAAATATTAAAAACAGGTGAAAATCTGATTTGAAACAATACAAAAATCTGGGATCTTTTAATAAATCCACATGGGTTTTTTTTTTTGTAAAAATCTTTAAAAACTGAAAATAATGTGTTTGCATGTGCCGCCTCTTAGTTCTCTAAGCTGTACCACGGTGTGAAGCGGGCCGACAACCCTCCACACATCTTTGCTACTGCGGATGCAGCCTACCGAGGCATGGTAACGTTCTGCAAAGACCAGGTACTCTACAGAACAATCATTTGATCAGTGGAAACATCCAACCCTGTGATTGTAAAACTGAAAAATATGATGAAAATCTTCAAACAATGTTTTAAAATGTTTGGGAGGGATGTTCTTGAAAGTTTTGATTACATTTAGCTCTTTTTTTCTGGAGGTTGAATGCGCTTTGTAGTCGCTTTGAACAAAAGTGTCTGCCAAGTGTCCCGGTCTGTCTTGAAAAAGAGATTTAATTCTTTACAAGACTTTTAACTGGTTAAATAAAGAAAAACTGTGCGTAATATAATGTAAATATTCCTCATTAGATTTGTTTCCTTTTGTTTTAGTGTATCATTATCAGTGGGGAGAGCGGTGCTGGGAAAACAGAGAGCGCTCATTTGATTGTTCAACATCTTACCTTCTTGGGAAAGGTAGGTTGTCGTCCTCTCACTTTTAGATGTGTTAATTCTAGTCCTGAATGTTGCATAAAACTATCTCGAAATAATACCGTACTTTATTAAAGAAGCACGTTGTTGCTCACAGGCAAACAATCGGACACTGCGTGAGAAGATCTTGCAGGTGAACCCGCTTGTAGAGGCCTTCGGAAACGCCTGCACAGCCATCAATGACAACTCCAGCCGCTTCGGCAAATACTTGGAGATGAAGTTCACACCCACTGGAGCAGTCATTGGGGCCAAGATATCCGAGTACCTGCTGGAGAAGTCGAGGGTCATCAAACAGGCTATGTATGTGCTGCTCAGACTTGGATTGGATTGGAGTTCCCTTTGTCATACTTCTGACTACTCTGTTGGTTTTCTTTCAGGGGGGAGAAAAACTTCCACATATTTTATTACATATACGCCGGACTTTACCACCAAGACAAACTGAAGACTTACAGGCTACCAGACAGGACGCCTCCCAGGTTAGCACAGCAGTTTGACATGTTCATAGTATTCCTGCCGTCTTTCCCTTCCCATCATGGAAATTAACATTGACAGTCATAATGTGCATCTGCAGGTATATTGACAGTCAGCACTGCAAAGTGATGCAAGACATCGTCTCCAGCAAACTGTACAAGGAGCAGTTTGACGCAATTCAGGAGTGCTTCCGAAATATCGGCTTTACTGAAGAGGTACTTATTATACCTTATATAATATATATGTAATTAGAATACTGGATTAAACATAGAATATTTGGTGACAGATCAGTTAAGTGCTATCACGTTCATATTTTTTCTCTTTTTTTTTTAGGAGGTCAACTCTGTTTACAGAATTCTCTCAGCCATTTTGAACACTGGCAATATTGAATTTGCTGCCATCACGTCCCAACACCAGACTGATAAGAGTGAAGTTCCTAACTCAGAGGCCTTAGAGAACGGTGAGATACGATACATTAGGCAAAGATACCCTTCTTTTAGCCAAAGAAACAGGTAGGTTTAATGGTCTCCCTGAAGAGGAAAGAGTTTTTTGTGTGATTTAGATGAGATTAAAATAAAGGAGGCTATTTTTTTTTGTTTGTTTGTTTTATTCCTCCTTGTGTGATGATTTAAGGACTGCACTCTGTAGTAAAACGCACTCCTTCTCTGCCGGGTGGATGATTTTTAAATTTGAGTCGTGTTTTAATAAGGCATTCTTATCGAGAAATGTGTTCACGGGTCTCTGTGTTATGTTCTTTATGTTGTGTAATAATTTTATTTGTGTAATAGTTTGTTGTTTTGTGACACATGTTGTATCACTATGGCAACAGTATATTAGATGTCATATAAGCCTTTGTGGGCACTTTTCTGTGCATTACACTTTTCTGTAAGCAGTTGAAAGCATAATATATCCGAAAGCACAGAGCCCCTTTCTATTTACATAAAAAATGTAAAGGAGCTAAGACATTCACAGTAAAAGATTGTTGGAGCTTATTTTTATGCTAATGATAAAGGCAGATGAGCTCTTGATTATCAGACTGATTAACTCTCTCGTCTTTTCTCTCAGCTGCGTCTCTCCTCAGCATCGGGCCTGAGGAACTCCAGGAGGCGCTGACCTCCCAGTGTGTGGTCACCAGGGGCGAGACCATCATCCGCACTAACACCGTGGACAAAGCCACCGACGTCCGAGACGCCATGTCCAAGGCCTTGTACGGACGCCTCTTCAGCTGGATAGTCAACCGCATCAACTCCCTGCTGCAGCCTGACATGAATATCTGGTGAGTGTGTGCTGGTGATGGACATCCGTGTGGACGTTCGCCGTTGCTCTCTCGTCTTGGATTATCTGGAGCGATTGCACAGAGTTTCTGCAAAGCTCTGATGACCTTTGTGGAAGTCTGTAGAGGTAGATGCAAACATGCAGAGGAGAATATCAATGGGCAAGCACAAGACAAGCAAAAGGAGAGCAAAAAAAAGTTTTAATAAATTTTTGATACGGAGTTGCGTGCAGAGAAAATAATGTTCAGATGATTAAAAAGACTTCAGAGAGACTGCAAAGAGGCTGTTCATTGATCCAAAAGAATTCCTTCATAAATATGAGCGTCGACTGTCAAAGAGTCGTCTCTCAGAGATGTACAAAAGCTAGAGTTCCTGTCTGCATTCCAGTCATCTTTGCTGTTTCCTTATTGCCATTAATAACCGGGTAGCACAGGCTAAAGGTGACCTCTACATATAGTGGGTAACGACTGATCATGAAAAGTAGCAGCTCCAAGCACTGAATATAAAACGCAGGGTGTTCAATCTCCGTGCTGTGTTGTAGAAATGAGTATTGTTTGTGCCGTTATTGAAGATGACTGGTGGTTAAATCAATAGAGACTGGAATAAAACCATTTAAGAAGCTCTGACTTTTCTGAAAGCTGATGTTTATGATTTCTCATCAGGCTGCTAGGCCATCCAGACCAGACTCTATATTTAGGTTGAACTTGGATAATCATTAAAGTTTTATCAATTAATACGCCTGCTGGGGATTTGCTTGTTCCGTTACATAGAAGAATCAGTTTGTTTGTCCCCTTTTCCTCCTTTGAAGTGCCGCAGAGAGCGGCATGAATGTGGGAATCCTGGACATCTTTGGATTTGAAAACTTCAAGAAGAACTCGTTTGAGCAACTGTGCATCAACATCGCAAACGAGCAGATCCAGTTTTACTTCAACCAGCACATATTTGCCCTGGAACAGGTGAGTTTGGCGCACACAAGGAGAGAGATGATTGATAGCATGTCTGTGCGAATGCATCATGCTTGTACGATGTCACTGTAATGTGCTCGGAATGAATGCATCCGCAAAACGACGCTCCTCAGCGATAAAACATTGAGCAAAACAAATTCCCTTCAAAACTCTGTTACGGAAATCCATCATTTTAATATTATTTGTGTGTTTTCACATCCATCAGGGCAGAGATGCTCTCTTGCTTTTAGCTGGGCTGTGATGTGTAAAGGATTGTTTATACTGTTGTGCGCCACCAAATGACTCTCTTAATTGATTTAATGAAGTTGTTTACCCTGAAGTGCGAGAAGTCTTTATTTTCCTTGATGGAAATGAATTGACATTAATCAAGAAGCATTTTGCCATAATGCCTTTTAGTCTGTGTTAACTTTGTGACAGTCCTTCTAAACGGAAAAACAAGGTAAGGCACTATACGTTTATTTATATAGCGCATTTTATTACATTTAAATGCATACAGCAACACGAGTACAGAAGAATACATTTCATAAAATATGGACAAGATCATTTGCAGGATTTCACACATTAAAAGTGATAATGCTCCCTGCTCATTCATTTACATTTTCCAGCACTCTCCAGGACCAGAACTGTTATTAGAAGCTACGTGTGCCGTTTACACATTAATTACAGCAATGATCATTGAAAATAAGGCCTTTTAAGCCTGTGGAAAAGTTTCTCTTCCACAAACAAGTGCGAGCTGCCCCTGATGAAGGGCTGCTGCTCAGTGGAAAAGGGATTTCTATTTGGTGTAAATGTCTTCAGTCTCGCTGTACACAGGCACTGATTATTCTGAGTTAATGACTTAAACATGAGGACGGTTTAGATCCATTGGTTCCACTTTATTAGTAAAATATATATTTAAAACAACTTTTTGATCTGAAATTAAAGAGATGCAATAATATGATATGACTCTGGGTTATTTGCAAAGTGAAATAAATTATGAATAAGTAAGTGGCTCTATTTGTTAGTTCAGAGCTGATCTGTTTTATGCATTCAGTAAAAGGCTCTATTATGCTGTAAACTTCAGCCATAGACACACACAGCCGGCTGCAGCTGTTTGGTTTTGTTGATTAGAAACTCTTTTTTCCCCCCCACACACATGCACAAATCATATTTAGCCCAGATTGTTTAATTGGGTCATTTAGAGAAATCATTAACTAGATTGTTCAACATTCACTGGTTCTAATTAGATGGAATACCAGAGCGAGGGGGTGGATGCCAGCCTGGTGGAGTACGAGGACAACAGGCCCATCCTAGACATGTTCCTGCAGAAGCCCATGGGCCTGCTGTCCCTGCTTGATGAGGAGAGCCGCTTCCCTCAGGCCACGGACCATACCTTAGTGGGTAAGACCGGAGCGACTCCTGCAACATACTCAAAAATCGTGAAAAATGAATACAAGAGGTCAGAGGTCACTGCTTCTTTGAATGTAGCTGCAGCTCACGCGACACAGTTCATATACTTCAACATAACCTGTGTCGCTTAAAACATCTTTTTGCAACTTTTTTTTTGGCTTTCTCATTTATTCTACAGATAAGTTTGAGGACAATTTGCGCTGCAAGTACTTCTGGATACCAAAACGTGTGGAGCTTTGTTTTGGGATTCAGCATTATGCAGGAAAGGTATGAAATGAGTCTTTCGATCTGTGCCACAAATAACCTACTACCTTGTTCGTTAGTGTGATAAGAGTGGAGATTTAGCCGTGTCTTAACAACAGTTAAAGTTAAGGTAGGTGAAGTAAAGTAAAATTCTACATACTGTGTGTCTTTCTATGAAGTTAAATGTTTTGCACAGTGTTTAGATAATTGAATCAAGGTGGAGCATGTGATTCTTTTTAGATCCACAGTTTTCAGACCAATAAGTTTATTAGTAGTTATAGCAATTGAGAGTTAATTCTAATTCAAATTTGAATTACTTCTTGAATATTCAAGATTACGCTGGGCTATAATTAATTGTTAAAGTTTATCGACTTTCAGTGACGATATGATATATATGTATATCACGTTATCGTTTTACAAAATTCTGTCCTTTAAATTAATGATTTCAAGCAAACTGTTGTTCAAAATATAATAAAATTAGTCTTCGATGCATAACAGTTAAACACAGTTCATAGACCTTTTTTACACCAGACTTTTTGACTTGAGGAAAATTACAGGTGTTACTAATGACATTAACGATGGCTCTGTTCTATCAAAGTGTCCCAGTAAGTTCCTACAGTACCAGGACCCTGAAACTGAAGCAGCTAAATGGAATTCAGCCTTCATTCATTTTATTTTTTACAGCTGTGCTTTACCTACAGTGGCACCAAAATGTCTTCTGTGATAAAAGGAATGAATCTTTTTATATTTTGATCTCATTTGCCGTTTCATGATATACATATACAGAAAAATCGAATAATACTAATCTCAGCCATGTTGCCTGGCCCCACACAAGAGGTAACGACAAATTAGACTGGCTCCTTAAAATGTGAGTAACATTCAGACTGTTTATGTGATTGTTTTACGTCCTACTCGACAGGTAATGTACAGTGTGAATGGGTTTTTGGAGAAGAACAGAGACACTCTTCCTGCAGACATCGTTGTGGTTCTGAGAACATCAGAGAACAAACTCCTGCAGCAGCTGTTTTCCAGCCCGTTAACTAAAACAGGTATGCTGTGATAAAGGCGTCAATGATTAATATAGCAACGTAGAACATCTCGGCCACTAACGGGCACATTATTCCACCGCTAACCACAATGGAAATGGAAATGGAAACTTTTCTTTGAGACAAACTATTGTTAACAATGCCGGGTTCTGACTGTATTACTCTGTGAATTGTGCTGGTGTCTACTGCTTCCATAAATGTTCAGGTAAGTGGGTTTCTTAAAGACGCGGCTCCCAGGCATCTCCTGGTCCCCCTTCATTTCAAGCCTCTGTGTGCCGTGCTCGGATAAATCTGCAGTCTCCATTATCTCTTGAGAGGCTCAGCTCTCTGCACGGCGCTCTGTTTTTATTTTCACTAAGCTGTCCCTCTTGGTTTCCCACTGCTGAATGCTATCTGCAGATTGTGGGTGCAGTGGGATATTTTTATGATAAGGTTTCTAAATACCCAGGGGATGAAGAAACAGTATTTAGAGAACACAAAAGCAACTCTTCCCACCTCTTTTCTGTTGGTTAAATGAAGGTAGAGTAATGTGCTCGTCATTAGCCGCGGCTGAGGCCTCCTGGTCACTTGACTTAGCTGAAATGCTAATAGATGTGTTAAATTATCAGATTCCCACTTCCTACTTTATTTCAGCTAAGCCACATTATGTGATTCACTTCCTTTTTAGGGACCTGTAAATGCCTGCTTTCAGTCCCGGTGGCATTAAAAAGAGCTTCAATTCACAAAAGGCACCTTAGCTGAGACTCCAGTAGAAATCTGTGTGATGTGTCTGTAAACTTCAATTGCAGGTTGTGCACAAGGGAGCCTTCAGCCACTTCCTTTCTGCAATTAACGGCTTCAGAGGAGTACACTCTATAAAAACAAATTCAGGGAACACTTCATTTCAGGGCACAAAGGCACTGAATAGATACTAAGATGTGCTATAATGTTTACTGCTGCTGACACAGTGTCAGTTCGGTCTAAAAGCTTCTTTATTTCCTTTTTGTTCCACTGCACTTTTGTCTGTCCTGCCATGGATCTACTGCTGGATCAGGCTAATGTGATGATTTGTCGTAGAAATAAACTGTTACTGCGTTGTGCAGTTTGAGCCTTTTTACCCTAAAAATCTCTACCAAAGCTCACAGTAATTGTAGAGATTCTTCTGCATGTTCATTTAAAGGCAGGAGCAGAATCAGAATCAGTTTTATTGGCCAAGTATGTGTGCACATACAAGGAATTTGACTCCGGTTTTAAGTAGTTGTAAGTAAGTAGTTATTCTTACACACAGAACAATTTACAGGAAGATAGAAATAGACATACAGATAAAAACAAGGACAACAAAGCTGAACAAAGAAAGGTAAAATCTATAAATGTACATGCAAATAGGTAAAAGAAAATAGGTATGCATATATAAATATATATAAAAAGCAACAATGGCCAACAATATACAAGTGTTTCTGTAAATATGTAAATATAACAGTGTCACTGCAATATGCTCGCAGTCAACTCTTATTTCTTTGGAGTTGGAGGTCCAATTTTCTTACTGCGGTTTGTGAAACTGCAGATCATCTCAATAGATAAAAGCTATGAAACACTGCGCTCCGGCTTATCATTCTGGAAAAGATGGAGCGCCGTTTAAAGTGAGATACAGTATAGCATAAGAAAATTATAAATCTATTCTTCAGGGTAAAATTTGTGGGGGGATTTAATTTGCATTTTACTTCACATTATAGATTCACTGTTATCTGTGAAATTACCATTATCTGTGGGGATCTGATGGAAATCTGTTTTACACCAGGGTGGTTTCACACTCTGGGTCTAGCTGCTCACAGTGTCACCACTAGGGGACACCCTCGTAGACCTGCAGCCTGACACTGTGATGGAAGTAAAATAATGGATCTGGGATGTCAAACTACACGCATACAAGCAGTGAATGTTAATGTTTCACAAATCAAACTGCGGTGATACAGGAACAATTCCTCTAAACCAGATCATTTTCCTTTTCGTTATATTTTGTTTAAAGTTTAAAACAGACACACAGTCCACATTTATGTAATGTTTCAGTAGACTACTCATTCATTTCACACGCCAGCTTGAGAATGTGATGGTCTGAGTATCGATGCAGTTCATGTTTGGAGAACAGTAGGAAACTAGGAGGGCCCCAGAAAGTAAAAAGCTCCCGGGCGGTGAATAGCGAGGCCACTTGAGCCCTCCAGAATGTGGGTCCTTGAGGCTTGGACATGTGGTGGTGTTTTGTCAGAGGAAATGGGATGTATTTGCATGGACAAATTCATCAGAGCCAGGGCCTTTCCCAGATCAGGGGGATCACAGTGTTTGAATTGGCTGGGCTCAGTAGGGCCTACCAGGGCCTGGGCAGCCTGCGGTCACGGTATGGGTCTCTGTGTGTGTGTGTGTGTGTGTGTGTGTAGCCGCAGGGCTGCCTGGCTTTGCTGCTTGTAGCACAGCACATCTGCACACACAGCACCTCGAGACTGCCAGTCCTTTGTCAAAGCACAATGAAAATGGAGGATGTGCAGAGTGATGTGTGCCCTGTGAGAAGTTCACAGACAGTGGAGTGTAAAGACATTTTTCCTTCTCATGATGTGCACCATTTATCTTTATAATGTGTGTTATATGTAGAAAAAGAACCACTAATATGAGCAAGACCTGCATTACACATGTGCAATTTGTTGTCATTTTCAATTATTAGTACGTAGGCCAGCTGAGCGTTTGAAATATTCATGTGGTTAAACTTAAGCAGAGCTGTAGATGCAGATATATTTTACTTAAAAGTCTGATTTACTGCTGCATGTATGTATGGAGCGGCAAAGATTTTAAATTTAACATTTCTTTTTCATTTTCGTAAGAAGGCGACTTTCTGCAGTCATTAAATTTCACATCTTACCACCTGCCTCAGAAAGAAATGTTATTAGGCTGAAAAATCCTCCCTGAGATTGTATGTATTTATGCTGTCCTTGTGATAATTAATCTGTGTTTTGAAAAACTTGCAGACAACTGTGACTTAAATCTCATTAAGGAGGAAAACTGAATGTTGGGAATTGGTGACTGGATGTGTCTTTACTATATATTTGTTTCCATGGGTGAAAAATGACTAAGTACATTTACTCAAATACTGTACTTTTTGAGGTGTTTTTACTTTACTTGAGCATTTCCATTTTATGCTACTTAATACTTCTACTTTGCTACATTTGAGAGGTTAATATTGTACTTTTTACTCCACTACGTTTATGTGACACTTACTAGTATTACTAGTTACTTTTCAGATTAAGATTTTACATACAAAACATGTGATTCCCTTTTTTAAAATACCATGCACCACCCAACAGTATATAAAGTAGTTAAATCAGCTTCACCATTAATTTACACAATAGTGCATCAGCAATATTAATTAATTAACATGAAATATAATAATATAACTGACATTTTATTGCTATTTTTACATTGTGGTATTGCTACTTTTACTTAAGTTAAGGATCTGAGTACTACCTTTACTTCTGTATCCAAAGCAGGGTTTGGTTTTACTGTAATGCTTATAATACTGACCCATAAAAATAAGCCCATAAACTCCCTTGAGCGTCCACAATCTCACCTCTCACATTTCTTGTGAGTGGCATGAATTTCTACCTTCAGGAAAGTCCTGTTCATATTTTACAATTGTAACACCGGGTGAGTTAACGAAACAAGCTCGTACCACGATATTCCCCTCTGAGCTATCAGGGGTTATAAGTTCAAGGCCATCATGTATGTCGAACAATTTGTATTGGTTTTACATCTTCACATGAAGCCACGGCTGCAGTTCTCCCGTCCTCGGCATCTCCCTCCGTCTCCCTTCATGTTAGGAGATCCTCCTGTGTAGAAATGACAGGCTTCTCCCAGCGATATGACACATTTGGCTCTTTGTTCTCTCCCAGTAGAAGCCTTTTTCATCCCAGTGGGCAGACACCACAGTCTTTCACTCGACTTCCCCACACTCTCGCTACCAAAAGAGACACTCACCAAGTAATACTTTTGTTCAGTTTCTCCCCTAATCGTGGTGTTGGAGAATGTTTTGAGTCAGCAGTGGGATTTTTGACGGCCCCGCACATCAATAGCGAGGAGCCAGCTCTCCTAAGTCACATGGTACAACATCCTTTGATAAATGCAACACTGTGTTGTGTCACTAAAAGCCAATTACACCATGCTTTTTATGATTGATCTGCTCTGACAGTAGTGGATGGCATTTAAATCAACAGCCCCCGGAGCCATCTCTAGGCATAAACGGTGGTGGTTATGGAGGGTGGGGAGGGTGGCGCGGGGTTATGGGTGCTTTAATCTCATTTGCTTGGTTGCTGAGTTGAGTTTCTAGATCACATGTTTTCAAAAAGAGAGCGGGAGAGCGGCAGAGATATCCAGCAAGCCTCTGCTCAGTCAGCTCGGGAAGGCTGCTCTCTCTTACAACTTTGATTGTCCCCCGTGTCGACAGCTCGATCCACAGCTTCTGAAGTACAAGGCGCACACTGGCACTCATAAAAGCGTGTAGGGAGGTGTCATATTGAACGCGGGATTGCTTTTTAATCCCAAGCACATTGACTATTCTTGTCAATAGAACCCCAATACAACTGCCAGCTTGAGCTTTTTTTTTTCCTACAGGATTCTTGCTGGGCTTAATTTTCAAAGTGAACGCACAGATGCCAAGGAAGGCTTTTTCTCTTTCTGCCCCCCCCCCCACACTGCTCTGCCTCACTCTGTGTTTGTCCTGGAAGTCCATGCCAAGAGCAACATGCGTGAAGCAGAAACGATCAGTGGGATGCTCCTCTGCCGCCTGTTTCTCAAGACTGAATGACCTGATGGGAAATATTCCCCTCACCTGCTCTCCTCTTTTAATTATTAAGCTTTTATATTAAAACTCTTCTTATTATTATTGTATTTTCATCATCTGTGTATTTGAGAGCGCTGACAAAAGTAAGAACTGCCTCCAGCTGTAACTAAAAACACATGTGGCCTTTTTCTTTAACTGAATCCACTGTCAAAGAACAAATCTTCCCTTTTCTTGCTCCTCTCTGTGTTTGAATAATTATAACCCACATCATTAGACAAGTCCCCCACTGTATCTAAATTAGAAGGTCTTCTTTCAGGCCGGACATCACAGGTGTTCCCTTGGTTTCATGTCCCAGGAGGCAGAAATCTTTGAGGATACTGACTATTAACCCGTGCTCTAATCATCTAGTCAGGAGGGGATATGAAACCCGCCAGAAGACTGAATTAATACGACCCGCCAAGGAATACATGAAGAAAGAAGTGAGTGTCCATTTGCAAGGCTTAGGTACAACTGTCATAGTTTCTCTCATCGCGGCGCAGCCCCTTCATCTCCCCTTGATGGTGTCATGGAAGTGAGAGGCGTGAAAGCACAGTGACACTCCACGAGCCCGTTCCACTCGCAGGCGCTAATTCATCATGACAAATGTGCTCAGATGATCTGGCCCAGCAGCACTAATGGGGAGAGGAGAGAGCGCACTTCATTTGCACAAGACCCACTCCAATTAATCCATCCAGCTTTACTCTGGGCTAATTGGAGCGGGGCCCTCCCTGCCTGTGTGCTGGTAATATACCCGACACAGTTTAACGGCTCCTGTTCTCAAAGATCATACTTTTCTTGTGTGTTTTTTTTTTTTTTT
>NTHP01000044.1:1260737-1274287 GCA_003416845.1 Oplegnathus fasciatus | reverse complement strand
TTTTTGTGTAGATTGTGCCGAAGGGGCGTTTCAGGTTGTAAAATCTGTCCCCGTGATCCTAAACACAAGGCCCTCTCACAAACATGTGTTCATAATGAGCAATTAGCTGCTCATATTTCCATGTTATCATATTTTACACTTTCCTTTCTTCTATTTTTAGGCTCAGATTCAGAACCTGTGGACACTTGTACCCAAGCACATTATTAACAAATATAAAAGTGCATATTTTAATGTGACAGAATATGTTGAATTTAGTTTATTTACCAAATGCAAAATGTATTAATAGCAGAATAAATGAGTAGATAAATAAATAAAAATTAGCAGATAACTGTCAAACTAAAAGCAGTACCATCACGAGCTTAAAAGACTGTTTGAGTCCTTTTGAAGTTCTCTCACATCACATGTTTTGGCTTGTTTTGACTACAGCAGAGTGTGTGTGTGTGTGTGTTTGTGCACATCTTCGTGTGTGTGTGTGTGTGTGTGTGTCTATGCGCGTGTGTTTGTCCCACGAGACGCCACATTGCTTTGGCTCCCTTTAAAACCTTTGGCACAAGTAGGACGTTCTTTGTCTAAAGTTAGAAGTGGTCTGGCTGCTAATTAATCCATCATAAATTGATTTTGATCTCTCCTGTGTTTGATTGATGCCTCTAATACACACTCGATAGAGCAGAGTCCTCTGAGAAAGGCAGGCGCTGATCCAGTGTTTAAGTTTTTGGCTCGTTGTCAGACCGTGTCCTTAACAACTGACGCGAGTCTTGAAATTACATAGCAGAAGCCGACTACATATTTGCATTTTTAGAAGTTCATCTGTGTGCGGTAGAAAATCTAGAACAATTGTTGGCCTGTCACTTCAGCTTTATCTTAAAAAACTTACAAAGGTTTTCCTCCTTGCCATACACGGCTGCTTGGGTAACGCTGCCTCCTGTGTCTGCAGACGTATTTTTCTAAAGGTGTGTGTGGCACATCTGTGCAGCTATTGTTTATTCATGGAGTAAACCCTTTGAAATGTGTTAAGATACTTCCCACTCATTATAAAAATCCTGCCACCCATGGATTAGGACTTTGATGTCACCAATCCTGCTTCAAAGGCTTCTTTCACTGCTATTAATCACAGTTTAGCCTCTGAAGATATAGCCAGAGAAAACATTTGGACATCTTGTGCAGAAACTTTGAAATGTTCAGACTGTCTTGCATATGCTATGTTCATATCCTTTCCGCTGTGTGTGGGGCTGTTGGACTGCTGTGCACGCAGCTGCACTCCTGAGTCCATGGGATTCAGCTCAGATTTAGGCTCCTTCTGAACTGTCTCTTATACGGTGCTGCAGTATGAAAACTACTGTTAAAATAGAAGTGAGGCTGTTCACTTTGTTTTCTTGTATCTCATATGTTGAAAAAGAATATCACCCCAAAGTGTTTACTCCATGTTTGATAGTTCACTCTCAATAATCATTTCTTCCCTTTATTTCTCACAGCTGTTGAAACTTTTTCTAGCATTTAAATAAACCCTGACATGACTACTTGTGTCTTTTTTTTCATGGTTTGGTTTTGAACAGGAAATCTGGCGACGTCCAGAGCCCGGGTCACCGCTGCCTCCAGATCTCTGCCGCCGCAGCTCGGTTCAGGACGCACCAAGGTGAGGCTTGTGCTCCTGTAGCACAAATCATCACATCTGAGAACATAATGTTTTTTATTTGTTGCTCACAGGCATTGCACCATAAGAAACCCAGTAAAAACTTGTGCTGTGAAGCATAGCCGCATTAATTGACTGCCCTGTTATGTTTGCCGTCTTGCTTGTGGTGATGCAGCATCGCCATCTGGCATTCGGTGTCTACGGCATAAAAGTAGTTTTTCAGACTTACTAACTATTGTTGTTTTGTTGTTAATGGGCACTAAAGTATTGTGAAAAAAAATTGTAGGTCCTCACAAAATCAGCTCAAGTAACTGCATCGACACACTTCAATAAGAGGCCACGATAGTTTCATAGTTGAGTATAATATTCCACAATAATCTTCATGTAAGAAGTACACTGAGAATGTTTGCATCCAATATTGTCTTTTAGTCATGTTCTTCATGCATGGTTTCTTTGAGTGCCTTTTTATTGTGTCACACACACTTCACTGTGTTTTAGCACAAAACAGTTGGCCACAAAGTTTCTGAATAGAGGGGGCTTTCTAACTTCCTCACCTCTGGACTCCAACAGTGTCATCTCACTGTGTCTATTTTACTTTATTTAAGGGGAAGCATTTGGTCAAATCATAATGTTTGTAAGATATGAAACTGAAAATGTCTTTGTCCATTGTGGAATTATTTTGACTTGGTCTTCACATTATGATTTACAGTGGAAAGCCCCCTTAAAGGTGCATTTCTTTACTTCTTGTCTATCCACCTTTTCTCTTCCTTTATTTCCATGTCATTCGCCGACATGTGCCGTACTCAAAGTCACCCAAATACCTATTGAAGGTAAGACTCCTGTTGAAAGTAATACAAGTTTCTAAATCTAAATGTATTTTTGAATCACAGACCTGCTCCAAATTGCCAACAGTCTTTGAAAATACATAATTCACAGAAATCATTATTGTAATCCAAATCGAAACTTTAACTCTGTTTCACTTACTTTGAATTGCTTCACTCTTCTAACATCAATCACAGTCTGGCTCTGGAAAATGTAAATCATTTCTTTTGAACTATTTTTTCATGCAGCCACAATTCTGCGTTGTTAACGTAAACAAATGCTCTGTGATGCATCTTTTTAGATTATAGAAATACTTAATGTGGGACACAAACACAGGCCAAAATAACTGTGGAAAAACTGGTCTACTTTGTTGAACTTCCCCTAAGCACCTACTCAGTTATTCTTGAACAAGAAAGGGCTTCTTACTAACATCTCAGTGTGATTGATGTAATATGTATGCCGTCATGTTCTCAATCAGAGTTGGGGAAAAGTTGACAGAAACTGACACGTACAAAAAGTTACCAGTACGACCGGATTAAAGTAGTGTGACGGTTGTTAGAATAGTGGAAGTGAGTCTTAGATAACCGTTTGTACTTGTGTGATCTGCTTTCAAAATAGCAAAGTGTCAAAGCGTCCGATTCCTCCCTTCATGTAACGTTTGACGCACCTTTCTTTCTCTCTACTAGGATGAAGATATGCACTTTGCAATGTAGACTCACCATAAAATATCTACTGCATCATTAATTTTGATGAAGCCATGAACTGCGAAGGCCATTAGAAAGCTTATATTGTGTCCTCGTTAATCCGTCGTCGTTGGGATGACTGTCTGCTTGGTGACGGCTAGTCTCATTACTCAGAATGCTCTGCAATTTTCCCATGCCCCACAGCAGTGCAGAATTATTCTCTAGATTGTTAGCTTTAAGTGTTTATGGGGCTATGTTATACAGACGGCACAGTTAGTACAGCTGTGAATTCCCAACTGGCCCATTTAGAGGAAGGAGACCTGCTGTAATAATACCTTTATCTCTACAGAGCCCAGAGAGGACGGCAGGTTTGCAAATAAACAGCACCTCATTTGAATCTGCCGCATTTACAGTGATGCTCCTGGCCTGAGTCTGGCCTGTTTATCATTGCAGCGTGTTCATTGTGAGTGTTTGTGTTCAGGTGGACACCATGGAGATGATGCGTCATCCAGAAGAAACCACCAACATGAGGAGACAGACTGTAGCCTCCTATTTCCGTGTAGGTGTTTTGTCTTTTATACTGCTCAGCTGTCTGATAACAACCAGCTCTTCTGTTCAATGTTAAAATCATAATTGGGTTGACACAAACAAACTGTTCCACAGTTTTTCAGAAATAACTATTGAGCTCTTGAAATAAAGCATAAAAAGAGCACAGAACTCTGCTAATGTCAACAGAACGACTAGCTTTTGGAAAATAACATTGTTAGATTATACCGGCCTAAATCCATCGATGGTGTTGGTTGAATCATTTGTCTCTATTTAAGGTGGTTTGATGAATATTAAATTAGAAATATCCAAATCTGCTACTATATATATTTTATGTATTGTACCGCTCAGGGAGATGCATGAAATGAAATGTAAAAATGACGTGGAAATACCTCAAACCCAACCTGAATGTAAGAAAGAAATCACAGGTTGTGACTTCTGACAGTGACTTTTATAGTTTGGCAGAGCATATAATAATCTTATAGAATATTTCCAAGTTGTAAGCTATCTTTTTAGTAGTTCAGACAAATTTGATTAACTTAAACTACTGTGTCTACGTAAGCTACTGTAACGCCTGATAACAAAAAAGCACATTAAAGCAAAACCACAGACAGTTAAGAGATAAGATAAAATAAGATAGAACTTTATTAATCCCGAAGGAAATTCTTGTGCCAGAGATTGCTCAAAATTACAGCAACATAAGAAAAAAATAAAACAATAACAAGAAACAACAAGAAACAATCGAGTAATAAATGTAAAGTGTATAAGGGGTAAATGCTAGAATAGAATGGGATAACAATAAAGAGTAAGATAAGTTAGTAAAATAAATAAACTAAGATAAGAAAGCAACTAAAATCCACAGTGACACACAACACAAAGCAACAGTAATCATTTTTACCTCATTAATCATTCCCTCCAGAAACTTAAGATATTCTGATTGAAAGGTTTTATTATGATAACTCGGCGTAATCTGAATTTCTACATCATTAATTCCATCAGTGAAACAACACCATACTCACCACGTTGCTTTGAGCTGGTCTCATTAACAGAAATACTATTCTCACTTCCTGGTAGTTTAATTTTGATCAATGCTACTTTGCTTTCTCAATGTTAATCAGTGTTAATGAAACTTGAAACTTCCTGTAGATGTTTCACAGTAAAAAAAAAACTTCCAGGGAACCGGAGTGATTATTCTTCCTGACCTACTGGAGGGCTTTTAATGTGAAAAACAGTGAAGATGTGATGAGTTTGCATTTACAGCAAATAGCAGCAACAGCATATCATAACAAAGAAAACAGGAGCTCAGAATGAGAACAGAAAACAGGGAGGCTCCATACCAAAATATGATCAAATATACCTTTAGAAATAAAGGCCTGTCTCAATTAACATGACTGTAAACTAATGTCTCTTCAGTTGATTTAATTTGAGTATTTATAGTAATATCATCAAGCTATTTAAAGCACTAATCAATCATTTTATTTTAACAATAGATCCAATGATTACGTGTATATGAAGGATGCTGCTCTTAGTGATCCACCAACAGAGCATTATCACCAACTCTGCGGTTCCCCTCGGCTCTGCGGGGCGTTTTAGCATCTTTCAGCTCACTGTTTTGGTTTTCCGGCCCGCAGAATCGTCAGCGTCATTTCCAGCAGCAGCAGGCAGCTGTTTTCAGTGAAAAACCTCTGATCAACCCACTGAACGCTACCTGCTCAGCACCAAATGGTGGACAGACAAAGTTAGCGATTAGCCGGTGAACATAGTGGAGCTTTTAGCAGCTAAAGAGACAGATATTTCCCTCAGGAGCTGGTGGAGACCAAAACAGAGCTAAAAGACGAGTGAATATCAGACTTACTTTTGTCAGGTGGCCAGAAACTCTTCTCCAAATGAATGTTAATGTTGATGTTATATACCATATGTTCTGCTGCCCACCAGGCAAAACATTTATTTTATGCAGCTTCAAACAGTCTTGACTTACATTTTATAAACATGACCACAGTTGGTAATGCAAAATAACACAAAAACTTCTGCTGTTCTCTTGCATTTTTTAAATCTTCTGCTAATTCAGTTATTTATGTCTGTTATGTGAGAATGAAAAAAGTCTATGAGATCCTGTTTGGACTCATTAATACTGTCAGTTATTATTCAGCTTGCTCTCTTATCAAACACATCTATGTCTGGAAAAGGTCGGATTCTTGAAGTTAAAGTGCAAGTCACTATAACTGAACTTAAACCACTAGACTTTGATAGTGTGAATTCATATGATAACTGCTCTCTGGTTTTCTTGCTTTGTTTCTGCCCACTGTTTATTGTTGTCTCATTGTGTGTGTGCGCAGTACTCCCTGATGGACTTACTGTCTAAGATGGTGGTGGGTCAGCCACACTTTGTGCGCTGCATCAAACCCAACGATGACAGGCAGGCGCTGCGCTTCTGCAAGGAGAGGGTGTTGGTGCAGCTGCGCTACACGGGGATCCTGGAGACAGTGAACATCCGCCGGCAAGGCTACTCCCACCGCATCCTGTTTGAAGAGTTTGTCAACAGGTAAGGGCGGTGTCAAGACAGGCAGCACCTACACTCTGCAGCACGCAAACATGCTGAGCTCCGACACAACCCCAGAGATTGTGCAGAACAAGTGAGCCATGCTCCGCATCACACAAAAACACGGGTTCTTTAATTAGATAGGGGTACAAGTTGAGCAGAGCAAGAGGCTGACTAATTGGCAGTCATTAGTGATAGCGCAAGACTAAATCCTACAGCTCTTTTAACTGGGTGGATACTCCAGTCTGGAAAGTGCGGATACAATTCAAACAAGGAGGAACTGTGATTACATGGGGTGATGCATTTTAATGGATTTCCTTTTACTATTCATAAAGAGTTTGTTCTTTAAGTCAGTGACCTGGAAAAGCTCAAATGTAGTCTCCATGTCCCATTGGTATTACATTAGAACACAATTAAAACAAGATTTCATCATTAGGGGGACTTTACGTAAGGGTGTTGTTTTTGTTTTTAAAAATGTGGGACAGGATATGATAACTGTTAATAAGTGCTGCACACTCCTGTTCAAATGTCCAGCCTCATATTTTACATGTATACCTACAGTACACATCCGCAGCCCTGTTGAGGAAAAAATACACACACTTAAAGGAGTCTGTGGGAAAATGCAAGAAAACTTGTGTTTGATCAATATTCCTTTGAAAAATATTCCAGCCACCTCTAATGTGGAGACTTTAAGATGATATAAAATTTAATTAACTTGAGCTTGTAGCCTGTAGGAAAAAAAAAAACTTTGAGCTGCCTGGTTAGTCTCACTGCTTTAGGGAAGCTTTAAAAATTGTTCTTAATTTTGGTGACCTAAAACTTTGAATGACCACATGTTTTGTTTTTTGTTTTGTTTTCTTGCACGTCCTAGTTTTGGTCCCAGTGTTTGATTATTGGAAGACCATCAAAAACCTGACCGATGATCTTCCTGTTTTCTCTACAACACCTGTGCATGAAGTGTGTGTGAATGAGAGGGGTGTATTACCACTTCAGACTACATTCTAACCTTGCTATTGAATCCATATCATCCTCCCTGAGCCACGCAGAAGTCGTACAGACAGACCCAAACGGCTAAACTGCACCTTTAGTGAAAACTGATTTAAATTTGTGCTTTCATATCAAAGGCTCGTCTGATGTTGCCAAGCAGTGCTTTGTATTTACCATCAAAGAAATAACAGGTATCAACAGGAATTAGAATGAAAGGCTGTAGACTGAGGCGGGGAGGGGAGTTCAAAGAAGTTTTTCTTCTTGTTGTTGTTCTTCTTTTTGACCAACGCCAGAACACAAGAGATGAACCAGTCGTTTTGGAGCCTTGATGTCCCTGAGCAAACAGTTAGAGCCACTTTGTCCTATGCTGGTATTTTGTAAACTACAACAAGAGGATCAGTGGACGGATCCAGACAATGTGAACGATAAACATGCGGTAGAGCTGATGAACACTGATAGGCCCGGGCTGATGGGCATCTTCTGTGGCCACTGAAATAAGAGACGATGATCCGTTCAAAAGAGCTCCAACAAAGAGCCTCTGTTGAAGACTCATGTCTCAGTCAGGCTCATTTTTCTGCTCTGACTGAGCGGTCGATTTTCCAGCTGTGGTGATGCTTCCAGTAGTTGTGTGGAAGAAGTCAGTAAGATTTCTAGTCTCTCCTCTTGACCAATGTTGGGTTAAATTAAAATGTTGGAGCTCCGTGTTTGTAATCAGTCATGTAATCGAGGAATCTAATAGGAACACTTGTAGATTAGTTTTGGATCATTCACTTGTCCAGTAATCCTAAATTTCACCGTTTACACTTAATTGACAGAAAGGTAGACAAAAATAATAGTAGAGTAAAATTGAAATGAATAGTTTGACGATTTGGGAAATACTCTTGAGATGAGAAAATCGATATCATTCTCAAGTCTGTATGGTATATTTGAAGCTACAGCCAGCAGCATGTCTTTTTAACACTTCAGAGATAGAACGTGTTAATTAGTGAGCTTTAGAGGTGCTGGTAGTCGGATTTTGTTACCTTCAGACGGAGCCAGGCTAGCTGTTTCCCCCTGTTTCCAGTCTTTATGCTAAGCTAAGCTAACGGGCTGTTAGCTGTAGCCTAATATTTACGTGACAGACATGAGAGTGGTATTAATCTTCACTTCAAACTCCAGGCAAGAAAGCGAGTAAGCATCTTTCCCAAAATGTCAAATAAAATGCAACCGTGACAAGCGGTAGTCAATTATTAATACTGATGTCTAACCATGTGGTGCATTTTTCTCAACACTGTGTCTTTGTTATTTATGGGTAAACTTCCTGTTGCAAACACCGAAGGGTTTCAGAAAAATCGAAAATGACATACCATTAACAAACTCTGAAGAAGGAAGCCTTAAAGGGTGATCAGATAGCTTTTTTTTTTCAAATATATTATTTGATAATTGCAGTTTTTTTACTTTCATTTTATGATCTGATCACAAAATCCTGATTACACCATATCAGCTACAACTCGACGCTGCTCTTGAAGTGCTACACCTACATTAGATCACACTAACCCGTTTCATTGTTTTCCTCTTTGCATCCTGTCATAGATATTACTACCTTGCATTTCGGGCTCACCAGATGCCTGAGACCAGCAAAGAGAACGCTGTTGCCATACTGGAGCGGGCCAAACTGGAAGACTGGGTGCTGGGAACGACAAAGGTAATGTGATTATTACACCAAAAAATGAAACCATGAATAAATCTGTGTTTGTATTATACATTTTACCTATAATAAGTATAACATTTACCAAAAACCATGTGTAGAAAACAGTCCAAACTTTCCACTTCTATAAACGACAGTACAGAGATCTGGACTGAGGCACTGGGATATTCTAACCTGGGCTAAACATCCTGTCAGGTTTTTATGAGGTACTACCATGTGGAGCAGCTGAACCTGCTGCTGAGGGAGGTGATAGCTCGGGTGGTGGTGATGCAAGCTTACACTAAAGGCTGGCTGGGCGCCCGGCGTTACCGAAAAGAGAAGGAGAAGAGAAACCGCGGGGCCATCATCATCCAGTCAGGTACGCTGGTATTAATTTAACAGTAAATAGAGGAAAGGAATTATTCAAACTTGAGTCAAAGAAATGCAAATGAACGTGAAAATTCTGATGTATTCTTTTATCACGTAATGATGAAACAGGTGCAAATTTGATGTGAATCTGACCGCTGGTTTCTTAATGACCTCTAGTCTATTATGTGCCAGCGAGTCTTCATAAAAGAGATGAGTTTGATAACCACAGCTTGACCTATGCGGGTTAAGAGCAATGCTTCAGAGCAGACAATAAGACCTCAGAGAGTTCAAAGGGATCCATCCCTCTGCCACCTGGTTTAGCAGTGTTTTGAAGTGGGATCTTGTGTAGTATGTGCAGTCTATTTTGTTTCACAGAGGCAGATCAGCCATCTCTTGCACACACACACACACACACACACACACACTGTCTCTTTCTCTTTCTCTAGCCTGGAGGGGCCATGTTGCTCGGCAGAACCTCAAGCAAATAAAAAAGGAGCGGGAAGAGGCCGCGATCCGCATTCAGTCAGGTAAAGAAATGTTTACATTTTTCTTCTGAAGTTCTTCATATATTCAAGTGCAGACCTCTGGAGTTTCTCATGTAGTCCTGTGTCCGGTGGAAATACGCGCCACTTTTTCATACGTTTTCAAAAGGAAAAGGGATAAAGGCCTGAAAACCTTACATCTTTGTGAAACACCTTTTTGATCTCAATGAGTGGCCTACGAAACAGTAATAATTAATTAATAATGCATAAAGAAAAGCTTTTGAAAGTTTGGGCAGCATTTGGTCCCCATGTTTCAGAAGAACAGTGCATACTGAGATCCTTTTTTCCTTTCATCTCTTTCCCAGTAAAGGCAAGAGAGGGGCTTATCCCTTCTGTTTCCTCACGACTTCCTCTCTCAAATTCCTGGCCTATTACACAGCTCTCACATACCAGAAACAAGATGCCTTTTTATACTGTCAACCTTTTCATCTGAAATGTAAATTAATTCTTACTCAGTGTGCCTTGACGAAGATCAAAGTGGGCACATTAACCTTCCCGGGTCCCCCCCACCCACCCCCCTCCTTGGAGCCTCTCACTGGAGGACAAGGGAGGGTGCCAAAAGAGGCAGGAGAGAGGAGGGCAGGGGGAGGAGATTTGGCATTGTTTCCCCCAGCTCTCCTAAGGGCTGCCCTCATCTGGCACATGGAGCATCTCAGTCGCCTGCACACCTTGTGTAAATGTCCCCCATTAAAACCCTTGTAAATAACGCTGCAGAATGGGTAAACATGGTTTTGGTGCGAGGAAAGCCTCTCTGTCGCCGCTGTCTTTCTCTTCAGAGAAATGTGTTTGTGTGTGGCCGCTGGGGTTCAGGGGGGGAGAACCTGAACCTGACATAAGTGGGGCCTCAGCCCCCCGGCGGAGCACTCCAGCACATTCACATTGTGTGTTCTCTGCAGCTTATAGCCTTTGAGGTGGGCTGCATTTGCATTCTGAAAATAAACAGATGCCTTTCAAATGTATGAGCCTGGTGGCTTCTCAGATCTCAGCGGGGCCTGGGGGACATGCTCACCATCGATCAGATTAGACCATGCAAAATAGAACCATGGCTCAACAATGTACTTGAGCTTTCTTTTCCTGCGCATATAATTTTACAAGAAAAACACAAAGCCAGTTGACGGAGTAAGTCAGCAGGCTTCGTTTACCATCCATCTGAGCCCAGTATGTCTCAATAATCACACAATGTTTTCCCACCGCTACACTACACTCCTTATACGGATGCTAAACACATTTCACTTCCTCTGAGCAAATGCTGTGTTTTTAATACAAGGCTGTTTTAGTGCTTCGATAAATTGTTGTAAATTGTGTTAATTGCGACAATTACATTCGATAACTGCCTCACTGTATGTATGTTGTTTAGATGGATGAGGGAGGAAAATGGTTTTCTGACCATGTGAGAGCACGACTGACATTCATATCCTGTGCAGCTTACAGGGGTCATCTGGTGCGTCGGGACCATGGACCCCAGAGGCACAGATGTCACCCTGAGGCTGGAGGAAAGACCACCAAGGAGGAGCATACGGGGTGAGCCTTGACACCTCTTGTCCTTCAGGGTCTGTTCTCATTCCAAGAATATTTTCCTGCGGTTTGATTTTTGTTATTTCTTTATTGTTTCTTCTTACAGCGCAGACAATAGACTTAAATGGAGACCACCATTAGAGACGGCTTATTAAGCAAGAGGTCTCGCATACCTGTCACTCATATTAAGCCCTGCTGGATGGGCTCCTCTTGCCCTGTAATGTGCTGTTGTTTCAAGCAGAAGAGAAAGCTCCTCCTCAAGCACCTCCTTTTTCAGTTTTATAAACGTAATAAATATCTTTCCACCAAGATAGCACACTTGTCTGACCACAAATGGGGCTGGGCGCTGCACTGGTCTCCAGATGTACAAGCTCAAGACTTTGTGTTTATTCAGCATATGGGCAGGCCAGTCATTAAGAAAGTATGTGCTAAGCAGGAGAGCAGCCACCGACTGAACAGCAGCACACGTGGTGTCGATGGCAGCTTTTAGCTCCGTGTTTAGCTTTTCTCTGCACCACAACTCACACATATCGGCTATTACAAATTGCCTAATGTTAGGTTTGAGATTACATACTAAGAGGAAAAGTATTCCTGCTTGATATGAGGAGATTTTTTTTATGTACAGTAGCTCCAAAAAAGAATGCAAGAAAATTACGATGTTTACGAATTACTATCGGTGCACATCGTAAACCAATTCACACAAAATCTCGTTCAAATCTTGGGTGACTTTTGGTCAGCGCCGTGCATCTCGCTCCAGACTCAAACTCCAAAATACCAGATTTATACATCTGAAAATGTTATGCTTGTTGTATACTCGAACCAAGCGGAGCCTCATCTGGGATTTTTCTCTCCGTGTTTACAATCATATTCCTTGGTGAGAAAAACTTCAAACCTCCACTTAACAATTCTGTTTAATCAGTGTTGGAATCTCTCCATATAGATTTATTTTGACATGATCTGGCCCATTTTCCTCCTGTAAGATCTATGTTCTCACCTACATGCTGTTCTTTTCCCTTTTGATATCCCTCCTCTCTGCCACGCATGAATTCGGTGTTTGCATCCAAACAGCAGAGCCTCCAGTTGCATCACCAAGTCCAAACTGGATGAGATTTTGTTTTTCGAGACTCAAAGCATGACTGCGACTGGCATGCAGCATTGTGTTTGCAGATGTTGTCTCTTCTGGTGTTTGTTTTTTTGAATAATGCAACAGTGAGGGATCGCACACAGAAACGTATCTCTGTCTCGCTCTCTGCAGATTGCATCGTCATAAACCTGTTTTACCATTAAACAAGGAGTAAATACAAATCATCCTCAGCTCTGCATTACTGTGTAGTAACCAGACACTTACAATATGTGTTGTTTATGTTCATTTCAGGTAAAAAATGCTTCTTACTTTCACAGGTCTAACAGCCCAAAGAGCAAAGAGGCACACACAGATCACATACATAGAGGAAATGTAAGTAACAGAATATCAATGAGCATTTTCTTATGCCTGACTTTAGCCGTGTATGTAAAATGCTGCTCCTCTACAAAGCAGCTTTAACCCAGATTATTCTTTGGGAATTTTTTGAGTCCTTGAGACAAAAGAGTTCTCTTGCTCCAACCTCCATCTCAGCGGAGAAGACAGGGTGGTACGGGAACGAGAGAATCAAAAGGCTGGAAATTCACGGCTGAGAATAAATGCTCGCTCTTCCCTGAGGTGATTTGTCTTTGCGCTCCTCTTTCTACAGATGTTAGACCCCTTTTTTAGTAAAGACCTGAGGTTCTTTGGTAGCACTTTGATATCCTGCTCGGATTCAATATGTGAAATAGAAGAGCCACTCCGTGACTTGGAGCACATCACAGTCTTTGAAGTCTGATCCAATTTTTGCTGCTCACCATTTGATGTTGAAAGGATGAAATGAGGAAAATGTACAGTTTTTGCCAGTAACTCTGCTGAGCATATGTAAGATTAAAAAAGCAAAATCCTTTGGAGGATGTACTTAGAAATGTTAAGCAGATTAATACTTTCCTATAGCTCTTTTATTCAAAGATAAAATTAAATATGAGAGGAAGTCTGTATGAGCTGTTTTTTACCCTCACAATTAAGTCAGTGTGGTGCTGTTTGCTAGGAGGTAGGGCTAGTAAAGGGGGATATGCAATTGCATTAGCATTTGATTAACATTGCAAAGCACATTAATGGGTTTGAGTTATATGAGTGCCAAATTGTAAATTGTAAATAAATGAATACAGCGTCTACATGACTAAATTG
>NTHP01000044.1:1224062-1260609 GCA_003416845.1 Oplegnathus fasciatus | reverse complement strand
AAAAAAAAACACATTACGGGGCTTGCTTTAACTTGTGTGTCTATTTATCCGGTGCTTTCATTGACATTGCTCTTCTGGGTGTGTTTACGCCTCCTCTTTCAAGGTTGGCCTCGACAGCCGAGACAGACAAGTGAAAGACATCAAGAGAGACAAAGGCAGAGCAGAAGACAGTGCAACGAAACCTTACAGGGAGACAGCTAGACTGCGAGACATGCAGTGTAAACAAGGTAAGCCCAAGCACAGAGCTGGCGGGTGCAGGTAATTACACAAAGAGACAGCAGAAATCCCGCTTTAATGGATAAAGTGCCATTTTTAATACGGGGCCCCTTTCAACCTTTCATCCCAGCCAATCCTCCGCTGCCATTCTTTGTTGACAGCGAAAAGAGAGAAGCATTATGGGTGATCATTTCTGCGGTATTTTAATAACCCAGGTCAGCTCATCATAAACGTCTCATGGCAAGTGGGGGGGCTTTCGAAGTGGCATGAGCACTTCAAAGCCTTCATTCTCCCGCATGGCGAGCCCTTCACTAAGGATCTCATCAATGACTCTAATAGACCTGCACAGTAACGGTGACAAGAAAATACACAAACCCTGATTTGTTGAACATATGTTTGGTTTGCTTTTTGCCCCGGGCGATGAATTACATTAATTCCTGCTGCCTGGAAGGCTGAGTGGGTGGCTGTGCAGGGGGGCCTCCGATTACGGCCGTCACCCAGCCCACCACTGGGGTAGCCTGGGTAATGGGGGCCCGGCCCTTCATTAATGTTATTAGAGGGGTATGAGGTAAGAGACGGAGGTGAAATAGCATTTAGCGGCGCGGCTGAGAGATTACGGGGATTAGACATGATAATGTAACACAGACAGGGCTCTCCAGCGGGCCCGGGATTAGTGTCAGCACGCCACAGCAGGTCTGGGTTAGATAGCGGCTAATTCTGTAATGCTGCATACAGGTGACCCCCGCTTCCAGGCATCACTGCTGCTGAAGGGAGGCAGTGTTTGATGAATTTATAATGTCAGAGTGATTATGGAGGGAGACGTTACAGTGAATGCCAGTGTGAGGGCATTTTGCTCAAATGCATGTTTTGTCCTGCGTCACCGGAGCTTCCAGTCCTTCCATTTTCTAACACAGATTCTTGATATTATAAGCTGAATTACTTTGTTGTTTTTGTTATTCTTTTGTTCCAGCTACCTAAGATGAGGATGTAGGGTGTTTCATTCAATGTGTAAAAGTCACATTCCTTTGCACTCTTGTACTGTATCACCTAACGCACTAATCCCCAACCTTTTTGGCATGTGACCCCTTAAGACGAAGCGATGTCCGCTTGCGACCCCTCTGTACGGACTATGGCCTCAGTGTTGAAATGGGTTATGAGCTGCTCATATTGGTTAATTTGATATTTAGAGACGTGAAGAGGTAAAAGTATCCAGTTTTGGCAAGAAAAAATGCAAAAATAATTTTAAAAAGTCAGACAAATAAATTTAATTTTGTGGGGTTTTTGTTTCTGAAACTTAAACTAACCTAAAATGTTTTAGTTAATGTCAGTGCTGTAATTTTTTGCAGTCTCAGACTTCTTTTTGTTATTAGGTAAATTGAAGGGTCTCTCTACTGGCTAAATTAGCCTTGGGCACATGATTAACATTTCATATCTGACAGTTCAGTTATATTCTATTTAAATGTCCTGACAAAAAAAATCCCCCTCCTCTTCCGCCATGGGCTTTATTAACACTTTACTTATTTTGTGTGGAGAGCGCACAGATTTTCAGGTATTCATCTTCTCCCCTTTTCCTGCCTCGTTTATGTTCCAAGGTCTGCTTGTGGCTCCGACTTCTTTCAGGAAACCCCATTTGAATATGCTGAGGGAGGCCACGGTGGCTCAGGCACCCAGGGCACACTTTGATCCCTGCAGATCTGAGGGCCTTTTTTTTTTTATCCCGAGGTTGAGCGAGTCATGGAAGCCTTGCCCTGCCAGATGTTTGGAGACCAGGCTCCTTCCTGTGTCTCATCCTGCTGTCGCCTCTGGTGATCGCAGTGGTTCTCTCGGGCTGGAGCTCGACCTGGAGTGTTTCAGGACACCAGTGGAGAAAAACAGAAAATTAGCCGTGGAAATCGAATTACCCCACCCCTCCAGACACTCGCGCACACTCTACACCCTGCTCCCATTAATGCCAAAACACCGGGGCATGACCTGGAACCTCTCAATGTGTTTGACGGACGTTGGGTCTTTTCTAAGTGATTTAACAAAACCTAGTGCTGCAAGTGACAGTTTTTTCTTTCATGTGTGAAACAAAGCAGACCAAGGGGTGAGACAATTTGGGTAGATGTCTGTTTCACTGTATATTTGACACCGGGCGAGGCAACTATTCTCACTCTTTAGCCAAATACCCGCAGTGTTGCATTTTATGGTGGGAAGAGAGCATTAAAGCACTTTGTACTCAGGCGCTCTCAGATGTCTGCAGCACCAACCTTTGATTTCCCATGTTTTGTCAGTGAAAAAGTTACACATGCACGGCATAGTCATGTAAGCTGCACACTCAAGACGATGTCACCTCTCGTCACCTGTCTCCCAAGCCTGAATATTAATGCAACATGTTTGGAAATGAGTCACAGAGGCGTGTGCAGAAAGAAAGCCTTTTGCTAGCAAGCAGCAGATATGATCAGAGTGCTGCTTATGCTCCTCAGCGTGGTAAACAGGATGGTGCTGAGGATCAGTCAGAGCTGACTTTATGGTTTATGAAAGCTGAGCTACTTATGTTAACAGGCTTTTTGAAGATTATAGTTGTGGTAAACATACATGTCAAGAGAGAGACAGTGATAAAGTGGAGCCACAACACAGAGACCAATTACCTCTGCGCCTTGGAAGATAGTTAACCTGGCCGTTTGAAGGGATGAGGAGAGAGAAAAATGAAAAGGGCGCAAAGAATAGTTGAAGTTCACGTCGACTTATTGGTTATAGTTATGTCCCCTCAGTACATAACATGGTATGGTCAATAAGAATTGATTTTGTTTGTCGCCCTGAGCTCTCTCTGCGCTTTATAGCTGCAGCTGGGAGAGTTCACTGGAGATGTGGACGCTGTTTTACCCTCACTGAGGTCAAACCCACGCTCACCAGTACATCTCACTTTCCTCTCTCCTCGCTCCCTCCCTCAGCACTTAAACGTCTTCCCACATGTCCTCCCACAAGGTTTGCAGCCACCAGGTGCTGCTCCACAACCCACCACCACCACCACCACCACCACCTTCAAAGCAGCAGCATCACCACCATATCAACATGCATCTGCCAGACAAATGATCCACCCTCTCCATGTTCTCTAGACAAATACGCTCCCACCCTCTCGCTGTCTCTCAGCCTTTTGATTGATCCGTCTGTCTCCTCATATCGCAGCGTCTCAACCGGATGCCTTCCGTTTTAGGCAAATTACAGGCTCGACGTAGCGGCAGCAGAGATTTGGAAGGGATAGGAAAGACTCAACTTAACGGAAGGAGTTGCCTCTGTCTGACGCTACCTACGTAATCCTCTTAATGTCAGTGGGAGTAGTTAACAGGATGTACTTCCAAACTACTCATCATCACAATTCCAACAGAATAATCTCCTCAGACGTAAAATCAAGGTGGAAAATGATACTCCAAGTTCTCTGTAATTTCGCACATGTGGATTGACTCATTTGATGTAGTTTAACAAAGTTTTTCTAAACACAAAACCATATTAGTTTGTAATTGTTGTTGACAAAATACAGTGTTGTATAGTTAAATAAACCATATTTTATCTAATAAAATTACAACGGATCCCACCGATCAGGAGAGAAAAAGCTTAATGTCATTCATTTGCATATTTAATCTATTTTTGGCCTGGTTTCCTTGTCATTCATGTCTCCCCTCTCACTACTTACTTTTTGCTCATCCTGCTAGGTCACAGTTATAAATTACATGTATTATGTCTCTGACAAATGATTGACTTCCACAAAGTTCAGAGATTTTTTTCCTCCACACAAACATTTCTTTAGGAGTCAAAGTTCCAAATCTGCTGTCAGGGGAAATGATTGATTTCAGTGTGAAAAATTGCTTGTAAGTAACAACATCCTCCGCTCGCATTAGTGAAAACAGATGCAGGAACTACTCTTTTTTCAGCATTATCTGTGGGACTTGACCATTTTGTCTTATAATTTGAAACACATGAGTTGCTATTTAAGTATGATGTCCAAAATGAGGAGAGTGGTAATAAATCTCAGAAGCCCTGAAAAGTTCTGGAAATCCTCTTCAACTTCAGATATCTGTTTGGAGTCTTTGTTTGCAAGGAATAGTGTCTGCGTTAGTGTGTGCACGCATGCATGTGTGTGTGCATAAGCTTGTATGCATGTGTCTGGGTTTATGTACCCGTGCATATGTGTGTGTGTGTGTGTGTGAAGAGGCGGCTGTGAGGTAAAGAGAAGGGTCTGGGTTGCACATGCCTCATTTAGACATCAAAGGCCCCTGCTGATGATTTTTCCTTATAATCCATGCCTTTTGGTGCCTCTGCTCCCTCCATCTGAATAAACAAAGCCCTTGTGGTTCTCTGTGGTCTGGGAGAAGTCAGGTGATTGCAGCACGTGATTTTGGGTGTAAATCGATACATCTCTAATTTATTCCACTAAAAATCCCTTTTAGCAGCTCTTTTATGTTGTTTCTGAGGAGCATTCTGATTTTCAAGGGATTTCAAAGTGGTATTTAGAGATGTAATACGAGTCATCTGCTGCTCTTTGAAAATGAAAGAAACACCTATCTCAAAAAGAATTCCAGCCCTTTTTATCTCAAGAAGCAAACATGTACAATATGTAAGTCTCTCACCAAGAAGAGCAAACTCTGCCTGGCTTTCTTTTGATACAGAGAAATCAATATTGTATGAACCGCGCTGCCTCTGTATTCCCAGTCGGCCATTATTCCTCCCCACCCCAAACAGCAGACATTACCCACGATCATTTAGCAAACCCCCGGTGTGAGCCACTGTCTGACCCCTTCCTAGCTCTGCCTGCCCATGTCCAAGCCGCGCTCCCATGCCAGAAGCCAGTTTGGCAGCCTCCTCGCCTGTAATATGTCTGCAGGAGCAGCATTCCTCTGGGGCTGGCCTGGATCAAATGGCAGTGATTTCCCAAACAGAGGCACAGAGATGGGAGGCCTGACCCATCCTCTGATCTGCTACACGCTCTAATCGCTGCGGGTCAGAATGGATAAATGGTGATGCTGAACCCCCGCGTGTCGTGTTTTTGGTCTCCAGATCTGCAGCACGATTTTAGGAAAAACATCTAATTGAGAATTTCTCAACCAATATTGCAACTGTGATTTAAAATGCAATTATTTTCTATAACAACATTTTGCATTTGCAGTCTACATTGTATTAAACAATGTATGATTGTCTTGTGTCTACATAAATAGAAACAGAAAAATAATGTTTTTTTTCCCTTTTGCCACCAGTCAGTCGGAGAAAAGTCAAATTCTAAGTAAACTTGCTCATTAAGATTAAGAGTGTACAGCCATGCTAGCAGCTCTGTGAGGCTGTAGTATCTTTGCTTTGAGCTAAATGCTAACGCCAGCATGCAGACATGCTCACATTACAATGCTAACATGCTGATGTTTAGCAGGTATAATGTTTACCGTGGTCACTAATCTTAGTTTAGCATGCTAACATTTGCTAATTAGCACTAAACACAAAGCTTGGCTGATGGTAATGTTATTAGTTTTGCAGGTATTTGGTCATAAACCAAAGTATTGAACTAAGTATTGAACAAATTAAAATTTTGACCCGATGATGGCGCTAGATGAAAGTCCGAGGATCACTAAAGTTACTGCAGTTCATCCTCTGGGGAACATGAATGTCTGAACCAAATTTAATGATGTTTCCATCAAATAGTTGTTGAGATATTTCAGTCTGGACCAAAGTGGTGGGCCAGCCATCAGATAGACACTGCTATCCCTGCAGCGATGCTGCTAGCGTGGCTAAAAATGATCTGGTGTGGTGTTTCTTCTTCCACAAAACCATTTTTAACTAAAGTGTGCAGACACCAGCTTGTAGAGAGCGTATTAATCTGGCACGGGCCAAGACTTTTTCTGTTTGGCCAACTCACAGAATTAATGTTATTTAGCTGCAGCTGAGCAAACCGGTGACAGTTGTTAATAAAGCCGGTGAAATCAACAAGGTTGAACTTTCACCTGCTGCAGTTTTTAAGACACAGACAGTTAGGATGTTAGTTAGGATTAACATTGCAGCATTTGCAGTTTGAAAATTGCCCTCATGATATAAAAACTGAATCGTTACAACAGATCTTGTTTTTTAGCAAACAGGGACTCAGATATTTCTTGCACTGAATGCAAAGAGTCTAGTTTATATTTGTGGAGTTGCTCATTTTTAAGATAAACAAAACACATAATCAAACTATGCAGTCTATTTTACAGTATGATTCCATTTTGAAACTTTGTTCAAGGACATTAGGAATCATTATTTGTGATTGAGTGCTTTGATGCAATTTCAGGGGAATAAAACATTTGCTTATCAAATCTGTTTCTGCATCATTAGCAGAACAATGTCCTACATACAGACATTGTTTAACTAAAATGTATGGTGCAAACGGTTTATTTGTGCTGGTTTATATTCTTTTCATCGCTGCATGTCATGTAGATACAGTAGCTCTTTCAGGTTACACAAAGCTACGCAGCGACGTTCTACGAATTATCTCAATGTAATATTTAAACCAGATCGCTTTTGATGCAGCCAACCCGAGATACTTGTTTAGAAGAAATACACACAGCTGTTCACATGTTGTTTTTTTTTCCCTCAGTACATGAGATCTATCCAAGTATCCTCAAATACTCCAGGGTGACAAGGATTCACACAGTGGTCGGTGGTCCGTTAGCACCTCTGAGGCACGGATAGATAAGATTCACGGTAAAAGTTAGCTAATATCTCAGACCTGACAGGAACTTTCTGGGCATTTACAAAGTGTGACTTTAGTAAACCTGTGCTGGTTTGAATAACATCAAGAAAGCCGAGGAAAGACGGGGGGGTGGTGGAGGGGGGGTGCTTGCTCTTTGATGTATAGGATTGAGATGTGATGAGGTCTGTTCAAAGTGAGTACAAAGTAGTGTTAAGATGGGAAAAGCAAATGCAGCTTTAGTCAAGGTAGAGAAGCCGAGGTAGCAAGAGATGATGAAGAAATGTCCTGTCTCACCCGAAATGTAGGCAAAGAAGATGAAACGTTATCTGACATTAAATATAGATGCTTCCTTGTAAAGGTGTCTCGGCTTTAAAACACACTTTTGTAGCCTATACATTTTGAAACCCTGAGCGTGCTATTGTAGAAGAATGTAATAAGCCTTCATAATTGTCTTATGTTTGAATAATCAGGTTATCACATAGCTCGTCATCTTTAGCAAGTCGTCAATAGCGTTTCACTTTCTGTGGTGCAATGAATAATTCATCCGTCAGTACAATGTTTTGAACAATCAGGGAAAACAACTTTACGCTGCCAAAGAGTCGGTCATCTGCAGGAAGAGAAGCAGCAGAGAGTAGAGAAGAAGTCATTTAAACGGGTGGGAATCTGGACGTGTAAATTACTTCTTACTCTGTTTAACAGATTAGCCACGGCTCACGTTTGTGTCATTGCTTTCAGGAGGAAGTAGGAAGGTGAACATCTATATCCAGAGCCCTGTAGATCTGCTGAGTCAGTGTAGGATTTTTTTAGCACATCCTTATCCCAGTGTGCAAGGTGGAAATGTACTTTTTATAGGCCAGCTAATGGTTATCACTTCACTTTAAAGGACCAATTCATCCAAATCACCACAAATCAAATTTTATACACTTCCATTGTATTGGGGTGAAAAATCTCAGACACAGATATCGTATAACCTCAACAATTAAAACCAAAACTATCTGCATGGCTAAACTAGAAAAAAATCTGGCTTTTTATTCACGTGAACTGATCCTTTAAAGCAGTAGGGACATTTTGGGAGATACGCTAGTTCGCTTTCTTGCCGAGAGTTAGATGAGTAGATTGATACTACTTTCATTTCTGTACAGGAAATATGAACCTCCAGCCAGCAGCCGGTTAGCTTAACGTGAAGACTGGAAACGGGGAAATGGCTAGCCTGGCTCTGTGTAAAGACAACAAAATCCACATACCAGCACCTCTAAAGTTTACTAGTTAACACGTTATATCTCGTTTGTTTAATCGATACAAAAAACGTAGTGTAAAAACGAGAAGTTGTGGTTTTACGGGGGTTAAACCACCAAGTTATAACGTGTTAATTTATGAGCTTTATACATGCTGGTAGGCTGATTTTTTTCAGGCTAGCTGTTCTAGTTTTTATGCTAAGCTAAGCTAATCAGCTGCTGACTGCTCATATTTAAATGACAGATATTAGAGTGGTATCGATCTTCTCATGTGAGTCTAATAAGCGTATTTCCGTAAATGTAATGTAACTGGATTCTTTTACATTACACCTGTTTGACCAGAACCTGACAGCATTTTACTGCTGTGCAGTGTTTTTACTTCTCTGATTAGTTACTTTGACATCTTGGCTAATTTCAGTTGCAATACATTAGAACCTGCTACTTGTTTATTGGCGAATAATTAGTTCCAAACCAACAATATTCTACATGGCTAACTGAAGGCTCTACTTTTGCTCGTGTATTCCAGAAAACTGTCTTCAGCAGAGAAACGACACCTTGTAAACGACTGAAAAACAAAAACTACCACTCTAAACAACTCCTTTCAACCTTCCTCATTAAACTCCACATCAGGAGACAAACCTCGCACCACAGCACTGCCAACTACTTCTTAAATTACAAGATACATCCATGTTTAACTCCACGCTGAGACGAATGTTTGATGCATTAAAACTACTACTCAAATTAAATGTATTACATTGTCTCATATATCATCCTTAAAATATTTAGTTATTTTATTTATTTACTCTCGGGCTCTGACAAAAACACTCACCACATTTTATGATTTATGATCCACTCAATATTAGTTGACTCATACATCTTGACTGAAATATAATAAATACGATTACAGCACTTGTTAATGTTGCCGCACTTTTTTAGTGCCGTCACTCTGTAGTCACAATGTTTTCATTTTTCCATGATTGTAGCAACTTTCCACTTATTCATCTCAGTAGGTGGTGCCTCTTAAACGTAGAGTGCAGGATTGGCAAGATCTGATCTGAGCCTCACTGTAAACACATTCAAGAATTACTTGCCTTGTTTTTGTGGGTTTTCGTCTCAAGAAAGTGAAAATGCTTGAATAGTCTGAAGTGTGTCCGATACCACACACCACAGTCTCACCTCTGCCTCTTCCGTTGTGGTTATTTAGCAAACTGAGCTGTCGTCTGCTGTGCACCTGTGAGGAGAGATATAATTAGACGTGGTTCATACAGTATATGTGTGGATTCATGCAATGTTAAGCTGTTATTGAGTCAGCTCATCGATGAAATTACATAATCTTAAACCTAAACCAAAGTAAATTTAAAATGTTCCTGCCACTTTGTCACACGAGGGTGCAGATTTTGAAAAAGTGGAGGGCAGAATCTGTTTACTGCTGCTGTCATCGCCATCAGGATCATGTTGGTGCTTGTTGTTGTTTTGCTTGGTTGGATCACTGCCCTCATTTTTCCTCTGTTGCAGGTCCAGTGATGAAGCTGCAGCAGAGAACTCCTCGCCGGCGGGGCCAGCAGCCCAAGCTGCTCAACAGCCCTGAAGACAGCCTGTACTACAACCAGCTAAATGTGAGTTCAAAGTGCCGATAAAGGCCTTTGTCTGACTTTGGTTCCACATGATAATACAATTAAACCTACCTGTGCCAGACCCTGGAGCCCCACCCCCACGCTTCTCTGCCTCTTGTCTTGAACATGTGCTTATGCTCTTTATCTGTTGCTTTCATGTCAGGATGTCTGCCTTCACGGTGAATAATTGATGTGGTTTATCAAAGCTGAGCAAGATGCATGCTTCATCAGACTCACTTGAGCCCTTTGATCAGAAAAAATTATGCTGTGACTTCTGATATTATCAGCATCTGCTCGCATTCAACACAAAATCACTTTGAATTAAAAATTAATGACTCTCTGCTCATCTTTTGACTGTGTGCTCTTGGCCCTTTCCTCAGAGAACTCTGGATTACCAGGGGAGCAAGAGGAAGCCGAGAAAACTTGGGTAAATAACTGCTTTCCTACTTACAGCAACTCTAAACAGAGCAGGCCCTTTGTGGAATAGGAGAATCCAGAAATGGAGTTGTTTTCTTTTAATGTAAATGGAGAGCCGAAAATAACAGGCTTTTTATGAGCAGTTGCTCTGCGTCATTAGAGAGGGGGTTACATATTAAGGCTTTGTCAGCATGCTAATTTTAATTGTTGAAGGTCTGACTTGTATTTGTACTATAAATGACATCCTGGTTCAGCTCAGTATGCTTAAAAAAACGCATGCGCCTCATCGCTGCATCTGCAAATATTGTTTTTATTCTAAATGTCTAGTTTTTTTCTGCATCCCAGTTACTTCTCGCCACTTTCTCGCCTCTCTTTCCCATCACAGTCAAATCAAAGTGCTGGATGGAGAAGATGAGTACTACAAATTACTGTCAACTGTGGAGTCAATCCCTGAGGAAGAGTACGCGACCGCTCCCCCCTCCCACCCTTTCTAGTGGGCCTCTCGTCAGTCAGAGCTGAGCCTTACAACCATGTCAACCGGTAAGACAGACGCACCAGACATGTAGACAGACACTCCAAAGAGCATCCTCAGTGTTGGATGTGCTGTGGTATGTGGAGCAAGTAGCAGCAGTGCAGAATAAGCGACCTGTACAGGCGATGCCCTCAGCTGTTAATCCAAAGTGGTCGGAAGGTGTTTAAAGGAACCACTTACTCATCAGTGGCTTTATTACAACAGCTTTCTATTGTGCTATTATTCTGTGTAGTAAACCACCACAGTTTCTCCATTTCAGCTCAGGTTTTACAGCCATAATGCCTGATTATAGTTAGAGATGTTACATTTTTGTAAGAAGAGGGGCTCTAGACGTCTTCCTGGTGAACTGTTTTCCTAGTCCTGTACTTGACCTGCTGCTGTGGATACAGTTTTTAATATTATTATGGTGTTTGTCATTTTTCCAGAGGCTTTTTTTAGAGGTCTTAAATCCTGCAAATCCTGAAATGATACAGATGTTGCATCAATAAATAAATTAACGACAATACACCTAACACAAAGAAAACATCATCATGCGGTGTGCTGGGCGGGGAGGTTTCATTAATAAAAAAACAATTTGCAAAGTCACAACAAAACTCTTAACTGCTGAGCATCCATTCGTAGCTTTAATGTCGTCATGTCAGATGTTTTAAGCTCTACGCCAAGGCTACAATAAACGATTATTCTTATTATCCGTGTATCTACTAATTATTTTATTGATTTGATTCTTCAGTCTATGAAATGTTAAAAATAATGACAAATGCCCAAGACAAAAGAAATGTCTTCAAATTGTTGCTTTTGACGGCGTGTTTGACCATCAGTCAAAAATTCCATAATATTCAATTTATAATGATTTAAACTGAAGAAAAGCAAACAAACTGGTGGATTTTTAAAGCTTTAAACAGCAGATGTTTGGTGTTTTATCTCAATAAAAGACAACAGTAACAGTTTCTTAAAATTAAAATGATGAAAATTAATTATTTTCTGTCAATTGTACTGATCTATTATCGTTGCAGCATTGCCCCACATTTGCTCCGAGGAGCCCCTCATCTCGCAGGCAGTGTGCTTCTGAACTCAGTGGTGCTAACCTGACTTGGAAACATCTACCTATTTTTGAGCATTATGTCTATTGTATAAGACGGATCCAGAGACAAATCCCTCTGAAACCCAAAACTCTCTCTTCGAGTTCTCCCACAGCGAGCTGCCTGTAGTTAGAGGGGCTTTGTGCTGTCTGAGTGCTGGAATCACCACACATAGCCTCACACAGACAGAGCTAGACCTCACTTTGAATTTCACCCTAAATACAGGAATTTTCTTTTAAGATGTGAAGTGTCGGAAATGCAGGGCTGGCGAGTTGATTTGTAGAGCTTTTTTTTTTCTTTTCAATTTGCATATCATTTACTGCATCTCCCTTTGTTGACACCCGAGGGCCTGAGAGGAGATTTTGATCTTAATAGGAAGAGTAGGGTGGTATGACTGAGGATCTCATCCTCCTTATACTCAGCGGGGAAAACATTAGAACTCTGCCTCGATAGCGAGACCGGCTTCACTTAGGTTCAGGTTCACAGGAATCCTGGTGGGTTTAAAGAGGCCCAAAGTGTTCATCAAATCCCAGGGCTCAGTGCTGTGAGGGTCAGACTCAGACTCACTGAGGACCTTTTTTAAGCATGTCAAATATAAGGCTTTTCTTTAGATGCCTCCTCTTTAAATGTAATGTAATTGAAACAAAGTGCAAGTGAAATTTAAGATGATACGTGGTTTCAGAGTCCACCGGTTTTGCCACTTGACATCTCTGTGGTTTTAACCCTGTCATTTTCCAACCGTAACTATGCTGTTTGTTGTGTTGAACAACCACAAAGCTTGTAGCGGTAGTATGGTTAATCCAAAATGTTTTAAATGTTACACATCTCCTGGAAGTAACACAACTTCTACACAGCAGTGGAAGAAGGATTCAGATCTTTTACTTAACCATTCAACAATGTAAAATACTCAAGTAAAGGTGCAAGAGTACTAGCAGTAAAATGTACTTCAAGTACAGATTCTTATGCAGAAAATGGCTCTTGTCATTGTTACATTATCTACTCATTATTTGATTATTATTACTGTTGCATGAATGTGTAAGCTGCATTTTATGTAGCAGTCAGTTGAGGTGGAGGTGGAGTATATACTGTTATGCATTATGTTTTATAAGCTCATCACAGGTTTTGTACATAATAACTTTAACTACAACTGTTAAATAAATGTAGTTGAGTAAAAAGTACTATATTTCCCTCTGAACTATAGTGAAGTTGAAGTATTTAGTAGCATAAAATGGAAATACGCAAGTAAAGTACTCCAAAGTTGTGCTTAAGCATGGTACTTGAGTAAATGTACCTAGTTACATTCCACCACTGCATAACTATGAAAAGATCTAAAGCAGCCCTTATTTAATGAAATTTGAAAACAATGTTTATCTAAAATTTGTGTTTATGTCATTTTTCATGTATATAAATCTCGGTTGTTTGAGATTTGGTTCCAATTGTCTGTGGACAACTATTTCTAAAAAAGACAAAGTAGAGATCAGCTGTTTCCATGATCAAACTAGCTCACATAATAAAGCTGCATCAATAATAAAGTGCTGGTCTTTTGGACTTGGTCATATTTAACTCAAAGAGTAATACCCCAGACCGCTGGCAGTGTTATAATGTGGTGTCACAGTTAGTTCAGAAGCATTTCACCTCCGGTCGTAGCCACAGATTCTGCAATAATTAAAATCCTCGTTGTGCATTACTCCCTTGCTGGGATAGTTGGCTCCTCTGAAGAGCAGTCTGAAATAGGTCACCCCAGCACCCTGTAGTGCATCTTAAAAGTACACTGAATCAATTAAGTGTGATCATGCTCCCTTGATTATTTTGGCCCTGTTTTTACCACGGAGAGGAATTTCAAATAGGCTCACTAGTTTGAATAACAAGGTTGGACTGTGGTGACAAATGGTTCCAGAGTGGGTGTTTCTTCCCCTGTTTTTCTCTGCCAAATTAACTCCCTGGCTGATTGCCTGCTTTAGCATATGAGAGGAGGTGAGCGGAGGTGTGTACGTAATTGCCTTGGTTAGCTGATTATGTGTTGCAAAAGGCAAATATTATGAAATACTGTCATCACTCTCACGAAAGATGCTCTGACCTAATGAACTGAAGCTCCTGTGTTCGCTCCTGGTCGTCTTGCGGGTCTGCAGCGCAGGGCGCTGAGGGACAGACGCGGTGTCAAGTCGGCGTCGGAGGCCTGACACCTGTGTTTTCTTTAATACGTCTTCGTAAATCCAGCTCCCTCTTGTTTTTCCTCATTAAATCTGACAACATCTGGTGCTCGAGAGAGAGGACTCCTTTAATGTGGCTAACGTTACTGCTGGTGTTATTCTTGCCATTTTAGCTATTTGCTTCATGCGCCACACTTTCATTAAAGCAACATCCAAGGCAGCCCCAAACACTGTTATCCAAAGTTTTAAACCACCTTTATGAAAATCGCTCGAGCTGCAGCCTTAACAAATGATGAAAAGCTTTTATTTTCCAAAGAGGCATACTTACCTTTTCACCTAATAGTGATGTCTCACTTCAAAGAGAGAACACGATTAGGCCAACATTGTCCTGTTTCTATATCCTTTGAGTTCAAAGTGGGAGTTTGAATACCAGTATTTCATGTGCAGCCTTTTCAAATACTGTTTTAATGCAGCATACGTGCTTTTGGTATCCAGATGTGTCGGTTTTCCACCACAGTAGAATATATCACACTATATTATGATTGCATACCACAGTTTTATGAGTAAAGAATTAACGCCAGGTCTTGTTTTGCGTCAGTTTTTGTTCCCACCAACTTCAAGGACGGCGGACGAACAGACACGTAGAATAGCTACAGACTTAGCATTGTGATGCTCTTTGCTGGCTAATGATTGGTGCCAAAGAAAGCGACATACATGAGCGTCAAGCAGATGTCAGATGTGTGTTGAGGGCTCTGAGCAAAAGAACATTCCCCAAAGACGGCATTAATAAAGAAACTGGTTGAGCCGGGTAGAGACTGAGAGAGTAAGAGGCATAGAGGAAGAAGGAGATAAAAGAGTCTGTTGAGTACATACATCAAAGGTCTCTTAATGACAAGGGATGCCATTAGGGTTACAGTGGCTTTTGTTTCAGCTTCCTCACACCTGCAGTTTGTTGAGGGCGTTCTATGCACTGTTTTGTTGTTAACATTTGCATGAATATAAAATGCATGCATGGGGAGATAAGAGTTTGTTGCCGGCTGCTAATCTTGATGGTGACCAAATGTTTTGGTCAAAATTACAGCTTCCTTTTTCATTTGCAAAAGAAAGATGTGACCATTCAGTTGCTTCCTCCGTGTAAAGGGGGGGATAAAGCTAGAAAGGGAACACATAGAACAATAGAAACAGTATGGAAAAGCTGTTATCCTGTACGCCATGAAATTTATTGACTTAAAAGTTTTCTCGGTGCCTCCGGTGCCGGAGTGGGATTTGACAAATCAGAGCGTGAAATTGTGATTAGCCTCTCTCAGTTTGTAGACGGAGTGGGGCACTAGCAGACTTGGCATGGCCAAAGGTGTAACCTGTTTTGTTTTGCCCCGGTGCTGCTTTCCCAGATGGTGGGACCAGCTGCCATTGAATAAACGCTGGACGGGTAACAGTGTGAGAATTACCACGGCCTTGTTTCAGTTTGGGATGCATAACAGAAAGCTTGTCTTTTTGCCACTGCCAGGAGGAGCAGGGACGTATCACCTGGTGTTCAACCAAGCGACCTTTTGATTGAGGTCAGAATAAAGTTGTGTCGGGTGTAAATGTTTTAAAATCTGTCCAGCAGCTCCTAGACTTCTCTTATTTGTGTAGTTGTCCATGGAGACCCCCCACTGTCGTATTGCAGAGTGTATACAGTATTTTCTTTACAGGTCCCTGCATACTTTCTGCATGCTCTTAGGTTTTCCTTTCTTTGCAACTTTATTTTTATTGATATTTTTAAGCTAAACGAGCGGGATGACACTGGCAACACAGTACTTGTACAGGAACGGGGTCTTTCACTGACAAATGTAATGGGTTACATCTTATAGTTATATATATATATATATATATATATATATATATATAGTGCATTTTTCCTGTATTTTACATATTGTATCATAGTGTTAAGATAAATTCTCCATACAGTTTATTTCACTCCCTTCATTTTCATTGCTTCTCCAAAAGTAACTTTTCCCTGCTGAATATTTTAGTTTAGATATTTACTAAAATTGACACACTAACATAGATTATTTAGCCCAGTACAACATGGAATCTGGTTGTAATGTGAGAAGAAAGTTAAAACCTGAACAACTTTATGTTGAAAGTATGAAAAATAGCATTCTGAAAATATTTCCTGCTTGTTTTGGGGTTATTTCTTCCTAAGAAGCTAAGCACCAACAACTTGTTGTGTAACGTTAAAGCGTTCATAGATGACAATATTTTAGATTTTCCCACAATTACATCATTGCTTAGCAAAAGTTGCCTGGAAACCTGGAAATTAATATTTAAAAAAATAAGTATAATAAAAACATTAACCACCTGTTCTTAAAAGCTAACAACATCTGAATATCTGAGGATCGTTTAGTTCATGGCATCACAGTAAATATGATGATTGGAGACGAGATCTTTTTATTGTAATTTTTCCTGGGAGAGCACTGCAGGCTGTAACCTTGTACATCATCATAAAGGGGGAGAGTTTCCCTCTTTAGGGCTGGATTAACGCATCCAGGGTGGGCTGAGGGAAGGTAAAATGACCTGTCCCGCCTTACGTGACCCCAGGCCAACCCTGCACATTGCCAAGGCTTTGCTCTTTGCTCTTGAATATGCAGAGATCCCCTGCTTCATAGGCTCGGAAGAGAGAGAGAGAGAGAGAGAGAGAGAGAAAAAAAGAGTTGTATCGCATTGCAGGGAAAATTAGTGAGACCAAAGTTGGAGTTTCAGTGTGTTGGGGGCTGCGAACAATGGCAGCTTTCTGTCAGACAGCAACTTCAAAGGTCTGCTGAGTGACTGCTCTGAGTTATACTTTGTTGTAGATCACTGAGGAAATTCACAGATGTTTTCTCATACGAGACACCATTATAGCGGCTCAAGTACCCAGTAGCCTCGAGCGTCTCTCCCTCTCCCTCTCTCTCTCTCTCCCACACGCTCAAACTCACTCTTACTCTCACACATGCACCCTCCCAACCCCCCACCTCACCCCCTCACCCTCATGCCCAAGTCTCTTGATATCTCTCGTACGAGACAGATGTGGAACCTGTTTTCTCTCCAACTGTCCAGAGAATATGGAAAGTTAAAAAGGGTTCGTGTTGTGGCATTGCCCCCCCTGACTCTGTCAAACCCCCCAGTTCTCACTGTCAGTTCGCTCAAAATGTCAAGATCACATGCAGCTCCTCTTTCTCAGATCCATTTGGGGTCAATACAATAAGTAGTAAAAGCATTCAGATAAAACGATGTGAATTGAAAACTGATGGTGAAAAGTATTTTGAGTGTGCTGCGTAATGAGGAATGTCAATGCAGTTTTTCTCTCTCTCCTGCAGATTGCCTTCTTCAACTTTGAACTGGACCTGAACCAAAACAAACTCAGCAACACACTTGATATCTATTGTACATTTTTATTTATTTCTAGTAAACTGCCATTTTATATGCATCAAATAAATTACCTAAACTACAGACTTTTGACTGTTGGTGTAATTCTTCTTGTGTTCACTGGTAACTGATGGTCCTTTTTTACATTTTATGCAAAACTTTGAAAATTATGGTAAATAGAAAAATATAATTTACTCACCACAATGCCATTACGATGATTGCCAGGGGCTCAAACTTTGCCACATTTTTATCTCAGTTGATTTTGCATTATATCTGTTGTTTTCATTGCAGTGATCTCTTTTGGCACAATGCACAGTAGGGTTATAACACAACATCCGTTAATTGTCTCAAATCTGCTACAATTTTCACATTAGAAGTTAAAAAGTAATACCAGTATGAAATAAATAAGCCTGTTTTGAGAATCAAAAACGTTGCCCTGGTAACCTTTACAGGAATGACAGTCACGTGTTGAACTTTTAGAAAATGTTTCCTTTTGTTTTAAACTCTGGAAATTCCAACTTCTAATCAAAACAGGAATATGAGCCAAAAATGCAGAACACCAGAAGCTAATTTATGGTTTTCTCTGACTCTTATGTAGAAAAATACCTGCTTCAGTTTCCTGTTTTGTTTCCTGTAACTGCAAAACTGCATCTTCTTTTTAGATATTCTGTTAATCCCAAAACGCAGCTTCATACACATCTCCACCTCTGAACAGTATTTCTGTTGATCGACTCTCTGCTTTATGCTTTAAAGTACTTTGTGAAATACACGGATGGTACAGACTGATTCCATGTTCAAACCTTTGAGTATACAGGCAGAAAACTGTTGCAGTGGGGGTTCCTCCAAGTTAATTTTCCCATCAAATGCCGCAGGAACATTTTCTTTTAGCCAAACCACTGCTGAGGTGACCCTGTGAAACTTGAGGCATGGCCATAAGACGGTGAAGGTTTGGAGCAAGTAAATTACCTCGGGGACTGGACATTGTGTCGAGCACACAGTCATGAATTTCTTACAAACTATATCAAAGTCCTGCTCAGCCAAATCCATCCCTCAGCTGGAGTCCCATTGAGATGCATTAAAATGTAAGAACTTGCATTTAGGGCTGAACCGAGTATCTCAAAGGAGGATATCAATAATTTGGTAATGCTGATGGTTCACAAAATTCATGCAGTTGTCACATATGGCTGAAATTTGCCTTTGCATAGCATGACAGCTCACATGTAAAGCTGGTTTATGTGAAAATCCACCCTAAATCAGAATTAATATCTGCTATTTTAATGCCCACGAATTGTAGAAAAAATGTTAATTCTGTTTTAGGGTGGAGTCTCCCTTTTACTTTAGCAGTCGTCTGGTTTGACATGAGAGGACAGATTACAACATGTGACATTTATCTGACATTTAAACCTGGAAGCAGACTGACAGCACTTTTCTGCACAAATACAAACTTTTGGAGTAGACTGTAAAAGTGTTTACAGCAGTGACGTCTGAGCTGGTCAGTAATTTACAGCATTATAATTCTCTTTTCACCTGTTCAAAATCCTTTATTTCAAAATGCATAAAGTGAATACATGCACACCGATAAAGTACAGTTCACAGTAAAATTCTGGGTCAAATATTTTGGTACCACTTTCTAATAAGGGGTCCTTTATAAATTGTTTATAAGTAGTAACTAACAGCTTTATAAATGGTTAATAAATCATTTACTAGTACTTTATAAAACTGTTATAAGCCATCAATAAGAACAGCTTTGGGGTTACCACGTCATTGCTGTTGTTTATCTTTTTTATCTAAGATGGATTTGTATAAACACCCTTTATTAATGACTCATTAACATACTGCAGACTTGCATGCTTAGTAGAAAGTGAGAAACCCGGGAGTATTTATTAATATTTTATCAACATTTATAACTGAATTATTACTCAAATGGAAAGGATAAACACCAGTCAAAGAAATTTTTCACAACCTGGCAACCCAAAACTTGTTTTTACTGATCTATACACCATTCGGCCATTTTATTATTCTCTTTCCACCTGTTTTGAGCTCCTCTGTGTCAAAATCTTTTAATACCAACATGCACAGAGTGAATACATGTACACTAAGACAGTGCAGTTCACACGTAGTAACTAATGGCTTTATAAATGGTTAATAAATCATTCACGAATGCTTTATAGATCATTTAGAAACCATTACTAAGAACAAGCTTTGGGTTGCCAGGTTGTGAAAAAATCCCCTTTGGCTGACATTTATCCTTTCTTAATTTAGTTATAAATGTTGGTATAACATTCATAAATACTCACTTTCTAATATGCCATCAAGTCTGCCGTGTGTTGTGCAAGTGCACGTTGTCTCGTTATCCTGGAGGAGATCTTAGTTGTTTATAACTGATTTATAAAACAAAAGTACAGACACAGATTTAATACGACGTGGCTTAGGATGCATATTTTCATACGCTCTATAAAATAAACTTCATCACCCACTGCTGCCATAACTTGATGTAAACAAGGTTAATCTGCACTAGTTGTTTTATCAGTCAACAGTGTGACTACACCACTCCTGTAGCCAGTTTTGTAGTTTAACATGGCTCCAGTGCAGCCCAGCAGGACTCCCCCTCTCCCTCATGACTGTGTGTAAAGCCGTGGGAGAGGACTGGGAACATTAATCCCTTCAAAGGAACAGATCTAATTCAAAATCTGCCGCTCCAAACTAGTTGAGAGGACAGTGATTGTTTCTGCAGGGAAGCCAGATAAAGATCAGAGAGTTGATATAGAAAACTACAACTTCCATTTCGACTGCTCTGCCACAAAAGTTTGGACATTATATTGTGTTATAAAAGCATATTTTTGCCTTCATTAAATGCTCTGAAACAAAAAAGGGACAAAATATGATATTATATGCCAGTTTAGCCTTTGTGTTAAAGTTCTCTTACATTATAAATACCTCTGTTTAATTTGGATGAACGTGAACTTCCTCCTGAGACATATTGACATGACAAGTTTATAAGGAAACATAATTGAGACATCACCATTTCAAGTGCTGTCTTTGTCACCTGATTTAAAACAGGAGGTTCCCCCCTTTTGTGTCATGTTAAGTAACATGTTATAATTTGAATTAGCTGCTGGGAATTTTACCCTAGGGCTCTAGCAGCTTACGGTTTGACGCTCAACAAAGAGAGGAGAGAAGAAAAAACTCTAAATTAGGAGTAAGGTTCTGATAAAACAAATGATTGAAATGAGCGAATGAGAAAGAAGTATTTAAATAATTCAGAGAGGGCATAATTAAGTGTTTAATGCCCCGTGTTGTAGTTCAAAGAAACAACAAAGAAATTTTAATTCAAATTAGAAATGTAAAAGAGAGCAGATTCTTCAGAGATGAGAACTTTGTGTTGAGTCACTTGATTTGGTCTCTTTTCCTCCATCAAACAGTTCAGGCAAACGCTCTTGGAGATCTCCAGAGATAACAATGTCACATTGTCACATAGGGTTCTGCTACAAATCCTTAATTACAAAAAGAGGATCAGATGACTACAGCATCCAATACCGGGGTCTCCAGGCGGCATGGGGGTCTTTGATCAAGAAAATCCAATTATTTGTGTATATACATTTCCCACATAGTGATTACTTCATTAATTGTCCCGCCTTTATCTCCTCCCTTCCCATCCCCCCTAATAATCAGCTCCTTTATCCAGACCAACAAACACACCATAGGAGCTTTGTGGATTCAAAGGATTTGCTTTCCCCTCTCAAAGAGCCGCTATTCTTTGATGATTGGGCAGCGGCAAACTTCAAAGTAATAAATCTTATTTCTGACTGGCTGGCGGCCCACCAAAGTCCTTATCAAATTCTAAGAAGTGATCCCTCACTCTTCAGATAGACCGAGGATATCTCGGAGAGAGGAAGCACTGGAGAGCGAAGACCTGCTCGACACGACGTTTTACTGCGAATGCACACATTTATCTGAATTAGCGCTGTTATTTTTTATTTGTTTTCACCGAGAGGGAGGAGGACGTTTACCATGGCAGCAGTGGCCGTACTGCGGAATGAAACACTCCAGGCTTTTCTCCAGGTTTGTGCGCAAGTTTGTGTTTACTTTATACGACTCAAATAACTTGTAAACTTACTCACCCGAGTTGATTTACCCACGAGCCTCTTGTATATACTAAATTTTTTTTTAAAAAGGCGCTACTTTGATAGTCCAGTGTCATATAATTTAATTACTAACGCTAATTGTTTGCGTGTTAACGACTTCTGCTGCAACATAACGCCAACTTTTATGTCTCATCGTCACGATTCGGGCTGCAGGATCGATTTAGAGATGAAATTCAAACTATTTAGACGCTCATTTGGGTGAATATGACATTATTTGTGTGTTCACCTCTTAAAGTGTGTTAGATAATGGTTGTAATGTAGAAAATGTGTGTCTCGGTTATCCAGGATCGCACCCCAAACTCTTCTCCAGAGAACTGTAAGCACTCTCCGCTGGCTCTCCTGGCTGCCACTTGTAACCGGATCGGGCATCACCACGGATCAAACCCCACAGATTTCCTCCAGGTCCCTTACGACCCAACTCTGGGCTCCCCTTCGCGTTTATTTCACCCGTGGACTAACGAGGGGACCCCTCAGAGCAGCCTGGCCAGCAACTCCACTTTCGGACTATCCTCCAAGCCACAGCTGTCTGCGCACATCCAGAGCTCCTTCAGCTCGCACCACGAACTGCCTCTCACCCCTCCGGCGGACCCCTCGTACCCCTATGACTTCTCCCCTGTGAAGATGTTACCTTGCTCCATGCAGTCTCTGCAGTCCACCTGCCCTCCCACCTACGTCCCCGCTGTCAGTTACGCAGCCCCAACTCCCATTCCGCCCGCGATGCCAAGTTTTGTCACGGGACCCTCCGGCCTTGTGCACCAGCAGCAGAGACAGTTGTCCCCAAACCCTGGAGAGGATATTCCGTGGTGGAGCCTGCAGCAGGGGAACCACGTCAGTCACTCTTCCTCCCTGGGTCCCCATCGCTTCCAGCTGCAGAGGGGCTTGGTTCTGGGACATACGGACTTTGCGCAATACCAGACGCAAATCGCGGCTCTGCTGCACACAAAGTCCCCCCTCGCGACTGCGAGGCGGTGCAGGAGGTGCAGGTGTCCGAACTGCCAGTCCTCCACGTCCAGCGACGAGCCTGGGAAGAAGAAACAACACATATGTCACATACCGGGTTGCGGGAAAGTTTACGGGAAAACTTCTCACCTCAAAGCGCACCTGAGGTGGCACTCTGGGGAGCGGCCGTTTGTGTGCAACTGGCTGTTCTGTGGGAAGAGTTTCACCAGGTCGGACGAGCTGCAGAGACACCTGAGGACTCACACGGGGGAGAAGCGCTTTGTTTGCCCGGACTGCTGCAAGAGGTTCATGAGGAGTGACCACTTGGCAAAACATGTCAAAACTCACCAGAACAAAAAGAGCAAGTGTCACGACAAGACACTTGACCATGTCAAAAGGGAGGACACGAGGAATATGTTGTAACACACCTTGTAGTCATTTGAATCAGTAGAAATCACTAGTGCAATACAGTCAGTCCTACATTAGTTAAAGTACACAGTGAGCTGCATTTTTATAGGCTAATTTTGTTTATTTTGTTGGTTGATTTCTTACATCCTGACAATAGTTTCTAACATTGCTGGTCTGTGTAGCACATTTTTTTGTATATATATAAAGTTTCATAAGTTAATTTGGGACCATGGAGAAGTTATAGCTCATGAGTTTGAATTCACTGTCTATATCATATCAAGGAAGACAAGTTTTCAACTTGTGTTTTGATCATTGTCTTCGGTGGAAGATTTCACTCCCCTGTAAATTATATTTAATAGCTTTTGTTGAATGAAAGTGTCCGTTTTTTGCTCCTTATGGGGTGTTTTTAAGCATGCTCTTGAAAAGATCTGCTATTGTTGATATGACCCAAATACTGTGTGAGAATAAAGATTATAACATTTTCCTCAACTCAGAATAATTCATTTAATATCATTCAGTTATATGGGTGATGAGGCAGTCAGGTTTAATGTGTAAAGAATTCAGTAATACCTGGATATAGCGTGCCTCGTGAATTCTTAAAGTCAAAGTTTTACAGCAGTAATGTTATTAAATTACAACTATTTTGTTTAGTAAAATCTAAAATTGAAGTGGACCAGGTAAAGGTGTGCTAATATTTAGTTTCCAGCTGTTGGTGATGGTCAAAAAAGGAGTCATTCACCCAAAATAGAACCATGTTTAATATTACTTTTTATACTGAAGACAAAAAAGATGTCTGCATGTTTTTAAAAAACAATTTTTTGCCCTGCAACTCACTGTTGTTGTTGTCTGACCTCTAACATAAGCGAATATTTAATAATATTTAAGAAACGTAGAGCTGACAGAAGCTGAGTTGGTCTGGACTGTATTTGAAAATCTTCACAGAAATAATTGGAAATGTACACTCACAATTTACAATATAATGTTAAACAGTGAAATTTGAAATCTGACCGCCAACTGAGTAAAAACTGACATAAAGCATGTGAGAGATTCCTCTCCATCACACGTCGACCTGAGCGCTTCAAAGGTGCACACAGGTGCTCACATCCTGAAACATAATTTAATTAAACTATCTTTTCAGTGTGGAGGTATTAACTTCAGTAAATTATGAGGTGAGAGGTTTTGCTAAAAATTTGCTCCTTTTTTTTTAGATAAAAATGCAAACAACCCTCAAAGTAAATAACAATAACATTTTACATTAAGTTGTTTTGAGAATATCAAACATTTTCACATTTTCTTCACAGTTGATGTTAATTTTCCATTAGAATTAACTGCAGGAATGCTCTAATTTGTTAATGGACTCTAATAGATGTGGTCTGTTTGTTTTTGCGTTTCACATTTACCTCTGAGGACTTTGCAGTGACACCGTAGGCTGAGATTAGACCCATTAACAGAGAAACACTTTGCTTTTAGCTGGAATATCGCTGGATTCATGTTACACACAGGATGTTTCACCTGTGCGACTGAGTTGCTCAGAGCCCTAATGGACAGCTGACAACAGTCCAGTTTTTTGACCAAACTAACCAGCTAAGAGCTCAGTCTTCTTTCGTCCAACAGAGTGGGGAAATAACTGCAATTGTAGGGCAGATTGCACACTTATGACATACCAACACCTGCATTAAGTGTCATGTAATATTGATCACTGCTCCACACACAAAGTGCAGTAAACTGACTTATTACTATTATTACGTTGACTTCCTCCACCCAGATTTTCCCCATGGTGATTTAAAGTGACAAATACCTTGATTTTCTGATACTGATATTGGTGATACAATGATCCAATTCAGCAGTGACACTGCTGTCCTGTCTGTCTTACGAGGGATCACTGAAAATGTCAGTATGAAAAGAACAACCGCTGTCATTCATTGGTATTTTGAACTGTCAGTTTTCTGCCTCAACAGCGCCCCCTTTTGTAAGTTGTCTCGGTGGTTCATCAGAGCACACAAATATTCTGATAAATGTAACTGAATACTGTAGAAGTTTGAAAGAAAATTACATTTGTATTCAGAGAAAGACTTTTTTCTTACAACTTACATGTTGTCGTACGCTCTGTCCTGGATGGTTTGAGTCCATTTGTATGACTCGATTTTACTGTAACTCTTATTTCTTAATCTTTATCTAGCAGTGCAAATATAGTTTGTTTTGGTTTCCTTGTTGTATGGTGGTACAGTTCACCACAATATCAGCCAGAAAGTTTTGCGTGTTTGAAATCCAGTTTAATTTACTTAATTATCCTGATACAACTCATTTCACCTGCAGACTTAAAGGTGCAACCAAGTGACTCTAACATGCAACAACAACATTCAAATGTAAACATAGGCATTGCCTCCACACCAAAATTCAAATACAGGATTTGAACCTGCTCATTCCCAAACTGACTTCAACCCGAATTTAAAATCCCATAACCAATGACGGGTGCTGCAAACTAGCCTCAGCTAGATGCCCCATATTCCTTATATTAGTTCTTCTTACAATATTTAACAATATTGTCCCTTAAATAAACTAACAAATAAATAATACATACGAGGACTAACACTAGGCAACAATTAGATTCAAGTTATTATGTTTGCTATGTTGGTAAAGGTTTGTTTACATCTGTAATATTTATAAACAGCAGCAAATCAGATCTATATTTTTTAATGATCATCAAATGAAAAACACTCAAAATACAGAGTTTTATGAGTCAAACCATTCAGTTATATACAGTCTACAATGGATCGACCTGTAAAATACGTGGTCAAAAATGATTGATTGGACCTTTAAAATAAACAAAAAATTAGAATTGTCTGCTGCAGTTTTATAGTATATCAGCTGTAGTATTTAGACCATATTATACTACACTGTGCTATACTATTTTCTATATACGGCCTTGTTGTACACATGCTGTTGGACTGTGCGAGTTCCAGTTTGACCAAATCCCAAGAATGAACAATCTGCATGAATATTAACATACATTCATCACAAAAAGAAGAGGTCTGAAGGAGAAAGCTAAACAGTAGTATGTTGAGAAGTGACCATTTGAACTGTAAAGTCTTTATCCTAATTTCATGATCCTATTATAAAATGATGCCTATGGATGGATATGTTGAATGCACCAGACTGGCTCTGCACAAAGGCATCGTTTGGCTCTGATTTGGCTTCATTGTCCAAAATAAGAGTCACTATTCTTTAACACTGTAGGAGGCCATAATGCTTAATTGTTCCTAGAAAGGATATCATATGTTGTGGCTTAGGAATGAATGAAAGATTTAAGAACTTCAACTATTCATATTACAAATGCCTGTCCACGTGTGATTTAAAATGATTTAATCTCTACTGTCTGATAGAAAGAAAAGCATTATTAATATTATTAGCATAAGCATTATTGCAGATTAAATTCTCATTCCTAATTATCTCATTCTGTGTCATTCCCTTCATGGTTACACTTTTTTAACCTCTCTTTTATAGCATGTATAAGCAGTATATAAACAGTTAATAAATGGTTTAAAATACACTATAATGTACTTGTAAGCAGATGTACATTTTTAAGTGTTTATTCATGTTTAATAATGTCAAAAACTCCTGTGAAGCATATTGCTGGTGCAGTAATGGGTTAACTTTACCCAGCACCATGAGTAGAAAACCACCCAGGACAATGGGCTGTTTTGACCCTCTATTGGTGTTCATTTTTATATTACTGTTGGGTTACTTACCGAAACTAAAATATGGTATGGTTGTGAACTGTTATGATCTACTCTAGCTCTCTTTAAACTTGTACGTCACTAATTGCGACTGATTGTTAATAATACGTGTCTCCGTCGCAGTTTTGAATATTATATGCAAATCATTTTGTGCAACTAACAACACATTTATGACTGTTTTAGGTTCAAACTTGAGCCTGTTGTTTCTAAGAAATAGACAAAAATAACTAGTTTGGATCAAGTCAAGTCAATTTTATTTATATAGCCCAAGATCACAAATCACAAATTTACCTCAAGGGGTTTTACAATCTTTTACAGCATTTACAGACACCCTCTGTCCTTAGACCATTGATTCGGATCAGGAAAACCCACCAAAAAACGTTTAACAGAGAAAAAATGGAAGAAACCTCAGGAAGAGCAACAAGGGAGGGATCCCTCTCCCAAGACGGACAGACGTATAATAGATGTCGTGTGTACAGAATAGACCAACATACTAAAATTAAAGTGTGGACAATCATACTGGGGAAATATCACAACAGTAATATAAAAAAATAAGGCCAACACTGGTACTGGGTAAAGTTAACCCAATCTTGTATCGGCACTATACTGACCCAGTTTTTGCCCCGGTGATTTTTAATGTGTAAACAGATGATGAATGATTGCCAGTATGATATAAAACAGCCATAATCATATAAAATGTCTTCATATTTTCATTTTTAAATACTTTTTCTCTCTCCATGACAACTTCGAAAACACACCATCCACGGATGAAGACCACAGGATGCAGCTCAGACCTCCTGAAAAAATCTAATAAGTGGGCCTTGAGTTAAGAATTTATTGTCAAACTACGATTAAACGACTGTTGCAAAGACAAGAAGGCTCACTATGTCTGTATGAGTTTGAAACACATCAATCAAACAGTTTTAAACCTGTCTGTGAATTATTTTTTACATGTGTATGAACAGTTAACAAATGCTTTATAACACACTGAGATGTTTGTGTGTGATCATGCATCATTAAATATAATTCCAGCTTTTTTATACTGTGTTATCAGTCATTCATTAACTTAGCTACACAAGAGAAGTTACAGTAATACAGTAATAAACACTTTAAACGTCCTTATATCTGCATACGACTACATTATACTGTGTTATAATCAATTTATTAGTTATTTATAAGTGTTTATAAACTGCCTATACATGCTATATAGATTAGAAATTATGAGTGTTGAACTACAACATTAAAAGTGACAATGAGCGCTGAAAGATGAGTTGTTAAGTTTATTATCACACTTCTCATTTAGTAAATAACTAATCATCAAATGTTAATTACCATGTTTAGGAATCATATTAGTAAATTAAGGTTTAGACCCTCAAATAAAAAATTAAATAATTGACATCAGTCCCGTGAGCTTTGGGGATCAGGTTCAGTCAGCAATGGGACAGACTCTTTCATCAGACATGATCCTCTGTGGCTCTGCAGAGGCTGTTCAAAATAAAATGACTGACAAGTAGTGGCATGAATCAAATCCCTGATGTCAACAGCTCTGCTGCACTCTATGGAGGATAGTTATGTACTGCCTGAAAATCTGCAGCTGGTGTTACATTTAGTGTGGCAAGTGAAAAAGGTTTGTCTGGACATTTAGATAAATAATTATTTAATCTGTGAGCTGACACTGGACTGTCTGAGAGCATCTTTGTACTCTTGTCAACACTTCTGAGCCTTTGAAGGCACTGAAAACTACATCTGAAGTATTTCAGTAGCACATCTGAAGTATTTGAATATTCACCACAAAATGTGTAAATGTGTTCTCAAACTCAAAGCAAACAATCTCACAACAGATCTCCTTTTTCCAAACTGAGCCAAAACTATGAGATGAGCACAAACAAAAACACAAAATATGGAAAATCTTTCATGCAAAGACAAAAACTGGCAGAAAATGTTGTGTTCCTGTAGGAGCATATAGCTCACAGTAAGCTGATTGATAAAATAGGTTTTCAAGGCCTTTATGTAAAATATGACACTGTTGGTGAAACATTACAGTAAGATCAGAGTCTTCCCGTTGTGGAAATTGAAACATTCACAAATCACTTACAAGGCAAGACAAATATTTTGACTTTTCAGGTGGACGCTAAATCTGTCGCTAAAGGCAGTGATAAAATGGCAACTTCATGTCTGGAAGTGTATGTGATGTGACATAAAGGTGAGTTCATTCAGCAATCAGTCACTTTATTTGCCCCCAAAGGGCAGTTGGTGTAAAACAGAAACACAGGATTGAAACACATACAGTATAAATACAAAATAGTACACAAGTTTAATATTTAATATTTAAATTGGGTTTATGTCACCTTTTCCTCACAGAGTTTAGTTGAGAAATGGCAGGGGCCATAAATTAGTTTTCATATCATATCAGAACCAAACACTAATTTGTCATTTTAAGCCACATAGTCAGGAACCTCGGTGCAGATATTTGAACATTCATACATGACCGACAGGCTTAGTGAAGAATACAATTTAATTTCAGTTATATGTGTCGAATTCACTCATGGAGTTTATATAATATTCTGCTAATTTTGCTTCTACACTATACTAGTAGTACATAGTACCTCAGCACATTTGTGGATTTTGAGGTTAGTTTTGTTTTTTTTAACTCTTGTTAGTCTTTGCTGGCGACTGTGACGTCTGTGCTGTGGCTCGTATCAAATAGTCCAGACCAGGTCTGTTTCTGAAGTTCTGGTGGTTTTGTAAAGAACCCTGAAGCAGCTCGTTAAACCTAGAAATATTTTCTCTCGCTGACTCAAAAAGGGACATTTTAATGTCTGAAACTGGCTCTCTACCAGGCCCTGCATAAGAGATGTTCAGTACAAGTACGAACAAATGTTTAACACAAAAGCTTCAAACCGAACTGACTCAGTAGATTTTAGCAGTGGAGCTCCACTTACTGGTGACTGAGAGCACTGACTGTGATTCGCAGTACGTTACTTGCTTGTTAAAAACTTGTGAAATTCTCCAAAAAACACATAAACAATCATGATGTGATAACTCTGTTGCAAATAAACAGTTCAGTTTTGTACTGAACTGAAGACACTGTCCTCCTAAGAAGAACGGCAGCATCAGTCTTTTCAGAAAATGCTCCAAAACAACATGTGATTGCGTTCATGTGACAGAGCCCTCTAGAGGCCATAATGGTTATGACAGGAGCAAAAGAGGAAGTCAGGTGGAAAAGTCTGCGTAGGAAGGAGGTCGGGGTGGATGGGTGGGTCAACAAAACCCACAATCATTCCTTAACCGTGTGTTTATTAGTATTACCATGACTACTGTGAACCCCTAGCTTTAGTGGAGTACGTATTTTGACTCAAAACCATGATCTCTCCCGAAAGCTAGCCAAGTCATTTTTGTGGCTAAACCGGACCAAACCTTAACGATACATCATAAAACTGATTTATTTTCAACAGTGATTTGTTTAGGAAGGAACAGACAAATGATGTTGTCCTGTCAATAGGGACTTCAGATCAGAAAACGCTTCTATGTGTCGTTCTCGAGTGCACGGACAAACTATATATTTTGTCATTTAATTTGAAGAACCTGTTGCTACTGAATTAAAGACAGTGAATGCATCACTGTAATGAAAAGTTCACTTACTATTACACGTACTGAAGTGCATTTGAATCATGGTGTGATCACTTGGCTTCGATAAAAGTCTACGAATCTCTTTACTGAGCTCTGAATCAGTAAAATTATTCATAATTTCCACCTCTACCCTGGACGCTATCCTACTGTGGGGATGGCAACGGAAAGTTTTGCCTTGACCGTGCCCCGAATTAATTTCATTGGTCACCCCCAAGAATGGATATCGTCTTCATCTCACGCGGGTCCTGCAAAATAACGACGTTGCTAACTCACCTGTCTAGGATATTACAGCTGAAACAATAGGCTACCGTAAATTAGGCATTAGGCAATGTGAACAAACACATGTAAACAAACTGACTGAAGAAGGTACAATCGTGTGCTCGTAGATTTTACCACGTCACACTGTAAAGTATCCTATAGCTGTAAATTAAATTTCACCTCTGATCTACGCCTACACTGGTAGCTCCAGTAGGTCAATTACCCCACTTAAAGAACAAACTAGGGGAGACACTGCATATTAATGGGAATCCTTATTAACATTTAATACATTAAATACATTTAGTGTCTTTGAGGTTTATGAAGTGTTATATAATTAAACAGCATTGTCACCATCATCATCATCAGACACGCGAGTTAGTGATGCTGATATTTCGGAGGATCCGCGTGAGATGAAGACCATTCTTGGGGGCGACCAATGAAGTTAGTTCAGTGCGTGGTCAAGACAAAGCTTTACGTCCCCATCCTCGGATATCAAAACCTGCACCGCAGACTTACCTGTGTAGGAATAAATAGGTAGCTTCTTTCTGGCACCTGTAACTGCTACACAGACACTGTTTAAAGTGGACTGTATGTAAGAGATTCAAGCTCAGCTCTTCTGTGTGTTCACACAGGAGCTTTAAGAGTCTCTAGCTGTGAGGAGGTGATAGAGGGGTTTTCATGTCTCACAGGAGACCCGTTTAAACTACACCCAGTGGTTAGGACAGCACAACAGACTCATTCAGTCAAAGACAATAAACCTGGTTTAGTAGCGTAGTCGAGATGACCTCATCTGCAAAGCACAACAGCAGGAGAATTAAAGAGTAAACAGAGTAAACATCCCTGTTGTTCCTCAGTTTATTTATTATTTTGTGTTACTTTACAGACATGTCATTGCGTTATAATTTCATGGAGACGTGAAGATTTATTTTCCATTGTTGAATAATTCCTCTGATTGTACTCATTCTGAGTCATTTACATTTCTATGAGAAAATTAAAGGATTGTATTTTTGCATATTTTAATTGGCTTTTAAGGGGGAAAAAGGGGGGTATTGGGTATTTAAACCATGAAAAATTGTTAAATTAGATTCTAACTTTGACTTGTTATATCTAGACATATAAAAGTGTTGTGATAAAGAGGAAATTTCATGCCAGCTGATTAAAATGGTGACTCTCGAATGGAGATTTTATGTGTAAGGGGTCAGCAGAGTCAGTCTCACGATGGGCTCCATGTTTTATACATCAGTGCTCAGGGATTAAAATGTAATTAAAATGTGTGTGTTTTTCTTCATAACTGGTTTCCATCTCTTTATTGAATACATAAATATGTTTAGATGCAGATAAGCATTTACATAGCTTCACAGTGTGCGCCCACTAATACAACAGAGTTCAGTACTTGAACCAGCTACTCCCTGTGGAGGTGTTTTTGTCCTCTGAGCATTCAGCTTCCAACCTTGTTAACACTCTGTCCTTGACCCTCTTTGAGCTTAAACCTGATTTAAAACTTCTTTTGTAAACCTCAAATGGAGAGGTAGCATCCCTGTCTTTAAAAAAAGGTCAATTTAGTCATGTATTGTAATAGCCTCCTATATATCTATGTCCTTCTCTCTACAATAACATGAAATCATTGTTTTCTTGTCAACAAATAATGCAGTCCAGTGTATGATGGTTTTTAAATGGCAGTACAAAGGTCATATCTGCAGTTGTGGGGGATTTGAGGAGGTTTAGCAGCCTGGGGGAGTTTACATTCTACAATTAAAGGAAATATCCAACATTTTGGGAAATATGCATATTTGCTCTTTGCCAACATTTAGATGAGAAGATTGATACCACTCTCACGTTTGTACGTTGAATATGAAGCCACAGCCAGCAGCCGGTTAGCTTAGCTTAGCACAAAGACTGAAAACAGGGGGAAACAGCTAGCCCGGCTCTGTCCGAAGGAAACAAAATCCGACTACCAGCACTTCTAAAGCTCACGTTGTAACTTGTTTCTTTAAAGCAGCTACATGTAACTTTCATATTGTGTTGATTTTGGCAGTCCCTGTGGACAAAAGCGGTAGCGTTTCACCACCGTCTCGTGTCCTCTAATATGACGATGGTGAATTAAAGTAAACTTTGTCGCCCAAGTAGAGCCTTTGTATGGGAAACGCTTTCTTCATAATAATAAGCCAACAGCAAGATATAGCTTGGTAGCAAGGCCAACATAAAATATGACGTTATAAGCCAGTTGTATTACAGTAATGTCCACCATGACCTAAAGCTATGCCATCATGGACTGTAAAACCACATATTGCAATGTATTTCATAAATAAAATAAACATATTACATACCTGTCTAGGAGGAAGAGGGCCAATTCAGGATCGGCCACAGTATCCCCCAGTATGAGCCATAACCACAAAATATAACGTCAAAAATAATAATCACTGAAGAAAAATCTCCTCCTGCTTCCTTTTAACTGGCTAACATACTACTCACTGCCAAACTTTGCCTGGGAAAATGTAAACATAGACTTTTCCGGTCTGTGTGCCGTAAATCAATTCCTGATTTTGTGGAAAAATCGGACCAGTGGCAGGCATTAAGAGTAACTACTAGAAACTAATAGAAATAGCCAGTCTTCTTGCTGATGGTCTCATTTGCTTATGTAGGTCTTATAGAGGCATCAGTATTAAATTGAGACTGTTTCATGACCAGTTAAATACTCCATAGAGTGCTTTGAAGTACACTACTTGAGTAAATGTACTTAGTTATAGGATTCACAATAAGTTCCTGAATCACAAACCACAAACACCATGTCCCAGTTTGTTATTGTTCATGTTTAGCCTGTCTTCTGCACCTCCTAGTGGCAAAATCTTATATTTTCTCTCACCTTTGTCATGTGACCCTGTCATGTGACATCTACAGGAAGTAAGTGTTCAAACACTGCTTTTCAGCCACACCTGGAGGTCTGTGTGCAATCCAGCTGTTCCTGCTTGCATCTTTAGTCCTGTGGTAACCTCCTCTGTATGTATTGGTTTATTTTCATCACACCTATTTTTCTAAATGAGTATTTTCAGTTAAATATGTTTGTATTGTATTGAAATTAGCTCATCTGTTTCATGTTATCTTACCTATTATCTTCATATAAATTCATTGGGATGCACTGTCTGTGTTTCAGTTTTCCTAAATGTGAGGATAAAAGACCATCTGTCTGTGAAGTTAGTGAAAGAAAGCACCTGGTTTGAGTGGAGGACAGTACAATGATTGATGTGAAGTAGTGAGGGGTTATTAGTAACACTAACAAAAATACTAACTAATATTTAAGTACCATTATTAGAAATTAATGAGTTGTTATGTTTTGTGTTGCCCATCAGGTGATTCAGATATAATTAACCAAGTATTATCAGCTAAATGTACTTCAAGTATTAAGAGTAAATACTCATTATGCAGAATATCGTCCCCTCTGACTGATATAATAAATTACATTATTAATACAAATGCATCACATCGTGTGAGCAGCATTTTGTTGTTGTAGCTGCTCGAGGTGGAGCTAATTTTATCTACTTTATATACAGTTAGAGTAAAGTCCAGTGGTTCCCAATCTGGGGGGTCGGGACCCACCAAGGGATCATAAGATAAATCTGAGGGGTCGTGAGATGATTAATGGCAGAGGAAAGAAGAAAAAACAGTTCTGACACATAAATTCTGTTTCATTTTTCAGACCTTTGCCTCCTTGTGAAATATAGGAGAGTTTGACCTCTTTGGGCCTCAAAACAGATGATTCAATGAAGCCACGTGAGAAGTTTAGAGAGGAAATGTCTCTTTGGTGGAAGTGCTGCTAACAAATCATAGACATCTGAAATAAGATAACTCAACTAGACACTGATTTTTTTGTAAAGGGGTCAAAAGCCAAAAAAGGTTGTAAACCACTGGTTGTATTTTATAAGATGTTCATATGTGTTTTATGCAGAATTATATTCTGAAAAGTAATCAGTAACTAAAGCTGTCAAATAAATGTTGTGGAGTAAAAAGTATAATATTTTAAAGTATAAAGTAGCATAAAATGGAAATAAACTCAAACCTGTAGGCTACTTAAAGATTCTGTATGTAACATTCAGAAAATGCTTGTTAACAATGAAACATGTGGCCATTAAGTCAACTGCAGTCAGCAACGTGTTTCTCGCGCTCACGCTCCATAGGCGCGAGCTAGCATCGGCCAAAACGAGTTGATAGATGAAAAAATGTTGATAGCTTGCGAGCCAGCTTTATCAATTGCTGTTTGTCTAGTTTTCACAGAGAGGCTCAGCAACGTCAGCAGAACTACATTAGCTGGATGAAAACGCTGACGTTGAGTGAACCAGATGGAATATTATAAATAAGATGCGTTGCCCGCGTCGAGTTGTGAGTCTCTGTTGTGGTGTGTGCCGGTCGTTTGTTGACGTTAGCTTAGCGGACTCCACTTGCTACAGCCGTATGATCCCAAAATAAACAGATTTTGCTGTGATTTCATTGAAACAAACAGATCAAAAGGATGCCGACATAACTACATCATGATGCCAATTTGTAAAAAGTCTGAATTCATGCTTTGTCAACTTTTAAAATGCGTGTTTTCTGAATGGAGTTCGGATCGCAGGGCTTTGCTAACATTATCGCTGCTCCATTAACATTCAAAATAACGTCATCTAAATTCTGCATAAATATGAAGTAGTATCATAGAGCTAACGTTAGCTAGTGTTGCAGTTGCACACTGTTAGCGCTGTAGCGGAGCTGAAGAGAGGAAAGGCAAAACCGTCCCAAGTCCTTTACGTAGAAATCATTTTACAGGGTTTTACAGTCAACTGAGAAAGTCGGGGAAGGTCTCATTTTTTAAGTAATGTTACAATCTGTTCACACATTGGCAACAAAAAACAATTAAAAGTCCCTTAATACATGTAAATTGTTACATACAGCCCCTTTAAGCACAGTACTTGAGAAAATGTACTTATATTCCACCTCTGTTAAATAAATCAATATAGTATCTCAAAGTCTGTTCTCAATGATCTCATCATCATCTGTTATATAGTCCGCAGAGTTATTCAGGAACTACTTGTGAGCTGTTCATTAACTACTTCATATTTCGTCTCTCTTACTGTATTGTAAAGTGTTACCAATTGATCAGTTAATTGGATAAATAAAAATTGAGAAAAAAAATAAATATAAGACATTTTAAAGATTTTGTTTCTGGTGTTGGGGAAGGGGAGGAAGGGGGGGCTCGGACTCGTGGTTCCACCATCTGATAAAATTCTGGTTACGTCCCTGAAACGGTCCTAGATGAAGGCAGCTGATGTTATCAGAGCTTCACCTGCTTTAACAAGATCAAACAGAGCTTTTCACACAGTGCAGCGTTAGCCCATTTTATCCTTAATCCTCAGCGCTGAGCCCGGGGTTAAGAGTCGAGCGTCACCAGCCTGCGTCTTCTCTCAGCAGGTGTCTGTTTGTTGGAGGGCTGAGTTGTCTGCAGACTGATTTTTGGAATATAACTTTGATGAAGCTCGCAATTAATCTGTGCCACCTGAATGTAATTTCTCTATTGACTTGCATTGTTACAGGACTATGTATTCAAGGCAGACGCGTGTTGCGCGTGGGTGCTTCTTGAGATGAGAGAGGGGGTGAAAAGATGAAAAGTTTACAAGATGAGGGAGACACCAGTGACACCAGTGAGACACCGTGCGACGGTCGAGGGAAATTCACTGATGGCTGACGTCTCAGAGAGAAACAAGCAGGACCAGGCGACGTTGGTTCGCTCAAGGAGGTTTCTTATTTCTTTCACAGGCTTATTTTCGGACCACTAGACGTGTTTAGGTCAGATTTAGCTCACAGATTGCAGTGAAAATAATCACTGTCACAAACAAATACAGGAATAGCCTCCCCCCCTCACACCCCCTCCTCTCCCTCTTTCTCACTCTCTACATTTGGATTATGCCCCATCTTGTGGACAGTTTCATGCATCTACCGGTGTAAAACAACCCCACCCCTTTCCCCTTTGATTTTTACATCTTTTGTTGTATTTTTTTTTTCTTACATCACTCCTTTGCTGCTGAGAAACAAAAAGCAGGAAAACCTTCTTGTGTGTCATTGCCACTGCAGGGTGGCCTTTT